>VWYH01005401.1:3851-102313 GCA_013399365.1 Pampusana beccarii | reverse complement strand
GGAAGGGCGGGGGGGAGGAGGGGAAGTGTCCCTTTGCCCTGGTTGTACAGCCTCGGCCCGGCCCAGCCCCGCCCGCCGCCAGAGCGCCGCGCTCTCCGCCGGGCGCCTGAGGAGCCGGGGGCGGGCGAGGCGTTTGAAAGTCACCGGCCGGCGCGGGGGGAGAGCTGCGCCGGCACTCGGGCCTCGGGCGGCCGTGAGGCGGGCGGGGAGGCGGCTCCTGCCCCCCCGGGAGCGCCGGCTGCGCTGTAGCGGTGGAGAGGGAAACACCCAGGGCCGGGGCAGGAATGCGAAGGAGGAAATAGGGGATGATGACGGAGTGTGGCGGTGTTCGTAATGCGAGGTCCTTTTGAAATCCTTGGCGACTCTTGAGGGCAGGGTTAGCAAATAAAAGTTTATTTCGCTGCTAAACCAGGGACCGTCTGGAAATAAAGTTGTCTTTTAGAAGATTGATGCCGTTGAAAGTCGGTTTTAGTAGGTGAGCTCCTCAGGAGCCGGGAAAATTTTATTCCAATTGATTAAATGCCAGCTTAATCAGAACTGTTTACACAACCGTAATGAAAGAGCAACATTTTTAGCATAGTAGAGGGGTGAAAATGGGCCGCAGTAAGACTGAAAATATGACAAAGATGACACACCAAAGTGCTAGTTAAGCTTCTTAATTGGGAAAATAATAATGCCCTTTTCAGGTGTGTACTAGGACCTCACATTTCTCAAATATATGAGCACACAGTGGTGTAAGGAAAGTCAATATTAGGTAAGATGTCAACGTAAGCCTTCCGTCTGTGCATAATCCTAAGGGTTTTCTTCCTTTTATTCATTGCTATATGTGTGGCTCTTAGAGTTCTAAAATGGGGTATGTCATTTAGGTTGGTTAACGCTGTTCCTTTTGTGCAGACATCTTCGGTCACTGAAACCAGGCTAATCTCTGACAAAATGATCCCCCACCCTGGACATAGTCTGGTTTAGGCCTTTCGACGAGTTAAGCCTGTATATAAAAATACGTCTCATAAGAAACATGAATGCAAACTGAGTAACCACTGCTACCCAGCCTGTATACTCATTTCCTGATACAGGAGCAGCATTACTCTTTGTTTTAGCTGGAGTTTGCCTTTTTTTAATCATTCGTAGCACCTAATTTAGTCATAAATTTGATGTAGACTGGACAAAAAGCCTAAGTTTTTCATGTGAAATACGCAGGATTTTGTAGCTACGTGAGCTACCAACGTTCTCTTAAACGCTGCCAAAGCAGTAATTGATGTCATATGAACATGCAGTTAATAGCTTGGCTTTCTTCAAACCTTGGAGGAGTATTATGGGAAAGCTCTAAAGAGAAAGTAGTGCTTTAAACCCCATGACAGAAGGACAGCGTCCTTCTCTCAACCATTTAATTACTGTTCAAGTTATTTTCTTGTTACGAAAAGCTGAAACTGAAAAGCTTTGGGGGAAGAAAATCTTGCTGACTATTTACTGCTGAGTCATTCCACTGGTTTATCAGAAGCATTTCGCCAACACTGTAATACAACTTGCGCCAATTGCAATCAAATCTCCTTTTGTTTAGGAGCTCAGAATCTGAATTCCTCTTTTCAAGGTAGAAATAAAATACAGTACAATGCAGGACACCTGGGATTTGTCTCTGATAACAATTGGTACCAATGTAAATCAATCTCCATTCAGTCTTCTGAATGTATTCTCAATGTATTAGCAATGTATATCACTAATATGAACCCACTTACCTTATTTCACCCTTTCTATGGTTTGTTTTTGTTGTTTGTTTGTTTGTTTTTCTCCTCTCTGTAGACGGGAGAGATGCTCAGAACATAGGTGTTCTCCGAATGGAGCAAGTCAGAGCATGCAAGCCAATGACAGGTTATTCTGAATATTCACGTAGTTGCTGTGTGACATTTCAAATTGACAGTTCTGGTTTTGTGGTCAGATCGCAGGAATCCGGAAAGCGGAATTTTTTGTTTGCTTGTTGGGTTTTTTTGGGTTTTATTTCCCTAACAGCCAAACCGATTCTGGTCTCCCTTTGGCAAGCATTTCAGAAACAGCTGGTCCATGACCATATGCTGCGCTGGCGCTGCTGTGAGCTTATTTCCCACTTGTCCTCCTGGTCAATCAGAGCTGCTCCATGTGCTGAAGGACAGCTGGTCCCTTGGCATGCAAAGCAGCTAATGAACTTTTCCTCCAAAAAGCCATGAGGATAGCACAGGCTAACTCGGATCAGTGGCTTTTCCTTTCTGAACTGCTATCAAAGACACAAGTTCTCTATGGGAACTCTGTTTGTTGCCCCTGTGTGACAACCTACAGCAAGAACAACTAGGTGGGTGTGGATCGTAGGTGACAGCACTTGTTTGGAAAATCAAGGCTAAATGATCTGTGTTGAAAAGAATGCGAAACCGCATCTGAGTGACTGATGGATTTGTGCTTTTAGCTGTCAGCCTCAGCAAGTACTGCTATTTCCCTTTTTCATTCTGACCCCTGCTGGAAAGGGTCTCCAATAAAGTTCTAAAAAATGTATCAATTTCACCATGTAATATTTTTTTCGTATTAGGGAACACACTGAAGGAGGAATTGCACAGCAGTTCGGTATTACATAGTGACAGCTTGTAAGCATTTTATTGTCAGCCATCCATTTTACTTCCTAAAAACTGGGCAGTTTATAATGTTCCCTAAAATTTCCTGGTAGGTGCAATAAAATAAAATAAAATAAGGCAACAAAAAAAACCCCTGATTTTCCCTGAACAGGGCTTCTATATCAGTTAACTTTGAAAGTCGTGATAACCAATCGTTAGACCATCCTCTATTGTTCACACTTCATAAACTGTTCATATGAAATGCTTGATAGAAACAGTCTGCCCATTCAGTGATTTAGAAATGGAGATAGACCAACATTCATGCGGGAATAAATGCAGTTTAGGAACAAAAAAGATCGTCTAAGTGTGCAGAATCTAAATATATACATAACTTTATAGATTTTTTTTTCGATCCAGAAAATGGATAGACCTTAATGCAAGGTGAAACAAGGAATATCCAACAGATACATGATGTGTTTTGTTGGGTATCTTGATGTATAGCTACAGAAGTATATAATTATCTCTTTGAAACTACTTCGCTTAATTGCATGAAAGCTTGCATAACTTTTTTACTACTTTTCACGGTCCATTTCAGGTTTTGAGCAAAGACTCATGCAAAACGTTCACACCTCCCAGAAGTAATAACTAGGTTCAAGTGACACATTCAAAAGGCATTCCTCAGCGCTAGATCAGGTTTCAGATTCCTTTTTACTGATCCCTCTTTCCTAATAATATCCCTGCACAGTGAAGAGCGAGCTGGAGATACCCACAGCATCAGAGAGCCACTGTGTTGTCAGCATCAAGGGCCTCCTCTACCGCAGTGGACGGAAAGTAACATTAAATTTTAGTAGGGTCTGCATTAGGCCACAGTTTGACCTTTTTCCTTTCAGACTGCTCTGTAACAGGTTTCAGTGTCATCAATGGGAACTCACTGGCGTGGTGAGTGTGGAAGATCTGAGTCACTTGAAAAATCAATTACCTAATTCAAAGTGAAATGATTTTCTGTTTAATACAACTGTATCACTATAACCTTAAAGTGTGTTTTTGCTTTATTTGAACACAAACTGCACGTAGGAAACTGTCGGAGAAATTGCAGGTCAGGCAGTGCTGTTCTGTAACAAGAATGTCTGGGCATGGGGCTGGCATTCCTTTGGGACCTTACATTTTCTTTAAAAGTTGATCCGCTTCAGTGTGCTCTTGCTCTGTTTCATCCTGAAGCACTAACAATTGGGAAACTCTAATAATACCTTGAGAAACCTCTGGGAAGCCCAAAATAATACATAAAGAGGACTCTGCCTCAATATGCTGCTGTGCACATAACACAGACCACCGGAAGCCTACTGTAAGAAATATTCAGAGATTACATGAAAGAACTGCAATAATTGCCTACACCACTTTGGACAAGCAGCCAAACAGTACAAAAGATAAAGAAAATTAAAGATTTATATTACATAATGAATGCAAAAAGTCCAGGTACCTGGATACAGCGTTTGAAACAATAAACCAAGGAACAGCTCTCACTACTGGTGTAATGAAAAGACTACAGAAAATACAGCATTATAAAAATGAAATAATTTCCACAAGTGATAAAATACAAAGCAAGTATAACATGCGATTGTATTTTAAGGACAGTTAGTCACTGTAAGATATACCGATGTCTCAAAATTTGGTATTTTTATTTGGTATTTTTTTGGTAATGCGTATAGAAAAGAATTCGATATCGTAATGAGGTACTAATTTAATTGCATTATATTTGTTGCTACATCAGCTATTGTCAAGCCATTAAGTTAATTACATGTTAAGATTTAAAGTAGATGAAACACATTACGACATCTGTTTTTTCCTATTTACTACAGCATTCCAGAATTACCATGTTGGAAATGTCTGAGGTTTTGGCAGCTTGCTGTCTTACAAATAGTTCATGAATACAATTAACCATCCTTGAGTAGCCTGCAGCATCAGCATCCGATCCTTGCCTTGCTTGTCAGAAATACAATTATTGTTCCACGCTGATTCCACCAAACATTTTTTTCAGATATTAGCCATATTCTCAGTCAGTGAAAATGCTGAAAACAGAGTGGATCGCATTATACGAGCTGATGATCCGGCCACAGATTTTGGAATGAACCTACTAAAAAAGTAATTGAACCTTTATTAATGATTATGTGAAATTAAAAGTAAAAGAAACACATGAAAATGTATCAAGTTCTTAAAGTAATCGCATCAAAGGTGGTATTATTTTCATACAATGCACCAGCGTTTTCTTAACATGATATTCTGCTGCATACCCTAGTAAAATAAAAGATCCTTTGTGTATTAATGGCTTATTGTCCTGGCACTTTGACATTACATTTTGACTGATCAAAAAGCTTTCTTATCTGATCCCGTCGTAAAAACTGCAAATCAAAGCAGTGCATGTTTACAGATGCTTAAAAGAAATGCATGTTTTAAAAACTGGCGTGTAGAGTGAATCTGTATACTTAACTTATAGGCTATGATAAACTTGTGTTTATTCAGTATATTTTTTAGTGAGTGAACTAACTGTTTTATCTGTGTGGGAGCAGAAGACAGAATGGCCATCGATGCTTTCTGATAGAACTGATAACTGAGGAAGTGGTGCCACTAAAAGGAAGTAATTCTACAGATATTGAAGAACCATTAGGAGTGGCTGATTAATACCAGTAGCCATTGCAAAGAGTTCATACAGAACAGGAAAAAAAAGTTCAGTGTGACAAATGCAGCATTTGAAAAAGGGTATTAAATCCCAACAAGAATATTACTATTTTCATCTTAAAAAAACATTGTTTTGAGATAAACACTGGGACCTAGTACCTGCGTTTCCAAAGCTGTAACTGCACTGAGATTTCTAGCTGGTGTGACTGACTACAGGGCTGTCAGCCTGAAAGAGAAAAAATTGAGCAGCACGAGAGAAAGAAAGGATGTTTTTCTGTCAGGAAGTAGCTAATATTTCAATATTTTGCAACTACGCCGACATGCTCTCTGAAGTATCTTTCATGATGTTTTGTCTTGTAATTCTAACTGAATGATAGCTAGGCACTCATTTGAAGAGTTACTCACTGGAATTTGTTAATGGGAAGAAAAGTATTTGACTTTACACGGCCACTTTATATACATACATTATAAAGGTGTTTGGTACCAAGAAAGCTGTCGCTTTTGAGATGAAAACTACTTGTTTTCTGGTTTCATTGGGATTTGGTGTTGAAATTGGCGTCTTTTGAGTTTGATATTATTTCAGTATCAACTCCCAAGAGACAAAAAAGCCGACATAGCTTTTACAGGCTGAATGAAAATTGCCGTCTTGATGTTAAAAACACCGCATATTTCAGCAGTTGAAGAGGTCATGAAACAAAGGAATGGTTACGTTTTTATACCCAGCCAGCTTTTTGAGGTGTAGGGAAAACAGAGGTCATTTCCCCTAAGAAAGCAATGTATTTTTCTTTTTTCCTCTGAGGCTGATTGTAGGCCCAGATTGAGCTAAATCAGAACCTACTGTGGTCTGATGACACAAGGTGAAGGCACCAAAGACCGAGCCAATGCAGTGGTGGTGTGTTCAGAGGAGAATGTTGAATACCAGGTTTGGCCCACTACTACAGATCACAGATGGGAGTATAATCCTATTAGGTGGATTGCTTGGACTTCATTTGTTAAAGGGGTAAAATGAATGCAGTATAATTAAATAAGAGAATAGATTATTTCGCGGAACAAACATTTTCTTCCTAAATGTCAATGTCAGTATTCACATCCGTGAATAAGAATTGGCAGCTAAGGGCGTTGCTTTCTGGCTTGTGGCAATATTTTGATTTTACAGATTTTTATTTCTGGGAATGCACTTTCACAAGCACATGTGCTTCTGTACATTGAGCAGTACTTCACTGCAAAGTTTTTCAGGTGGGAAATGAAATCTGTAAGAAACAAGCTGAAAACTCCATCCTTTACTGTAATGCATGGAAGTGATTTCCATATCCAAAATGGAAGCATTGCTGTGCCAAAAAATACTATGGCAATATTTCTTCCTCAGTCAGTGAAAAGCTCTTAGTCCCTGTAAAAGGGTCTCAGGGCACCTCTATAAGGCACGAGCTTCTCTGTCCCGACTGCCTGGGGCTGCCAGCTGGTCCAGCACTCCTGTACACCAAAATGCAGAAGCACTTCGAGCTCAGCAGTGGATAACACTGTTGAAAACCATCTGAAGAGTCAGCAGGTTTGGCTTTACCTGCAGTATTTGCAGCCACCAAGACATTTTTCCAAATAAGTAGGGCCCATAAGGGCCTCCTGCCTCACATCCGTGTTGCTGCACTTTCTCCTCACTCCCCAAAACCAGTGTGGCTGTACCCAGGTTTCCTATCGGGGATGGTTTTGGGCACGTGCTATCTCCAGATGATGCCAGGCAGTGGTTATTGGCCAGCTGTGCTAACAGTTAAGTACTATGTAGTCCTGTGTTCAAGTCCATACCCTGGTCTTGCTTTATATGCCACTGTGAACATAACTTCAAAGTTTAACATAGCGTTCTGTGTCTTCAGAGCAGGCAGTGGAGGATGTAGCTGTGGTGGCTCCATGCACAGTAATCTGTTGATTTGTGCATCTGTCTTGGAAGACAAAAATATTTCTTCTAGGACCTTTTCAGTCTTGAGTAAGCTGAAGGCACTGATTCTGGTTTTCCAAATGAATGAGCAAATGGCAGAATGCCCTAGGATACAGGCCACTCTCCATCCCTCTTTTTGGAACTAGGTTATTGGTCAGAAAGGAAAGGCAGAACCAAAAAGAAATAAAACCAAACCCAAACTTTCTATATCTTATTGCTGAAGATACCCCTTTAAAATGAAAAGTCTAAAAGTCTTGAAATTCAGACTCTATTTCCATTTATATGTCTGCAGTTTAGCCAACTCTGTAATGCAAAATGTAAACACTATATCTCATGAGCGAGTTACTAAGATTTAAGAGTGGGGAGGATATGGACCTCATCCTAAACTGTTCTCTAGACTGCTGGTTAGAGCGGTCTTCTGGAAGAGCTTGCTCCGTGGGTTTGATAAGAGCGCTGATGTCAGCTGGGAGTACTAAATGGATTTTGAGGTAAATCCTGTGCTATTCATGAATGCTAGGTGTGGGAATGGGCTCTCTGGGGATGAGTTTAGGCGCTTCTTTCTCAATTACAACTTAAAGAGTTGAGTTTGAGATACTTTTAAATATGTGGGGCAGTCTTTGTAGAAAATTTTGCAATCCGACACGGAAACTCTAGTAAATTTTAAGCTTTTCCATGCATGGATAATAGGTGACCTGAATAGTGCCCTCGGATTTTAGGCACTGTGCAGACTGGAGATATTATAAAGCTGGTGGGAACCAATGAGTGTGAATAGGCTCTTAGAACTGAAATGTGGTATTTGCTCTCTCGTCTTCAAGACATGCACATTTGGAAAAGTAAAGAAGGCAGCTTCCCCGCTTACAGCCACCCAACTTCCAAATGAGGGAGTTTGGATTCTCATGGTTTGGATTCGGCTCTCTAAGATATTTGATACATTTTCTGTGTGTCTATGCAGTATTTCTTCGTAAATGAGGTTAGCCGTATATATACTACTAGTCTTCATGATCCTTGTTTCATAGATTTACCACCAACTGTCTGGTAATGTATCGTGCAGAGGAAGTGAGGCATTCAGCTGCACTTTCTTTTCAGCCAACTCATTAACTGACTTTTCTAGACAATCACTGCTTGTCATTATTTGTGACAAGGGAGTTTTTGAAAACTGTTACGCGAGCTAGTGGTAGAAAGAAGTACTTCCGAAGTACTTTGAAAGTACTGCTCCATTTGTTTTACAAAGAAAACCTTAGCAATAGCTCAGCTGAAATTTAATATCTGCCTGGTTTCCCTGCTGTTAGTGCTCTCATCCAAAGCCAATGACAAGTGCTTACATTTTTCTGTGACTGGTCTTGAGATTTGAGTGTGTGATTGTTTGCATCAACTACTCTGCTTTCTTTAGTTATGTGAGATGATAACAAGCTTCCATGATTTCACGATTTTTTAAATTTTTTTTTTTAATTTTTCTTTTACCCATAGATGCAGAGAACATTTTAACTGCATGCCTTGTTCAGGCTCACCATCCCATTTCAGGTGTTTGCCTGAGGCATATCTCATCGGGGACAACCAGGTTTTTTGTTTATGCAGTGGCAGATTAAATCAGCATACTTCTTTGCTTGTGATGTTGATTTTGGGGCAATTTTCTGCTAATTCTGTAATGATTAGGTTCTTCAGTGCACTTCTCTTATTTTCCATGGTGGTAGGTTTTGTAATGTCAGCTGATATTATATTCCTTTGGCACACCTATCATTTGCATGCACATAAGGCACTGAAGGTGCTCATTATTTTCAGATAACAAGTAATCTTGTTCCCACTTGATTTGAAATACATTGTTCTCTGAATCCTAATTTTGGCTTTTACAGTTACTTGCCTCATTGCATTTGGATTACACTGCACCGTGTTTTAATACACCATATTTAAAACCTGCAAGATAAAACGTCTCAACAAATAGATATATAGATATAATTGGAATGGGATCATTATGGCAGCTAGGGTGGTTGACATGATTTACGACCTGTCGAGAGTACATCATCATAGGCATAGTGGACAGCATGGTGCTGCTCCGTTGAGTGGAAGCTCAGTCTTTCCACTGGTCTCACCAGGCTCTCAGCCTTCCCAGGGCAGAGAAGAGAGGTTGTACCCACACATTTCTGCACTCGCAACAGCGGCAGAACTCTCTACAGACAGGCTCTTGTGATCATATTATTGCAGCAGCAACCCATCCTCAGAACTTGCTGAGAAGGTTTATCAGAGGTTCACGCACCTGCATTCTCCACTTTTTTTAACCCTGGAGCAGCTGCTGGACAAATAATGCCAGTCTTTGCTTGCCAAGCAATGGCAAACCGCTCTCTCATGTGGAACCAGCAACTTCTGCTGAGATTCATGCACCTCTTCAGTTAGTAATTCCTTTTCTTCTCCACTCCAAGATTGTACAAGATGGTAATGATGGTACGAGAAGAATTGTCCTGTGGGCTGAATTTGGCTTGCATAACACCCGGAGCAGTATATCATATTTGCAGACAATATCAGTTACTATTTACAGTGGCTAAATGTCTTGGTAAGAGATTAATGTAATGCCAATGAAAGAAATAAGCTTCATAATTTAAGTAATGTCTTTGGGAAAGTTTTACCACTATGAATACTCTTTTCGTCTTGCATAAGGGTTGTTTCTTTCACTTTAGGTCCCTTTTCCACGTGGCATCAGATAATCAAAAAAGGCGTTTGTACACGACAGTATAACCGAGTCCACAAGAAGTCACAGCAGAATATTTATACTGTATTGGAAAACCTGCTTCTGAAGATAAAGTGTTTGGCAAAAAATATGGGGTACATGTAGTTTTTCAGAAGGGAAAATACCCTGTAAGCCCCGATGTCTGGAAGGACCATACAAGCTCTGTCACACTTTGCCAGGGTATAGCAGCTATATAAAGTTCTAATAATTTTCCACCGTTTCAGTTGTGGACTTCTAGAAAGCACAGAATAACAATGATGCAGCTGATTTTTCAGTTTAGAAAAATGTCAGAGAAGACACTAAACAGAGATGAATCTGTATTTACCTGGTTAGTATACACAAACCTGTTACTCCCCTGGAAAAAAGAATACTGGTGTTGCAAAGTTTGTTGCACAGGTCTATAAAAGTAAAAGCAGCAATCCAAAAATGGACATGTATAAGCTAATATATATTCATGTCTTCAAATTATACTGTTTTTTTCAGATACGGGTGCTGGATGGTACGTCTCTGCATTTCTCAGCAAAAGAGTGCGTCTTTTCCATGCGTGTTTCAAGAGATTGACTGAATTCTTTGAAGGTGAATGATAAGGGAGTGTGGGTTGTGGAGCACTGAGATAATGCCAAGAGTCACCTGCAGGGTACAGAAAGGGTGGAGCTACCAAACTTACTACGTCAGACTTCACAAAAGTTGAATATTTAAGTTGTCTCAGTGTTGTTTAATAAGTTTTTCAGCATCTCATGATTACTCAGATCTCTTTTGGTGGATTGCTGAAGACTGGGTACCAGGCACAGGGAAATACTTGTTTACCATGGTAAATATTCCTCAGGAATGCATGTTGTTAAGTTTCTCTTTTAAACACTGAAGTGTAGGCTAAGCCTTAAATATGTGCTGCGATCTCCTTGATTTCACTAGGATTTAATTACAGGTTAAAGTGGTTTCCTAAATTAGGGCCAGAAAGATATACAATTTACAACTAATTGAACAGAAAGAACCCAGCCTGTTAAGATCCCAGTCTGTGCACCTCATCCATATATACACGTTTACAAAATAATTTTAATTTAAGTCTGGACAAAATTAGAGATTAGAGCTTTTTAAAAGGCGTTCATAGTTTGCATAGGGTTTTCAAATAACAGCATGGGACAAGACTAAGCAAGGACAGAGGCAGAAAATTTGTAAGAGAGGGGAGTACATCAAAGGCTGCCTCTGAACTTCCTTGAACCGAGAAGTCATTGAATTTGGAGAATTAATTCAAACCCATCTCTACAGCAAATGTAATTTGGAATGGCCAGAAGATGCCGGGATGATGTCCAAAAGACAATTAATAAAACAAAAGCTATTCATGTATTTCATGACATGCATCTTGGCAAACAGCTCAGTAAAATTGATATTGATAAAGCCAGTGGGGCCTGGGTCACCAGTATTCAAGACTATACCTCTAAATATTGGAAAAATTTACCAGGACTTTTGGACTGAACCAGTTTAATACCTAGGAAGTGTCTATCTTACAGAAAATAGTGTATTATTATAATTCAAAGATTCAGTACCATATAAAGATAATTTCTTATGTATACAAAGAATATAGGAAATACAAAAAACCATAAAGGAGTAGTTAATTATGAAAGAGGTTAAATAATTTGCACATAATATTATTGAAATATGTGCTATATCTACAAAAATACCATAACGTAAACATTTCAAATATAAAATGTATATGTCTAATTAATATGCATAAATTTAGCTAGTGTATACAAAATAGAGGCAATTGTAAAACAGAAACAGAGACAATTTGAATTAAGCAAGAGTAGCTATTCTCCCACACCTAGTATGCAAACTGCGGGGACTAGTTTATTTTTCCTTTACTCCAGTTCAACTCTACTTATATTTGATCCTTTACAGAACTAAAGCAGTAAAACTGAGACCAAATGTGGCCTTGCAGTGACAGAATACACTGTCTGGAAGTTACGTATGGGAACGTCTGACAATATCAGTTCTGATCCTGAAAATATTTTCACATGTGAATAGTTCTATTTCTGTATTTGAGGCCTTGCATAAAAGAAGCCACATGTCAAGTAATTAGGCAAATCGAAACTTTTATTCCTGTTTTTCTTTTTGCAGTTTAATTGTAGTAAATTTACTAGTAAGGGACAGCAAGGAATAATGGGCTCCAAATCCTGGCTTGGTTTGTTCAATCCCACATCTGTGTACTATTTTCTCATTTCCTAACTTTCAGTATATCCTTCTCATCAGCCACCCAGCACATGATGCATTCTGTCCATTACTTCATGTGATATATCTGGTTATAGTGTCAGAAACAAGGTTACTTGGTGATTCAGCCTAATGGTAGCAACTGGTAATGGAATTGCTTGTAGCAATTTCTCTATAAATACATTATGAGGGGACTCTTCAGAAACAGGTAACTTTACTAAGCGGATTGATTGTATCCATTTGGATAAAACAGGAACAAAATGTGTTTTATGGAAGTATACCATATGAAAATTTGCGTTTTCTATAACATGGATTTTTAAGAAATTAATACCTCAAACTGAAAAATCACGTTCAATAATTTGAAGCTTTGAACTTCATTTGGTATCTGAATTCAGATTTGGATCTAAAACTAGTAAATTATCTAATAAGCAATCAAAGCTGAAATTTCTGCCTTTAATGGTGGCTATTGCACAAGAAAAGAAGGTGTAGGAGCTAATAGCAATTCCACCCAAGTAACATATAGCACTTGTTTGTCATTGTTACTGCTCAAAGTACTTTGCAAATTGACCTTCACTGATTTTGTAAAGGAGGAAACCGAGATGCAAAGAGAGAAGGTGGTTTGGCAGCGGTTTTGCAGTGGGCCAGAGGCAGGTCCCAGGCGGAAGCCCAGTCTATGCCGCCTGGTCCTGCCGTCTGTCCGCCCGCCCCGTGGTGCTCGTCAGTGATCACTGGGAAACAAAAACATTCTTCAGGGAGTGTTAACCAGCTTCCACCCTAACGCAGCGTGTTTCTTATTTATATGTATGCATTACTTTCTCTGACTGGAAGAACAAGGAAAAATCCCTTCGATTTTCAAGATGAGAAACTGGAACATTATAGTGAAATTAATGCTGGCGGAAACATTTATCCCTCTGTGACCTTTTATTGTTTTCTTAAATGGGCAGCTTCTCTCCTTTTCTTTTTTTCAGACTGATTCAAGTACTTTTACAGGCAGCAGCCAAATGAATACATTGCATTTCACTGAATTGCAAATGCTGGTTAAGTCATAAGATGCTCAGGCATAAAAGGCTCTATCCTAAACACTGGGCGTTTTCACTTCTCCTTCTCGCATGCAAGGGGGGTGAGATTCACAGATTCACATTTATTTGTGAAATAAAAGTCTGGTCTCTCCATACATCACACACCAATTTAACTGTGTTATCTGAGCTTTGTGAATTTTTACAACCCGTTTAATTGTACAATTTAAGTAGATGCGTGCTCGTACTGATATGAAGGTGTCTTACACTGCCACTGTTTCTCCTTCTGCTAAGGAAAAATAAGATATTCTGATATGACTCCTCCTAAATGGGAGGTTTATCTATAGTAATATATTTAGTAATATATGTATAGTAATATATTTAGTAATATAGCTTTAACTATAGTAATGTGGTTAGGTCAGCACAACTTTCTATTGTAAACAAGGCCTATACTGCAAGGCTGAGGCTAGCTTACTCAGTTTTTCAGGTCTGCCTACAGAATATGCACAACCAGTGTAACTAGTTGTGTTTTAATAAATACTAATAATGTGTGTCTAATTACGACAGTTCGTCTCGGCATTTCCTGTGTGCCTCTCGCGGAGTGAATAAGCGCTTCTCATCTCGCCACCGAGCCAATTACTGACTACAGGCTGTTATTAGGGGCAGTCCTCTGTAATTTTCATGATTACACTATATGTAATTTCGTAGCTGTGGACTGCCAATACGTGAGCACTGTCCATTTAGAAGAAAAATATCGCCTGCAATCGCTTTCAAGGGCTGAGGGAGGCAAATCTTTACTCACAGGCACAGCTTTTCTGACCATGAATAGTCCCCCTGATTTCAAAGGGATTATGCCTGGTAGTAAGTACTTGCAGAATCAATGCCTTAATCAGCACACTTAAATGTTTAATTTTGCTCTCTCCAGACGTGTTTGCAGGATGCTGAAGTAGTCTCATGATTCTACACATGCAGGTTAGCTCCTCTTTTGGAATTGCATTTCAATTTTAAAACAGCTCATGCAAGCAAACCCCACTGTTAGACTTACTCCAAGGGTATTTGTGATGGATATAGTGGTCAGAATGTCACACAGAAAAATACTTCAGTAGAAAGGTAGAAATAATCAGGTAGAAATGAGCAAATAATCAAATGAGAAAGTTCCAAAATCTTGTTAAATAGTGAGATCTAGAAACTGTGGGTTAGATTTATTGCTAGAATGAACAGACGCTGTTCACTGACGTCAAAGGCTAAGGTAAAATGGGAAAAAAAATTGAGTGGAAAATAGGGCTTTTATGGAAAGAAAATTGATGTTAATATACTTTTTTTTTCTTTCTTTTTTTTCCCCCTTTCCTCTTAATGTGCAGACAGCGCCTACTCTCTGTGTTTGCCCTGAGGTCTTGCTGTCATCTTTTCCTGCCTACACCCTTCTCATACTTCTGTGCAGCACTAGATCCAATAAGTCAGTTTTGCCTGCTACTACCAAATCTATGGTGTTTTTTGAGTGCTCCTCTCTGCCAAAAATGGATTACAGAACTTAGGCTCTTCTTGTTTCCCTCTAATGCTTAATCCTTTATAGATCACTAAGGAGTTAAGCCATGGAGGTTCTCACTTGCTTTCTTGTGAGAGGAAATGCCCTCGAAGGTGTCTTGAGCCCTTTCCAAGGAGCTCTGGGAAGATAAATAACATGTCAGTGCTGTCCACATTGATCTGCTGCGTATTTTGCACCTGCTTCTTATCTTCTCCCATCCGCAAAGCCTGCCTGCCACCGTGCACTTGCACGTTCAGCCTGGCACCTGATAGCTGGCTCTGCAGATGAGAAATCCAGATGTAGCTGGTAGCTGGTGCCATACCTGAGCTCCACCTCTGTAAGCCTGGCTGGTGCCCCTGAACTCCAAAAAGGTCTTGAGACCTCCGTGCTGAAGATTTACTTGGTGTACAGCACCTGAATTATGAATGCAGTTTTATATTTTGTCAATGTGATTAAAACCAGAACTGGTTTTCTAGAAGATGTTGCAAAGAAGGTAAATTTATCCTCCAGCAGTTGTATATTGCATGAACTTATTATTCTTTGTTCTACATTCTGTAATCATCTAATCCACAGTACAATCAATACATGTTGCTATTGTTTTCACTAATGTATGCACATAAATATGAGTATAGGGAGAAGCTATAAGTATATGTGATGAGGTTAATGAAGCCTTTGAAAATACTTCACTTGGTATTTTCATAGTTGAGGGACATTTATGTACCAATAAACATCATTTAATGTTAATTAATTAAAATTAATAATTTTAAAATGGGAACTGTTTACTAGCAGCAGTTCAGTAGAAAAATACTTGAAGATTATAAAAGAAAAAAAAAAGGAAATGTGAATCAACAATTTCATGCCGCTGCACAAAAGTAAACGTCCTGTGGGATGTCTTAGGAGGAGTGCTGCGTGTAAATAAAACCAAGCAATCTTTCCAGACTACGTAACTTTTTCAAGGTCTAAACTTAAAAATTGTTCGTGTTATTTTTTTGCAGATCAATGAGAGCAAGAGTCCAAGGAAAAGCAATACAATTGATTTATTCACTTCCCTGACTGTTCATGATCAGAACCACTAACTGAGACGCTGCAGAGAAACTCACTGTGCACATTTTTGGATCTACATTGTGTGGGTAAGTGTTACATGTTCATCAGCTAAGCAAGGAGTAGGCACACCACTGAAAGGATGTACACTTGGTGGAAAGTGTACCGATCTACTGGTTAACAAAGCATAAGTTGTGTTAACTGGGACTGAAAACTGAAGGATCTGCGTAACAAGAGAAACTTTAAAAGAGATGATTTGGGGCAATATTGAAATAGTAAGGCATCTCTCTCCTGACCAGGATTGTCCGAAGCACAGCATACAATAGAAGATTAAATCAGGAGCCAACAGGCTGAGTTCAGATCCTTTTCTTGATCTGCTCAGCAGTTGTGGGAGGTCGGCGTATCTCTCTGTTTCCCTTCCCACTGTACTTCTTGGTTTCTTCTTCATGTGTTTTGACCTTTTTGCTACCTTTGACTTTTATCTCTTTGGAGCCAGACCATCTTTCCCAGTATTCCTGTAAAGTTCAGTGCAATGTGTCTCTGCATCTTAGAGCAAGACTTAGACACTACCGCAATAGTAATTTAGCAGGGAGGAAATTAATTTCATTCTTAGGCAGAGAAATGATCCCAAATATACATTAACATCTGAGACTTGAATTTTAACAAATGGCTCTTTGGTTCTGTGGCATCCACTTCAGCATGCCATTGACCTCACGGTACGTACGCTGGGGACTGAAGATATACATACGCTGCAGACAACTTTCCTTTGGCTGCAGACTACAGAAAGCTAGACTGGCATTAACAGCTGCCTGAAGGACAGGTTACAGTAAAATATATCATGTTCATATCATCATTACATACCTTAGATTCCAATGTAAGCCTGAAGTCTGGGGGTGAGGCGAGCCCTTTGGACCATAAATACATTAGCTGGGCATGATGAACTATGCAGCTCTGCCCTTCAGCTGAGAGAAGAGAAACTTTTATGCCACAGACTTATTCTTGAGACTGCTGAAGAGCAGGATTTTCTTGCTTATTGCAGAAAACTTGAAGACATTTCTGTCTGTCACAGATACTACTGATATTATTAATGCACCAATACATCTGAGGCAAGGTTAAGTATAAGTCTTCATTCACAATCAAACTTAGGTAATTCATGAGTGTACTTACAGCTAAGTATGCAATAAAATACTTCATTATTATTCATTATACAGTTAGTAGAGTGTTTGCAATTTTCTTGAAGGGGATAGGAGAGACACTGTAGAAACAAGTAAGAGATAATTATTAGAAACCTAGGGAAAAGAGAATTGCAGCTTTTGTGATATTTGAAGACTGCAGAGAAAAAATGGACCAAAGGGACAGAGAATCAAGGATGAGGGGAAAAAAAAAGGCATGCTGCTTTTATAGGGAGAAGACTTTGCAGGAAAAGAAATGTTTCACTTTACTTAACACTGAATTCTTCATAAGGCCAAAATGAACATGAGGCAAAAAATAAATCCAGAGGTAGAAATCCATCTGACTGGAAATGGACACAAGATAATCCTTTTTTCATCAAAGTTCAATATGTAGTTGGGAGATAAAGATTTTTAAAAAGAATAAATATTTGAAACTAATTGTAACCACAACTACCAGGAGTAAGTTCAACATGAATAGAAATGCTTCGTTGCCTTCCCTAATAAGGGAAAAAGGGCATGACACGATGTCTGATTGAAAACAAGTTCTCTTTTTTCTCATTTGCTGTGAAAGTTCAACAAACTTACTTGCCTTCACTTCTCCCATGTTTTCTGATAGCTTTGTCACTTGCAGCCAAACCTTCGTGCCATGAAGCAGTGTTGTCAGCTCGTCCAAACAAGCTCTGGGCTGCACCATTTACTGAAAAAAAACCTGAGATTAAATAAACAAATTCTGAACATAGGACATTAGGGTGTTTGTTTATACTTGGAAATCACATTGGGTTTGAATCTTTCTGTAGAAATTGCCTCACAGAGTGATTTCCGACCCTTGATTCAGCTGCTGCTTTTGCATCGTTCCAAATCCCTGTTAATCCTGGGCATAAAAACCACCCGAGGCTACTGTGTGCTGCTGCAGAACTCCACACTGTGGGTCAAAGGGACAGCCCTTTTCACCTTTATTTATTGCTCCCTATCAAAACAAATAACTTATAGATGTTAAAAACATTCAGAGGTAATAGAAGAGACCCTACTACCACATGCAAAGTGTTTTGCAGTGAATTGCACGGGGCTGTGCAGGTTTAACCTGTATATTAGCTGCTCGGTGTGCAGTTCCAGCCAGGCTGAGGACAGGAGGCCCCTCTAGCAGGGCTTGCAAAAGTTAATCCACAAAGTGTTCCTGCTAATTGCTTAATGTACTTGAACGTGTGGAAATTATAAAGTAGTTCAACTTCGTTATCTAATTGCTAAGTTCAGCTTTGTCTGCTCCAGCTGAAAGTAGCGGAGGGGACCATTTGCCTGAGCAGCGTAGTTGTTGAACTGTTATATGGGCTGAACAGGTGATTTAAAACCCAGTATTTAGTGTATTTTTCTGATAGATTGTATTTAGTGTGTTTCTTTTCTTTAATTCTCATAGTGTGTTTCACTCATATATCTCTCTATATATTCGTGCATGTTTTGATAATGTATTAGTATAAGCATCTTGAGGAGATTTTTATACAAACGCAGGAACATTCATATTCACAGATAGGAGTATTTGAAAACAGGAAATACTCATGGCATTTATTTCTGTAAATACAAGGATTCTGTAAATTCTGTAAATTACAGAAAGATCCTCTGTAAATGTTATCAATTTGGGCTACTGTAACTATCAAATTAAGTGTGTGCATTGCAGTAGCTCCTGAAGGCAGTAGTCATAAATCAGGTCTGTGCTGCAAGAATATCAGTGGCTCTGGAAAAATGTGTTCTGCTGGGGGACGGGGGAGGACGCCAGAGATAGCTGCTCGCTCTTTCTGGTTGATTAGATGCCCAGACCCCTGCTAGTACAGCTGGCCTTGTCATATGTAACGTGCCAAAGCCAAACACGGCTGAGCTTGGAGAGCTATCCTTAACTCATGAAGTGTGGTCCTAGTCCTGCAAGGGATCTGCAAGCACAACCTTCCTCATCTGTACAAGAATACAAGAATACATCGACGTAGTATGAAATACTGCTGTTTTATAATCCGGACACAAAGAAAACCCGTGCTTCTCCCAAAAAAGCTTTGAAAGCGAATGTGCAGCATTGCTACCCAGAGCCCTGCCAAGGCAGCTGTGGGGCTCGGGCTGAACAGTCAGTGCAAGCATAAATGAAACTACAGAGTGAAGCCCCACACGCTTTCATAGTGCGTTATCACTGTGCTGTGGCGTTACAACTGCAGACAAAACCAGCCACCCTACAGTGCGTATAAGGTGAGTGAAGCAATGCAGTTATTGGTGTAATCCTGGAAGCGCCTGCAGTGCCTGAGGTTTTCCTTTTGGTTTCTGTGTGCAGAATCTGTGTCTGAGAGATCCAGACGTTTACTTCTGGAACTCCCCCCGTGATATTCACTTACTTCCCTAAACTGGAGATTTGCACAAATTGAAATGAGTGTCTCTGCTACACTGATAATTTCGTGGGAAAATATAATACGTCTGATAAAAAAGTTTACTTCCTTTTTTCCCCGCCTCAAATCTTCCCTCTGTTTTTACAAGGTTTTACAAAAGCAAAATCCCAAACACTATATGCCCTTGAAAATACTTTTTTTCTCCCATTCAGACCTTACATTTGTATTTATAATCACTGTTTCCTGTTTAAATATTCTACATAGAATTAAATAGCTGAAGAGCTGAAGCTGAGAAACTGAGACTCCAAAACACCGACAGTTTTCGCAGCTGTTTTCGCAGCGTGAGCCCGCGTCCTTTCTGTGTTTACGAAAACACCCTTTATCCTGTTTTATTGTGACTAAACTCCTGCAGATTGTCCGCTTCAGAGAAATACGGCCCCGTGACCTGGCAGGAGTCCCTGCTGGCGATAACCGCGTCCCAGCCCTGGGCCCCGGCTAATCGCGCCTCCCCACCCTGCCCGCCTTCCCACAGCCTCCTACCAAACCTGCCCTGCGCCGCCGTGACATCTGCATTTGCTATTTGACGCAGTTATTCTTAACAGCAGCTCATCCTCAGTATCTCCTTACAGTTTTGCTCGAGTATGAAGGCTGTGGCAGCTTTCCGTGGTCGTTTCTCGTTAACTCATCACGGTTTCTGTAAATACGTAGACTGAAAAGGCTCAGCTATGAACTCACATCTATGCAAAGCTGTGACCGTATTTGCAGAAATGTGTGGAGAAAAGGATAAAAATTTTCAAGATTACTGCTGCTCAAAGTGAATCATCTATGCATAAAAACACAAAAACTTAAAAAATGGCACGTTAACATACATATAAAGAATTGCATAACAATGTAAATACTAAGTCTCTACCAAGATATTCTGAGAGATGAAAGAGACAATTTTTCAGAAATTTGGTTCTGTCTATCCCTCAAATATACTGAGTAAAACCATTTATTTTGGACCTGCTACATTGTTCCTACTAATCAGAAAAATTCATTTTTTTCATAATATTTTTAGTATTTGCTTCCTGGGGAATTATGACAATAACAAGATACTTTGACCTTGATGACTAGGTAATACTAAAATATGGATATGGAACAGTAATTCAGATTATTGCAGATATAATGAACAGTTTTCTCTTGACTTTTAGGATTTTGACTCTTTTTTTTTTGCTAAAGCTGTGTTTTTATGGTAGAGGCCTACTCGATTTTTTGCTGCCACTGCCTTGAGCCTTGTGACTGTGAGACCAGTGTAAGGGAATTTATTTTGAAACTAAATCTGAAGACAATCACCTTATTTAAAGTGTTTATTGAAGACTTTATGCACATCTTTTATGTGTTTCTTCCCTCAGGAGCAAACGAGGGAGACAGGCAGGATTTTATTCTTCAAATAAATGTAAGCAGTTCTCAGGGCTCGTTACTGAACTTACATATTCTGGCAGACTTTCAGTCTTCTACCTGCCCATTCCAGCTGTCCCCTTTTCATGTGAACTAATAGTATGGTGATGACTAATATTTTAAGTTGATTTTTGTATTTTATTTGAGGAATTTGACTAGATGATCTTTTGAAGTCCCTTCCAATCCCTAACATTCTGTGATTCTGTGATTTTTTTGCTTCAATTTGATTTACTTTCATGATAGATATATCAATCACTGTGTCAGTCCTGGTTTTGCATGAAGCAGCAATCAGCCACTCTCAGGTTGGCATTAAACGACTGTGTGGGCTGTATTCCAGAAACCACCTGAGAAGTGTGCTGGTGCCTAGATATTTAAAACATATTCATGTATAGCTCTGCTGAGTGTAACAAGGCTTATATGAACTAAATGACTAAGTGGCGTTTCAGAAGTGGCATAGATGCTGCCAGGTCTCAAGATGTAGTGTGACAGCGTGTAAAGATACCCGAATTAGAGGCAAACAAGGTCACAAGTAGAAAACAAGCCAGCTCTGGAACTGAATTAACCCAGCAGCCTACTCTGGCTAATTGGCCCTGCTGAGAGCAAGTGTGCTCATTAATCTGGGTGCAGCATCATCCTCATACCGACTTCAAGACCGAAGCTACTATTTTTGACAGGGAGGTCACTGTGGTATGTAGACATAGTAATTTGTGCAGAGGCTTCTGACAGGGCATGGCCTGGCTGGAAGGAATGGCAGCGCAGGCCTCTGTTGGCTTTGGGTGAGATGGAGGCTCCTCAATGCCCACACGGCCTCGAACGGCAGAGGCACACCTGGGTGGCAATGTACGCTGATCCCAGCGGAAACCAAGACCTATTGCTGGCAGATCCTGAGCTGATAAACCCCACCAAGGCCCCTTGGCTTGACTCCAGCCCTGAGTGCAGGAGATCCAGGCAGGAGCAGGAGAGATGTGGGGCAAGGTGGTGGTGACAGGTGGAGAGAGGCTCAGGGTGAGGAGGCAGCAGGAAGGTGCAGGAGATATAGTGAAGAGAGAGAGGTGATAGCAATGGAGCCTGGGTTTAGAAAGCAAAACTTTTTGAGGCCTTTTGGAGCCATGAGCACCCATCGGTTAACCTCCAGGAGTGCCTGGTGGATTCATTGCAGGGACTAGCAGGCTGCTGCTTCTCTGTTCATCAGAAGCCTAATCGAAACCAAGATTAGGTTCTTTTGAAAATCCATCCATGTTGCACTGGGATAGGGTATTCTGCTCATCACAAAAATATGCCTTGGTAATTCACCTAATCAGATGGAAAAAGGCAGAAGGCAGTGAAAGCTGGGAGATAAAAGGGAAAGGCAAATCTGCTCAAGGGTGGGATTAATCTGACAGTCCGTCAGTCCATCTTTAAGCTGAGAGGAAAGGCTGTAAGCTTAAGACTGTATTGGTAGGGTACCCAAAGAAAGTATGACACAGTTGAAGGTGGATTGTCACCTTGCCTTGCAGCTCTGCCGCTCCATTGGATACTTTAAAAAGTAAATTATTCCTTCTAAACCACAATCTAGTACATCAGTAAACAGGGTTGGAAACTTTTCAGCTTCATTTTATCCTGTTGTGGAAGCACATAGTAACCATTCAACTACTATTAACACATATTAGTTTGGGGCTCCTTAGACTAAGGCAACTTTGTACTTCTTAATAGAGAACTTTTGAACTTCTTAATATCCTTTTATTCGTGGTATCAGGATAGAATTTGCATTATTTTTTTATATTAACAAAGTTCTTCACTCCTCTGAAGTCCATATACCTCTTTAATTTTGCTATGATGGTTGTTGGATCTCTTCTAGGCTGACCTTTAAATCTGGGTTGCATCTGTGACCAGGACAATCCTCTGATGTACAATTGAGGTGGCAATGGACTTGTTAGAAAGAATAGAAGTTGTCAGTGTGGTTCCAGCATGGCCTCTTGCTCTAATGGAAAACTGGGTTTTTGACTGTAAATTAGATTATTCCAGTCTCACCATATTCCTACAGTACCTGGTTTTATGCCATTTGGTTTTGCTTACTACTTCCTCAGTTTCTTGCTTTGGGGTGTTGGTTTTTTTTGGAGTTGTATGCATGGCACACCTGGCATGCAGAACAAGCAATGGTAGTGACTATTCTACAGAAAAGATGCTGGTATGTGTTGTTGAGACAAATAGTGAGATGTTTGTTAGAAGAAATGGAGTCACAGAAATGTGTCCACAGCTAAATTCACTTGAGCTGAAGTGCACGTATACGGTATAAATGCAACACTTTCACTCTGGCCTTCGCATTCGAAGAGTTGTCTGGACAGCAGGCACACAGCAAGAGTCAAACCACAATGGAAACCTAGGTGCTGGTCAGCTATCTATGCTTGTTAGCTTCTTAGAGAACAGGTGGTTTTTTTCAGCTTAAAATTATGAGATATTTCAACCAGCAAGAGAGCAATATATTTACCTTGAAATAAAAAAAATATATTTATTGATTGTGAAAAAAAATCTTACTGGAGAATCCTGGAAAAACGGAAACTCTTATTTCTTGTTCTGCTATGAAAAACAATAAAGCACAGGCACCCTTCCCTACTCTGTCACAGAAAAAAAATGGTTCGAGTTCTGATTTGAAGAGACTAGATTTAGGCAGAACTTTCTCAGCTAACAGGTCCAAGTACCAGCAAAGTAATTTCATGAGACTTGAATGATTTTAGAGTTGAATGGGTAATTGATATTGCATGTGCATGACTTATTTGCACTTTTGTTTAGCTCTGACATATTAAATAATTTTTTTCTTAAGTATGATTAATTGAAGAGACATCAGGCTTTGGAAAAGTGTTCCTGCAATGGAGCTACACCGCAACTGTTTTACCAAAACGGAAATGCAAGTTTTTCAACCAAAAGGAATCGAGTGTTAGATGTCTCAAAGATAGTCTGCTTTCACAGATTTGCAAAACTTAGGCGGCGGGACAGGCAAAAACAAGCACCCGTTGCAGAAAGGCAGATGACACTGTGAAAGCAAACGTGTGAGTGAGTAGCAGGGAACTCGCATGAAGGAGGAGAGAGTGGCAGGAAATGCTTCAGTCACTGCCTGCACCTTATTACACACAGAATAACCCAGCACACAAAGCCTTCTGAAATCAGCCATCACATGTGCTGTCAGTCAAAAATTATTTATTTGTAAGACATGCCTTGATTCTTGCTTACAGGCTGATGAAGCCAAAGTGTTCTCTGGAGCACAGATGTGTTACCAGCCATGTTCTGCACGCACACATCGAGTACCTGCTCTGTGATGGGAGGCTGCTCGGGGACCGGCACCTGCTCTGCAAGCACAGCACGTCTCCGGCATTTCCAGCCCTGTCTCCCCATCCCTTATCATATTTTTCCCTGGGGTCACAGTGCTATCAGTGTCAGTTAAGCCCAAATATTTTCTAGCTACAGAAAAATTGTTTTGGAGTTCTAAGTGACGCTGTAAGCAAACTGATGAGCTTCCTTCCACAGTGGCTGGCTGGCGTTTGCTGTTGAAAGGGAAAATGCCAGGCAGAGACTCCTCCTTTTAATCTGCTGTGCAGCTTCAAGAATTGAGGACTCTTTGCTTTCTCTCCTCCACTGAAGACATCACCCCCAGCTTCCCATCTGCCTTTTCCCTCCAGCAGCAGAAGCCATCCCTGTGCTCACTGAGAGCTCTGCCCCTTCCCTGCTGCCCGCAGCCCAACGGACCAGCTTGGGTTTTGTCCCTGGCCTCCAGCTATGAGTGTGCAGGGGCTGGGACACACTTCCAGCACTTTTCAGACAATAGTAAAAGGTGGTGACTGATTCTAGTGAGTTAATCTCAACCTGTGAGCAGTCTACAGTTCGGGTGCAGTTACCTGGGCAAGTGCCAAAGACACCTTGAGTTCTAGATTATAATATTGTGCAAGCTTGTCCCAGATATTACTTTGCCAATATGAAGGATACTCTGTGTTTATTCATCAGAGTACCCTTTGACACACACACAGAGCACTGCTAATTCAGAAGATCTCAATTACTGCGGTTGGCCCTGGAGCTGCTTTAAGAAGCTTCTCAGTCCTCGTGCAAGTTGTCCCTTTGATTTCTTTATTTCTACACTCTGCTTCCAGGGAAATAAATATCAGTGAGTGCCACAGCAGGAGATATACAGAGCCTTCTTCCCTCCCTTGAAGAGAGAGCTGCTTTGTTAAGAAGAAGATGCAGCAGAAATCCCACAGGACTGGGGACCTGGGAAGTCATCTCCTGCATGGCCCCATTACCCATTGAGTGCAATGGTCTTGCTAATCTGTGCACCTCCATTTCACTACCCCTGCAAAACCGGTCCTGAAAGAGCAATCGTGTGTGTGTGTGTGTTTCGGGGATGGCAATCTGAAAAACCTCAGAAGCTTTAGATAAGAGACAGGGTAGTCAAATGAATTACTGGGCTGGAGGGGAAAGGGGAACCCGGAAGAGCAGCAGTTGATTCACACATAAATCAGAAGAGTCCACTATCACCCAGCCAGATTAATGAATTATCCATCCAGAACCTGGACAGTTTCCAAATTCTACATTGCAGTTTTAGCTTATCTAATTAAATGTGTTTCAGAGGCTTTGCTTCTCTGCATGCGTCCCCAGAGTTATTTTGCAAAAAATGTAGGAAAAAAGGAAACTACCATTCACACCATGAATCTCAAATCTCTTGTATTTGGGAGTGCTCTATAACCACCAACCAATAATTAGTTAAATAGACACCTTCATCGAATAGAATGGCCAAGATTATATTCAAGGCAATGTATTTGTCACCTGTGTTTGAGAGGTCATGCAAGGCTTCAGTTATTTCTGGTTACTCCTTTCAGGGAACAGCTCCATGTCCTCTAAAGCCAGGCAGCAGCCCCTAAAGGCAGAGTGTACTTGGAAATAGTCTTAGCTTCTTTCTCATACACCCACCCCTCAACAGAAGTTATTATCTGAATAGCTTGGGTCAAAATGCCTTTAAGAACAGGTCACAACAACCTGTACATATTCTGCTGGGGTCTTATAGCATGAGTAAATGCTTTCACTTGCTTTGGGCCGTGCTCAGAAGCACATTGGAGTGAGAGCTCATGCACTGTGGGGAATGCAGGAAATTTTTGATGTGACCTAGTGACAACCCTTTTCCCAGGATAGGGAGGGCTTTGGTAGACCTCTGTCCTGCATTAGCCAGCTGAGTCTGTGAGCTGTATATTTACTTGCTCCTTGCAGTGTCTTCAGCAAGGCCCATGGATGTCCCTTGGACTTCTCCTGTGCCTCTACCAGCAGCAACCTGCACAAAGCTCCTCTTCTGTGCTTCTGCATCGTGCCTTCACAAGCCCTCCAGAAATCAGGCTGGTACAGTGTCTTCTGAGGAAAGAAATATTCCACAGTCATGTCCTGCCAGGGGAAGAAGTATGGTCTTTAAATATAAAAGCAGATTTATTACATGAGAAAAATGCAGGGTGCAATTTGTCAGTATGTTTTTAATACTTTCTGATTTGGAGGGAAAATATTTTATTACAGCAGCAGTTGCCAAGCCAACTGCTGTGTCCCAGCCATCCCCATGGAGGGGGCAGCCTGTCACCTGGATGTGGGCACAGAGGCTGAGGGGAATTACAGCTTTTTTAAATCACATATCACCAGTTTTAATATAGCCCAGGTTTTCAGTGGTTATTTACAGGCTGTTTTGTGACCCTGGTGACATTACTCTGGATTTACTCCAGTTTTAGTAGACAAGAGCTCACATGCTTCACTGTTTTGTTGTTCTCAACCGAAAGGTCTGGAAAGGCACTGAGGGTGGACTCCCAGATTACTGTGGCGTAGCCTGTGCATACCAGTGATGGGAGAAGCCTGGTCTCCCCTTTCTCATTGCCTTGGAAAGAAGTCTTGGTCATTTGGCCACTGTATCCACTGTCAGGTTTCAGGATGTATTCTCCAGGAATTCTGGTACAACTCTAACCAAGTGAAGTGCTTGAGGGCTTTTTAATGCTCATGCCACAGTGGACAAGCTTGGCTGGTATGCCTCTACCAGTTAATCTTTGAGATTATAGCAGCAGGCACAGGCATTTGCTGCTGTTTTACTGTCTGCCTTCTTATTTATGACCTCGTCCTCATACTCAGCACTAGAAATTGTATCTCTAACTCTTCTGTATATCAACCTAAACCAGTCTTTTAAAACTTTCTGTTCTACTTTCTGTTAGCAGAACCTGGCTCTGCAAGAAGAAACCTCTTCCATTCCTGGATGGGTCCAGAGTATAAGTCGTGGGCCCTCTTGGGAGCTCCCCAGATATCCAGCTTTAGGAGTTTTTGGCTTTAGTATCCTTGTTTTGCCATTTCTTAACATGTGCATAGTAGGTGCATCGTTGCTGCGCCACTGCTTCTGTGCTCACCTGGAGCAGGTGAATTAGGCCCAGAGGAGTGAGACATGTCAGTCCCTTTCCTCTGATCTGGGAGCACGGAGTGACAAGGACAGGTATGTCCTACTGAGCCCTCAGCAGCCAGCACCATTGTGCTACCCCTCTTCTTGTGTCTGACGGCATCTCATCAGCAGCAACGACGATGGTGTGTTTTTAAGGGATCTGTCACTTGCCCGTGGCTGAACTGAGGACAGAAATGCAGTGTGCTCAGTGTCACTTATGGCTTTTATTAGGATACTACTGTCATGCTACTGGTAAGCCATTCCTCCATCCTCCTGAAGCTTCAGTTTCCTAAGACCAGCATATATAAGTGTGAGTGTATAATTCTTCCCCTTCTCATATAGAGAGGAAGAATTAAATAACTTCTCCTTTTGCTTTGGAAAAAAAAAAAAAATCTGACTTTTTCTTAAACTCAATAATTTAAAAAAGCCCTAAGAATGAGGAACATCAAGTCTAGTCTCCTCAGTTTCTCTGAAAATCTCCTATGCATGAAGTTGGAGAATAAACTGAGAATTTTTTTTTAATCCAACTTCTTTTAGCCCTTAAATTTGCTCAGTATATATTACTCTGTAGTGGATGTGCTTGATTATTACTGAATATCTCCTTTCTCCCGAAATACTATAGAATGCAATACTGTAAGCAGCAAAAGCATAGCACAAGCTAGTCCTATCTACTACTGTAGGAAATAAAGTTATCCTTGCCCCCGGAATATAAGCTTTATCCTAGGACTGGGATAAGTGGGCTTGTGAGAGCCCTGTGAGAGGAGGAGAAAGGAACAGAAAACAGCTTTTGGGCCACATCAGTATCAGAACTGCTGGTATCCAAGTTTCTTTAATATCCTATTCTTCTTTCTTCTTTTTTTTTTTTTTTAAAGTGAGCATGGATTTTTTTTTTCCAGATCACACAAATAGAGGGATTGTAGATAATGGGCTCCATTTGGAAAAAAAATCAGTTGTTGCTCTAAGCAGGCATGATTATGCACTATTCCAGCAAGTATTTGTTTGGAAAAAAAAAAAAAAAAAAAAAAGTGTGCAAGTGCATACATCACAAAAGCGTGAGTTTAAGGTTTGGGAATCAGAGCAAGAAGAGAAGGAGATCATGGGTGGTTGGCCTTCCTGTCTCTAACAGTCAAGTCCTAGTTTCTCATTCATTGACAAAAGGGAACAGAGCTTGAGGAAAAAGTTGAAGTGTCCCATCAGGGTGTTGAGGGGCAGAGCATCCAAAGGAGTCCTCTGTTCTCTAGTGGTGGGGGCAGCTTCTGGTTTGGACTGGGCAAGAACCGGTGGGTTGGTCCGTGGGGTGGCTGAGCAGAGAGTGCGGCTGCTGAACAGGGAAGAGACTCTTCTCCTTTCTGATTAATTTTAACATTCTGCTCCGAATATTAGAGAGTACATTTGCAACAGATGTTTCATGGGGAGAAACCTCTTTAATCCCTTCCTTCAGGCTAAATAGCTTTACAAAATCCTCCTCAGGGCTTTGATAACCCAGTAAAAATAACAGCTGAGCTACAGATGATCACTAATCTTGCTGTATGCGTTCGATCACAAAATGGATGGCCAGTAATTTCTCACATGTAAGGGTTTTTTTGCTTAGATATGCCGTAAGTTGCACTTCTAACATGTCCTGATAGAAATCAAGAAATTGTAGGATTGATTATGTACTCTGGTCATCAAACATCAACCACTTCCAATAACAGCAAGATAAATTATTTGGGATAAATTATTTCAGGGCTGGCAGAAGACTGAGTTAATGTGATATAACAAGCCAAATATTACTCTGTAAGAGTAGAAAAGAAATTGTATATTCCTCTTGGGATCTCTTTTGAATGAATACCTCAGTCACTGTAAGCAACAAAGTCAGAGTTAGACCAACATGGAGCAGTTTGGAAAATCCCAGCCCTGAAAACTGTTAAAAGACGTGTAAGCAACTAGAGACATATAATGAGAGATGTTATTAACATTTTTTACTTATCTTGCCGTACTGCCTGGAGGCCTATGTCAGGAATATGAACCTCCTTTTAGCAGTATGCATAAATTAGAGCAGACCTTTTAAAATTAATAAAATATAGTGTGTTTAGAGACCGTTTCATATCAAGAAATATGTTTTCTTTGTGCCTCCATCTATGCCTCTGCCATTCAGAACTAATAACAAGTTAAACAGTGATTTTTTAGATGTGAAATCATCAGCAGCACGTGGTCTGCCGAGAGTCAGGTACAGATTAAACCACTGGTTTTAGGCTCTGCAGCTTCTGGAGTCACACGGCTACACCAGCATCTAAATTGTTTCTAAACTTAGATTATTTTTAAAAAGGCAGTTCAGCTTTGCCCTTTATTGCATTGAGCTTTGCTGCTCTATGTAGGTCAGTGGCCAGCCTGCTGGAGCAAACAGTCCTTGATCTTGCAGAAGCCAGTCTGGAAAGAAAACGAAGGCTCGAGAACTTTGTGGGAGGGCTTTTGTTAAGTGGAACTAAAACCTGTTGGCATAGCTATTAATTATAATTTTTCTTTCTGGGCTTTTAGAAGGCTAAAGCCAGAGATGTGTCTGCTAACTTTGCCTGACTTTTACAGAATCTCTCACTTATCTCGAGGCCCCACCTTATCCACATGTCCTGAAGTGTTTGCTTTCAGGATTTTCCAGGGTGGACTGGGAAGACAGAGTCTACTCCTGTCTGGCGTGTTAGGCTGGAGCTGATTGCAGGACAACAAGGCCACCACCACCGGTCCTTCAGCTGCTGGTTGTGCGTAGCACTTCTTCACCTATGGCCCGTGGAAATGAATACATCTGGCTTCCTTTGACCAACATGAAGGGGTTTGATCCTTCCTCTACAGAAAGTGTAACTGCTGTCTTGGTTCAATGCCCTGAAAGGTGATCCTCCCCATCTCCATCTCATCTCCATGCTGTCTAGAAGAGTCCCTTTTTTTAAAAAAAAATCATCTGCTGTCTTCCAGGGTGCTGCAGTGATTGCTAGCCCAGATGCAGAGCGCTCCTGGGGCAGGGACAGAGGGCACACAGGACAGCAAGAAGGGGAGAGAAGGGGTGCTATTTTTGCTGGTAGAGGGTAGATGATGGCAAGGCTGAAGCAGAATCTCTTTGGGGAGAAAGGGGGCAAAGCGTATGTGTGATTCAGATATCTGAGGGACAGAACCAAAGGTAAAATTATTTTGCTAGGTACTGCAGTGCTTCTCATAAGGTCAGGCTTACCAGTGCAATGTAGACGTACTCTGTAGATGATTTGAAACTTGAGGTGTCCATTGCAATGGGGTGTTGCGGACTGAGGCGCCATCACCAGCAAAGGAGGACATGAGAAAGGGTCTAAACCAAAAGTGAACATGGTCCGTGCATCTTACCTTGAAGCGATGCAGCAAAAAAAGTACTTCCTTATCATTCACAATTTCAGCTCTAAATATAGCCGTAGGAATCTATTTTCTTTCTTTTATGCTGCTTCTCCCACTGTCTTGATATTTTCTTTTCCTCTGTAAGCCAATTCTATTGTTCTCACTTGAGATCCAGGGCTGGTGGCTTGTTTGCTTTCATTGTCAAGTATTGCTTTCCGTTTCACTGCTGTGATCCTTCACTTGTACTTTGAAACAAAGGCGTTATGTAAATAGAGAACAAATGATACCCTATAGCACAGCATCTGAGGCTCTTTTGTGTGTTATCATGAATCGTCTTCTATCACCCCATATTGTTGACCAGTTGTGAAACTTAGTACTCTTTGCTATCAGCTGGAATTGAGGACCCAGCACTTTTTCCAAATCTCTTTGAGGGCTTTTCCAAGCAAGAATCTTGATCTCCATATCTTTCTGCCAAGGTCCACATCTTGTCTGATGACAATATATCAGCATTCTTGTAGCCTGGCAGGAGTGCCACCACTTCTGGTCCCAAGTATAGCTGGCATATGATGATGTTTGAAGAGATTGTGTGGTTTTAAAGTGTGACACTTCCCAGGTCTGTACGTTTTCCTTTTCTTATATTATTTTCCAGCTGTGCTTCAGTACTATGTACATTTTCAAAGACCGAAATAAAAATTTCAAGGGGAGATGGGTATTTATTGCAAAACATCTAAACCTATTAGCTTTCCTCAGGCAGCATAAAAAACAATTTTCTGGTTTATTTTTAGAATGCTAAATGAAGGCCAAGTCTTAAAAAAAAAAGTAAAACAAATACAGTAATAGGCACCACAGAACAGTAAATATACTAAAAATTTATTTCCATTTATTTGAAGATGACTCTTTCAAAGAACAGGTAGATTTGAAAAATGGCAGAGGTCACACCACCAGTGAAAAGCCCAGCAGCAAATAGCCCCTGCTAAACCCTTTGGTTTAAAGCTGACCTCCTCGAGTTACAGAGAAGTCTGTGGATGGGAGAGCGTGCGGCACTGCTGGGCCTCAGCCCAGGCGTGGGGTCAGGTCACAGCAGGCTCCAAACACCATCTCACAAGACAGCCGCCTTCCAGCGTGTTTTGCACTGCACTGAGGAGATGGCTCTGCCTGCGCTGATTCCTTTCACAGAAAGCATTTCCAAGCATGTGTATTGGATGTTTTCATCTCTGAGAGGGAAAGTATTGAAGTTGTCAAAATTATGCTTTGCAGCAGTAGAAACTTTAAAGTTATGTCCTCTCTCTGTCACCTTGTCCGGAGTCTCAAAGCCTCGTCTGTGAGGTGGGTGGTGGGAGTGATACTTGTTTCCCCTTCCCATTAAGGGGTTAGAAGCCTCGCTCAGTATTTTCTGGAGCACAGAATTATCGCTACCTGCACGCTGCTGTCAGCAGCTGCATTCCTGATCCCCCAGAAAGCCGGTCCGGAGGTCTCCTGGATCTCTTTAAAAAGCCTTCTCTCACCTCCCTGAGTGCATGAAAGACTCATATAGAGGAGAACTTCATCCAGAAGTGGGATTGCAGGAAGAGCCTGGACTTGCTTCGTAGAGGGAAGCACCACACTCCTTATCCCAAAAAGAATTATTAAATAGATATTTAAAGCTGTTGAACTGTCTGTTGAAGAGTCATCCTGCCCTAATCAAGGATACCAGGAAAATAAAATTATTTGTCCCTCTGCTTTCCTTAGCACTGAGCTCTGCAGAGGACAGGCTGCCCATAGAGAGATCCTTAGCTCATGCTTCTGTGGACAATATCCCACATTAACATTTATTCGTTTTTATTGCTCTAAAACTGGGAGCACTGCAAAACCAAGCCTAAAGCACAGCTTTGTTTTGTCCGAACCCTGCTGCAAACCAGTCCATTAATAAAGTAATTGGATATAGCCCGAGCAAATTGGAAGCAAACATTGCTTATATTCAGCTCCTAATGTGCTCATTCTCTGAGGGCTGAAGGACTGAGCTGCCATGCAGCAGCTTGAGTCTCACTAGAAAGGACGACGTTGTGCTGTCTGAACTGCGAGCCAAAATAGCAGCCGCCTCTGTCAAGGGGAGGGCAGTTCTTTTGCTTGATTTTGGGGGACTTAGCAGGAGACAAATGCTTCAGTTTGTTATTTGCAAAATAAACCACAGAGCGGCTTTCTGCTGAAAGGCTCCTTCATATTTGGGCAGGAAGAAAACAGGAAGGAAAAGAAGGAGGAAAACGTGGAGAGCAGGTTAAAACAAGGATAGAGCTCAGATTCAGCTGGAGGAAAGTGTCCTTTCTTGCAGGTCTGCCTCACCCCACTGCCTTGGCTTCATCCTGCCCTTTGTTATCTTCTCTGTTATCTTCTCACAAGGTGGTGTGCCCGCAGAGTCTGTGAGCAAGGGAAGGCCATCAGCGAGGAGCTGCTGCTGCCTTGAGACGTCAGAAAGACGACTGAGTTTTCCTATCGAAAGCCTGGTAGGACAGTAGCTGCGTTTGCAGGAATTGCACTTTTCCCTGCCAGGACCAGACTAAAATCCTCCTGCCTCGGAGATGATGCCGGGGAATGATCCCAGCCGAAGGCATGTGGCTTTCAGCAGGGTGGCATGTGGCTGGGCACCCAGCTCCATGTTCAGGCCGTGTACTCTGCAGTAGTGAAATCAAGCAGCAGCCTCGAGTTTGCTCTGGAATACGCTTTCCAGAACCCCAAAACTGCAGCTCTGGGCTTTCCCTTTCTCCCAGCCCTACCCCCAGGCTGAGCCCCAGGCAAGGCACGTGTCTTTGCCTCCAACTACAGAGCCCTCAGAGGACAAACCTAGCATCATCCCTGATTTACTTGAGATTTATATTTTACTTTAGATCCTTTCCAGCTCCCCTACAGCTGCAGCTCTGGGCTTTTTATTTCTCCCAGCTATTTCATCTGGAAAGTCAGTGATAGGGAAGAAGAGGTTATTTTTATCATGGGAGATTGAATATTTGGTCCAGACAGTCCTCTTAGTACCTGCAGAAAGAGCAGCAGAGGGCACAGGGTCTTCAGCCTTTTACTTGTTCTGCAGCTTTTAATGTTCAGCCTTTTAAGCCTATTAACTTACACTGATTAATATGAAATCTCATGAAAAGTATGGGGAGACTGAACCATCTGAGGTCAGCACAGGTGAGTCAGTTAATTCAGAAATACAAAATTTACTTTTGTGATGTATCGGTGGCTTTCAGAACATCTTCATTTGAAACTACTCGGTCAAAGTGTCACAGACTTAAATTACAGAGTAGCATTTAGAAATGAGGAGGAAGAAGGGAGCTATAATCACTATAACAGGAATTTAGAGGCAGTAAGGGAAAATAAATATTTGAACATCAAAATGCTTCCAAAGCAAACCCACAGTCCTGGGATTTCAAGCCTTCATCAGATTGAAACCCTTTCAAGTAGCAAGGCTAGAACTGTGGTAGTGGCCTCAATGTTTGTTCAGTCTCTCTGTGCTTGTACTTACGTCCTGGAGAAGAAATTCCTGGTTCTTGCAGCACATCTCTGCTCAGTGTTCTTATCCATTTCTTTTCAGGGACATTTTGTTCTTTCTGAATGCAACACTCAACAGCTACCTAATACTTTAGAGACCTACTTCTGCCTGTCATAAGACTGAAGAAAATGTTATTGGCAATTACATCTAAATAGGAAGCTATAAAATCACAAGGAGAAAGAAATCAGTGCATTTATTTGGATATAATGGAAAGGTTTACTAGGCAAAACCAAACCTATTTATATAATATTCTGATGCCTAGTCTTGAAGCATAATATTGTGTATGCACCTACTGATCACCTGCTGGAGAGTAGCAGAGCTGTGCCTTTTAAAAAGTTTAAAGTTTTCTCTTCTTTTAGACAATGAGCATCTTCCAGAATGGAGCTGTCACCCAGAGGTTTTCAGGTTGGTACAGGAGTAAAAAAAATATTGACTTGGGGAAAATAAAAGGAATGAGTCTGGGGAAGAAGATGGCCTGAAAAAGCTGTACAAAAGCATAGTCAATTAGCTGCTGGAATGACTAATTTCCAGGTGGGTGGATCTGAGCAGATTGCAGAAACCTGTGTTAAACCCCAAGGCTCTGCCCCCAGCACGTGAGAAAGGTACCGCAGAAAGGGACCCGAGAGCACACCTGTGGGGGAGCTGTGTGCACGCAGGCAGCAGCAGGTCGTGTCCCAGCGGACACCAGGCAGGATCCAAACCTCGCCTCCAAATGCTGCAGTCATGAACCCCCTTTAGCAAAGCGGGTATCTTGGTCCTTCCTTCCAGGTGTCTGAGCAGGAGTCAGCTTTTTTTTTTCTTTCTTTCTTTTTTTTCATTTAAGAGCTTCCCCAAGTGCTCCTGCGTGGCTATGGTTGGGGAGATGTGCCAGAAGGACTTTCACTCTGCTGGTGGTGGGCTGAGAATCACCCACTGCCTTATACTGTTTTACAGGGTTCACTGGCTGCCTGGAGCAGGATGAAGATGAGGATAAGGAGGAGGGGGTTGAGATGCTTCCTCCCTTCTGCTGTGAACTTTTCAGTCTGTTGTGGAGAACATGGTCCATGAGAGAGGACCGGAGCAGCGACCACAGCTCTGTCGCTCGATAGCTTGGGAATTTACCTAGCAAAGAGTATCTTTTCAATCATGCTGGCTGTGCATTTTGAATTAAGTAGATATGGACTAAAATACAGAATTTGCCTGTATGAAGTATCTGGGACATAGACACCTGCACTGCTGGCTACATACTCCATCTACCAGTCTACAGAGATGTGCCGCTTCTCCTGCCCCTTTTTTTCTGTCCTCCTCACCCTTGCTGGTCTCTGATGTGATGGAGGGAGCAGGTGGCAGGTACCCTGGGCCTCCTGCCACCCCGGTCCTGCTATTTAATGCGCTCAGCTGGCGTGTGTGGGTTTCAGCTGAGGAAAGGTTTGAATGCAAATTCCCAGCTCCTACGGGAGCATTTCACTGTGAGACTGCCACATAAAAGGCAGGTAGCATCTCCTCCTCCTCTACCCACCTTATATAAGGAAACCAGCAGCTAAAATGTATTTTGTGAAGTGCTTGATCTTGGCACTGTAGGTCAGGTGTTGAAGGTATATGTTGCTAGTGTGGGATAGTCAAAGGACCTGGGGAGAGACAGGTTGAATTTCTGCCCCCAAACTGGGTTTCCTGAGGAGACAAACACAATGCTTGACTGGGTGAATTATTTTTTGCATGAGCCCCAGTGAACATGAAGGTGAAATAATGAGGGACCTTCCTAGGTAAAGCCACAGCGTGACTACATGCGACTTCAGGGTTAGTCAACAGGCCTGCATATGCACTCAGAGAAAAGATTTCAAAATGTCGTTTTAAAAACTGAAGAGCCTTGACGTTACCCCACCAAATTTTAAAATGGCAACTATAGATACTGGAGTATCTTCATCTGTAGGACGTATCTGCTGTTAATATAAATTTACTTTTTTTCTGTGTAAGATAACAAAAATACCTATTGGCTGGTTTGCTGCTTAGCTGACTTTTTAACCTCTGCCTTTCAGCTTTGCCTAATTTGCAACTCTTCACAGATGATGATTTCCCATATTGTCATCTTTTCCCATACTTTATTTTCTGTTAACCTAAGTCAAACATGTCCTGCTCACAATTGTTAGCTCAAATTTGCTGAGCTGCTCTTGTTGTCTTTTCCCTTATCTTATATCTGCCTTATACTGTTTCTTAAACTATCTAATTCAGCTCAATACCCTTAGGTCTAAGAGCTGGGATTAAATAATAGGTATAAAACCAGACCTAGCATCTCTGCAACTTGAACCTTGAATGACAGAAGTTTACCCAAGGAAGGAAATACACAGTATATTCGGGGGAAACTGTGGGTTCATAGCAAAAATTGATAATACTGGGGAAGAAAATTAGTGGATTGGAAGATATTAAAGGGACTCTGCTGAGATGCTTTTAAGTTAAATAATACATTCTGAAAAATCACTTTTGTTCTGTGATAAGGTGGGAGCTATATGTTAATTTCTTTTATTCCTGGATCGTTTTCTCTCTGAGGTGTCATCAGTTGAATTTTCAGTACTACATTGAAATGAATATTTATCACCGAGTTACAGCTTTTGAAAGATCTGCAGGGAAAAATTTAAAAAGAAAACCAAACCCAGACTCCTTTTCTTCCCCCTCTTCCTGCAGCTCTGAACATGCAGAGCTCCCTCTGGTTAGCAAAGCAGCACACAGCATCACTGTGTCCCTGGTCACAGTCCTTGGGCTCTCCAGGCATCCCTGTGGGTACCAGTGGGACCAGGGGGCCTAAGGAGAGTTAAACACAGGGGTAAGTGTTTGCAGGAACAATGATAAAAATAATATCCCACTCATTTAATAGTGCACTTGAGCTGGTTGAGGGACAGCTCAGGTTCTCCTTTGCAGAAGTGAGGGTGCTGGAGCTCATGGCAGGTGGTTGGTGCCCATTTTGGGAGGTGGAGCAGCTACGAAGTGTCTTCGTGATGCTGTGAGCAGAAGTGCAGAGTAAACCAAGTCTTCAAATGTCCCGTGAGCACAGATAAAAGCTGCACAAAATCAGGGAAATGGGCAAAACGGCATTAGAGAGTGAGCGAAATTGTGTAGGTATTGGACACCAGGGCCAGGAAGTTCAGAAAACAGGAGTGAAATATGAGATAAATCACAGTATTGCTCACGATGATATACAGCTGTCACCGCTGAACAGCGTGGTTTAAACATCTGATAGATAAAATAGACCAATAAGGTGAATCTCTGGGCTGATAAGACAGGAGTTTTTCACCAATACACTCTTTAAAATATGTGTTTTTAAAGCGATCTCAATGGGATGTAGAACAAAACTACAATAAATTGCACAAGGGATTTTTCAATTTGCATACAAGGGGAAAGAACTTTCATAAGGATGAAACCTTAGCTGCAGCTAAGGCCCACTGAAAGCCCAAGAGATGGAGCCTCTGTGTGGCTCTCAGCTCCTGCTGCTTCCATTGGAATCCCTGCTCTTGATGGAACACACAATGCTTGTCTAGAAAAAATTACCATGATGTTGAGAACACTTCTGTGTGGTGGTTTTGTGTGTGTGGTTTTTTTTAAATCTTAACAAAAATTCTTTACATTTTGTCTCAATAATGATACCCAGAATCTTGGACTCAGCGGGTAACTAAAAGGTTGCATTTAGTGCCACCCAGTGGTAAAACAAAAAATAATTTCAATGAGAATGGATATTATGCAGCAACATAGAGGAAACCTTTGGGATGGAATTGTTAAACTTGGAAAAGGAAAAATACATTAAAAAAAAAAAATCAGGATACACCAATCAATTGGTGACAGGTATCACCTAAATTTCCTCACCTGAGGGTGGTTTATACCACTAGCTAGCTAGATATGCAATACATGAAATTTACTTCTGCAATTTATAATCATCTTCCTTCACAATAAGGAGAGTGCTTTGCTCATTTATAATCTTGGCAATATAGTGAGGGATGTGATACTGGAATCTGACAGCCCTTGCAGGCGATGAGCTGCATAGCAGTCATCAGGCAGGGACACAGGGGATTAGAGCTGTAAAGATATATCAAATGACTGAAATTATATGGAGTATTATCTGAAAAAAAAAAGGGCTAATTTGGGATCCCTGGATTGGGAAGATTTTTGCACATTTTTTGTAGTTAGTAGTTTTCTTGTTCAGGTAGTGCAGAGAAATATCGCTGTTGCAAATAAAGCAAGTAATGTTATTTCTGCACGTGTAATATATGTGACACAATTGATTTCCAGCCATCCAGGAACTCAGCAAACCTCTGAACGTTGTTCAGAGTGATTTTGTGCCACACTGTCATGTCACAAGGATCTGGGGACAGAAGGCAGACCCCTGCTCAGAACGGTCTGTTGCAGGAGCTCAGTCTGTAGCAGCGCTGGAGCGGGGACACACCATTGCTGTCCCTTTCAGCAGGGGACAAGCACGCTCACACACACGGGCAGACACACAGGCATACGCTTTCTCTTTCTCGAGCAGTTTCTTGCGTGCAGATACTAGTTATGAAGTCTGTTGGAGAACAAGGAATAACTGCTCATTAGCTTTTTGTTATATATCTGTGCTAAGCCGGGCATCTGTTCTCAGCAAGGTGCCAGGGAGAAGGTGTGAATGTGGGCACCACTCGCTAGTCTTTGGTTGCATATTAAGTATGTTCTCTGTCTGATTTAACCATGACCGTAGGCTAGCAGCACCCACTGCAGCGCTGTTTGCAGCTGCACCAGCAAACTGCTTCCAATCGTGGCTCTAACGCTGCCTGGGTTTGGGGACCTCTCTGTCGGTATCTGTGCCAGGTATGGTGCTGGTCTGCACAGCAGCCACGTCTGATGTGAGGGGGACATGAGGCTCTGGTGGGCAGTTGCATCTATTAAAGGGTTTTGCGACACTGTGGCCTTGGTATTAGGAATAAAGTTTTAAGTGGTATTTAGTCAATATAACCAAACCGAGGAACAAAATGCAGCTAGTTGAAAGGACAGCTGTAATGGTTAAAATAATCAAATAGGCCCCAAAAGATGAAAATTCATCTTGAAAAAGATAAATACACTTAAATCTATATATGCTCATACATGGTTATGAATGGTTTGAACCTTTGGCTTAACTTCAGACTAGGGGAATGCAACAAAACTAAGTTCTTGGTCCAGCTCCACGTATGCGACTTGACCAGTTAGCTCATTGTACCAGGTTTCAGCAGGAAAAGGGAAATGTTTCTGCAGTTAAAGCAGCACCCTGCAGCTACAGAGCTCCTGTTCCTACGTTTGCTGTGCAGTGTGATCTCCAGCTGGAGCTGGAACGTGCAGCTGCACGTGGAGCTGCAGCACCTGTACCTGCACAGCACGTCTGCACATGCAGTAGGGCAGGGAATGACCCGGCTCTTGGCATAAGACGAGAATGGCACCAAACAGGACCATTCTGAAGATAATGGAACTACAATTAATTTTTTTTTGTGTGCAGTTTGCACTGGGATGTCCACCTGCAAATTGCTCTGAAATAGCACTTGGTTCAGTCTTGCTCCAGCTGCTGATGTCTGTTGAAAGCAAACTCCCACTTCTCTGTATAGACTTTTGCAGGTAAAAACCAAGAACTGCTGTCGTTAGTCTTGCTTCATGCCGAAATATTCTGGCATGCTATTTGGGGGGTATTTACGTTTATTTAAAATAAAATGGTTATAGTGTGCAACCCTACCTACATTGCCAATGGTATAGTAATAATTATATTGATGCAAAAGCCTTATCATGTTATAGGAACTAAATCCATCTGAGCTGGGTGAGATGGTTCAACAGTACATAAAATTGCACAGAATCCTCCATGCTGGGGAAAAAAAAAGGTGTTTGGGTTCGTGGTTTTTGGTTTAGTTTTCGGGTTTTTTTTTTAAACCACGAAGGAGCCTACATGGCAGCCCTGCAACAACCACACAGCTGCGGTACCACACAGGCACACAGGCAGCCCCGGTGGCACACGTGTGGATTTAGGCTGCAGCCTCCATCACTGAAGCTTGGCAGCTGCATCCCAGAGGTGCTGCGGCAGAAAAGCAGCCTGCAGCTGACTCACGGCTCCAGCAGCATTTACCCTTGTGTGGCCTCTGTGCTGGGATAAATATTGAGCCTTTTGGCTAAGAACAGAATTTTAGGAAGCAGAGGAAGAGGAACTACTCAGTGAGAGTTAGTGGGAGCCATTAAACTCAGGCTCTTCCACAAAGCAGCAGAAATTAAGATTCAAGACAAGGAAGTAAGCGTACTAGGGTTTATTTTCAGAGGCCAGTATGCTTGTAAACTGCCTGGCAGTACATGGAAGAACTGAAGGCATCCATACCACTAGCATATGGAGCACAGGCAAAGACAGCTTCTTGTGAGCAGTTTGACAATTATTTGGCTGCTTTCTGCTCAAAATATTTGTGACAGCAACAAGTCAGAGCTGCCACAAAGATGACAAATTCTTTGAAGTCCACTTGAGAATCACCGTTTTCATCCAGGTTCTTGAAGACTTTATCAATGGCGTCTTTGTCCTTCCCCGACTGCAGAAGAAAAGGAGCAGGTTGAGGTGAGAGGGGGCACAAACCGCAACCTGGCATCGTAACTACCCATCGGCACCCCAAACAGGGCCCCAGGTTTGTTACACCTGAGAGCTGCAGTCACGCACCAGCATGAAGCAGCATGTTTGCTATGTTTAAAACAACATTTATAATGGGTGAGCTGTGTGATGCAAAGCCCCGAGGGCATTGCCCAGCTGAACTAAGTGCCGTGTGTTCCCCATCAGCTTCCGTGGACAGGCCGGGCTGGAGCTCGGGCAGTTTGCAGTTCTGCAAAATGGTGTATTCCTGGGACAAATATCAGAATTAAGCTTCATTGAGCACTGCTACCCCAGAAAAGATGCAAACGGCCTCAAAAGTGCTTTGAGTGCTCCCTCTGGCTTTGGTGCCTGGTGCCTCTCGCAGGAGCTGGTGTCTGGGCAGGCGCCTCCTGACGCAAGCGTGATGCTGAGCTTCAGTTATGGGGGGGAAAAACACCTGAAAAAGCTTTTTCTTTCTAAGTTGCCACAATTCCGACAGGCTGACTGAACCAGTCTATCTTGAGGCTGATGTTAAGTAAGGCACCATTCAAGCAAAACGAGATTTTAAAATTTTTTTTGTAATTTTTCCAAAATAATTTTTAAAATACGTTTTTTTTCCCCTGAGGTAGCATACAGGAGGGTTTTTTGGCTTGAGTCCTGACACTGATTAATTTCAGTAATTTTAGAAAATGCAGTTTTAAAAATAAACAAGGGATGGCGGTAGACACCTAAGATAGGAAACAACCATGTGGGTTTTGTTGAAGCTAAACAACCCCCCCCAAATCTGACATTAAACTAGAAAGAAATTATAGAAACATTTGGAAAATTTTCAGGAATTTAAAATAATGACTACTTTAATTGAAATCTGATGGCACTTCTTGATCATCGTCTAATTAACTAAATTTCTCTTTCTATAATTTCATGTTTCACTTTAAATATATGCAGTTTTAAAATCACTAAAAATGGAACCAGTTCCCTAGATTTGACTGATGAATGTGTCTGGAAGGCTTTATCCCTTTTCACTTTGCAAATTGCAACCAGTTTTAATCTGATAAGTGAATATTTTGAACTATTTAGTGAGATAGAAGTCCCTAAACTACTTCTGAAATGCACATGGGGGAATTATTTTTTTGCAAACTCTTTATAACCAAGTCCAATCCTTCAGTCCTGTGGTACAGATTTGTTTCTGCCTCTGACTGATTCAAGACCTTTCCAGGTAGTTGTGAGCTGTGTCAGGTATCACCAGTTCTAAGACCACAAATATTTATGAACACCTAAAAAACTCTGTGTCCCAGAACATTCTTGTAAATAAAAAAAATGATATAGATGTCAGTAAAATGCAAGCAAAACTTTTTTTTTCTTGAAGTCACTTTTTTTTTTTCCCCCCTTGCAGTTATTAGTCTAGAAGACAAGATAGTTTTGATTTAAATTTATTGTAAGTACTGGCATTTTTTTTTCTCCATTGATAAGATAGGAAGATGGGAAGGGAAGTGGCAACTAGAACGTAAGAGGACATTCAGCTAATTACGTCCTTGGAAAATTCCAGTTTTTCCATTACTTTCAGGAAATAAATAGAACCAGTAAGAGCAGCTGTGGGGAACTGGAAAAGGTGGTGCCTGGCCAGTAACCATAGTCAGGAACAACCTTTGGGTATCATCCCATTTGGTAGTTGTCTAGTGCAGTGGCTCCCCAACTTTTTTTAGACCAAATGTGAATGTCCTGGAAGATTTTCATCCCCCTTAGAATTGTGATTTTGTTGTTGAGATTTAAAAGTGTTTTCTGGATTTTTCATGAAGGGAAGCAAATGAAAACCAATTGAAAATGAAAAGCATTTGCCTCCCAGGCAGCTAAAGCTTCTACTATATTACATTAAGCATTTTGGATACCTACTGAGAGAAATTATTTTACATATATATATAAAAAACCTACTTAAATGCATATGATGTTTACATACAAATCTATGCTGTAAAATACTTCTTCAGGTCTTTTAGTATTAAAGACGAATGCAAACCATTTTGCTCTGACTTCATCTGTTGTTCTAGTTTATGCATCATTTTGATGTGCATACTGTCTGTAGTATAAATACCTAGAGAAAGTAACTGTATACATATTTAGAGAGATTCCCCATCTTCAATTAAGATCTTCAATTGCTACAATGTAAGTACCTTCACAGCAGTTGTGACATGACATGAGCTTATAAATTCAGGGAGAAACAGAAGTAGGTGAATTCTGAAGATGAAACCCAGACTATTTCAAAGCCATTGTCCTGATAACTCGAGTGATGAATTTAGTAAACGGGGAATGGCCCTGAATATTAGAATCAGTCTTACACAATATGCACAAAGGCTTTTTTGTTTACATTTTTTCTACAAACCATTGCATATTTCTGGATGTAATTTCCCCTATAATGCACTAAAATCTGTCTGCAGTGAGCCCCTGTGCCCGCTACACAGAAATGATGCCGTGCTGTTCTCTTACCGAGAGGAAATTTGGGAGCTCTTTTTCCAGAAGAGTCTTCAGTTCTGCTTTGGTGAGGGTTTGCCTGTTGCCGTCAGTCTTTGCATACTGGTCAAAGACAGCAATGGTCATTCCCATCGCGGTTTCCAGCTGAGACATGTTGCTGCTGGAGTCTGGCTTTCTTCTGAACAGGAGCAGCCTCGGGGCTCTCTCAGAGGATGGAGACTGGTCTTGTTCTGAGGTGCTTTATGCAGCTGTCCCGTCCAAGTGTTGGTGGCACACCAGGACAGTTATCCCTTAGCAAACATCCGTATCCAAGCACTGCTGGGAGTACGCACCTCTGTGCTGGCAGCTATTCAAAACCCAGGCTTTATCACGCTGGTGTGGCTGGTACAACCAGTAGCTCACCACTAGGAACCAGCCGCTCCTTGAAGATACACAGTGTGACTAACGTATGAAAATCTGATTTTGATACTTGCTGTTTGCTCAAGAATCAGATCTGTTCCTTCAGATATCCCCATCTGAGCAGAGGGTTGATGGCCTAGCTTTGGCAGAGTGTACGTCAGCCTGCTCAGGAGGAAGAGGAGCATCTTGCTTCTCCTTCACTAGCACAGTTGAGGGCTCTGCGAGTTGCTGCCTGTGCTGAGCTGAGAGAAGAGCTTGGCTGCCCTCTCTGCCACGCAGAGGGCCTTGTTGTAGACCAGATGGCTTGCTAGCACACACTGATCTGGTGGGATTCACCAGATCAAAAGAGAGGCCTGCGATGCAGCCAGCTAACAAGGCACAAGGAGACACCTCAAAAGGCACAAGCCTTATGGGGAGCAGCTGAGGGAACTGGGGCTGTTCAGCCTGGAGAAGAGGAAGCTGAGGGGAGACCTTATCACTGTCTACCTTACCTGACAGGAGGTTGTAGAATGGAGGGTGTTGGTCTTTTCTCCCAAGTAGCAAGTGACAGGACAAGAGGAAACGGCCTCAGGTTGCACCAGGGAAGGTTCAGATCGCATATTAGGAAAAAATTCTTCGTGGAAAGGGTTGTGAAGCAGTGGAACAGACTGCCTGGGGAAGTGGTGGAGTCACCCTCCCTGAAGGTGTTCAAAAGGTGTGTAGACAAGGTTCCTAGGGACATGGTTTAGTGCTAGAAATAGGTTATGGTTAGACTTGATGATCCCAATGTTCTCTTCCAACTGAAATGATTCTATGATTCTACTATATGATTCTAACTTGGGAACCTACGAAAACTAGGGCATCATGCATGAATAATGCTGATGGACACCACGGTGCCTTCTCTGTAGAAGACCCTGACTATGGATTCCCAAAACTAAACCTGACTTTGGATGTCTTTGGACATACCTCTGCATGCTTGAAGATAATTTTCCACTCGTGCTATGCTATAGACAAGTTAGCATAAAAACCAGTTCTTAACTGAGAAGAATTAAACTCCTTTCTCCCAGACATCTGTAGCCACCTGATCCCCAGGTAAAATCTGTCCTGTAACATCTATAACAGCTCAGAGCAAGACTACACATCACAAGTACATGGAAATCTAGTACCTTTCCGAGACAAAAACCTCATGAGTTTTCATGTTACATTCTCCAACAAAGTATTTTGCATTTCCCAGAAAACCACAGCAACATCTCAGGGTGTACGTTTTAACCGAACAGTTCATTACAACTATTTGTTCCAGTGACTTCAACCTCATGACATAGTTACAGCTGAATCGTACTAAGTCGGTAAGGATTTTAGGTGAAGTTTGAAGTGCATGTTGAAATCTGTGGGGTTCCTTTAGAAGAAGGAACTAGAGGAGAGCAAACAACTGGCGCTTGTGAGCTGTAAACATTGTCTGGTGTTTGCATACACACAGAACAGCAGCCACCGGTGTGTCAGGGGCCAGGAGCTTTTCTTGTCCTTTTCTGATATATATCTGTAATATGGATATTAAACATGGCCATTAAAGAAAAATCAGTTCCTCCCTCTAAAGGAAAACACAAGAAAATAAAATGTCTACTTCCTGCATTCTCATGACTTTGAATCATTAATATCAGTGTTAATTATACAGAAGAAAAAAAAGTGCCCCCAAAAGGCAGATGGGGAGATCAACAGGATGTGTCAGTATGTCCACACCTTTGCCACATAACCTGGCAGAAAAGGTGTCATTGACCCATTTTCCTCTGGAAACAAAGATCACGCATAGTGCTAAAACACAAAATAAAGCACAGGGCTTGAATTTCTACGAACTGGAAGGTCAGCATTGTAGCACTGCTTGGTTGGTGCCTTTTTTTTTAATGTGTCACATTTCTATTCATGCATATCCTCACACATCGGTACTGCTCAGAATTTTCAATTCACGCCTTTTGTATTGTTTAAATATTTTCTTACAACTCGTTTTTCATTACAAACAGCAGTTCTGTGCACAAGGCACAGACTATTACAACTGTTCGCAAAAACAAAGCAGAATACAAATAGGAGGCACACACAGGAGAGCAAGCAGTGCTCTGATGGCAACCCATCTGTCCAGCTCCCCAGTGAGATAAGCATTTTCTGTGGGCTTGTTTAAATTTTCTATTATTATTTTAATGTAAACAATATCCATTATTTGCTTTTTTCAGATTTCTTTATTTGAATGATGGTACAGGCAACAGCTTGGATGAGTATTTACTGAGAATGTGTACAGAAATAGGCCTTGCTGTTCCTAACTTGGGCCAAAAGTTTAAATTATTTAAGTGATACAAATGTGGACTGTCACACACAGAATTTTCAAAAACCATTCAGATATACTCAGAGTTTAAGGCATTTGTCCAGATGTTCAGGCTTACAAGAGATTTGTGTGACCTTGTGCTGATTTTCTCTTAGAGAAGAAATGTTATCCTACACTCTCCGCAGCAGCGTCTGTTTTGGAAAAGTCTCAATAAATACGTTTATCAGCTCTGCTCTGAAGAGCTGTTTGTGTCACAGCCAGCTGAACAGCTGAAATGGGGTTGCTGAGATGTTAAACTTCTATTAGAGCTTATCATCCCTTAAAGCTTATGCCAAAAAGTGCAGGAAGTTACATGAGAAGGGACTTTTTTGATAATTTCCACAAATCCATTATTGTATCTGAATGGAAGAAGCACAGGAGGAAGAAAACACAACCTGAAATGATGAATTCACTGTTTTTCTTAAGTTGTATCTTGGCAGCAGTATGAAAAGCACTTCATTTTTCTATCAGCAAGAGGATAACATCTGAACCATAAACAAACATTGCCTGCTTCACACTGAGATAAAATGATCAAAATCCTCAAATTTTCTAGTATCCTGGATGGTTTTTTGAACTTAGAGTATCAACACACTTTGTTTACTAAAGAGCAAGGTTTTCCTTTGCACTGCTTCTGAAAACTTGCTCTAAGTCTGCTTAACAGTTTTTAAGGGTCATTTCATTTCTGCAATGCATGGTATAGTCATTTACGTCTAGTGATTATTGATGCAATTACTCCATTTGTTTTGCAAAACACAGACGGATTAGACTAAATAGGCCCTGATGAGGCATAGGCAGAAGAGGATTCGTACAAGCAGCATGTGGTGGTCAGTGACACACTGTATAGGCTCTGTTAATTATGTACATAGAGGTTTTCATTATTTTACTATGCTTTACTTCTCAGTACAGCTTTAAATATGTTCTGCAAATGCAACTAGTGAGCTCACGTGCTGTTCAAGGGAAGTTTAAGGGCAGGTAAAATGGGGAAGCCGCAGGTCAGCTAACTGGCGGTGTGACTTTCTGAGTTGAGAGTTGGGGTCACAAAACTGTCGTCTGACGAAGCTCTACCATGGGAAACAGCCTTTCATCGCTGTGTGTTGACTCTATGCAAACACATTTATTAGTGCACTCCACATAGCCATATTAGACTGCAAAATCAATGCATATATTACAGCCAATAAATTTATATTTGCAGTGTAAATAGTTCTGTCTAGTTTCCAGGGCTTGATTGAATAATTTCCCGGATGCTAATCTTTACAGGGATTATTTAATACTGCAGTTTTAAGGTTCATGATATCAAGGCTTCCAAGACTACTTTTTTCTTTTATTTTAATGGTAGAAAGAGGGGTAACACCCTAGGGTAACTGAATATTGTCCACTCAAGTGCCATAGGCACAGTTTCTAAGTACCGTGACTTGTCAGCCAGTCTCACACAAGCAGTTGTTTGCTCTACGTTAATACTTATAAAATCATACTCTGATACCAGCCCATCATGCTGAATTGTGGAGAGCACAGTAAAGAGTTTTCTATGGCTTAGTCAGAGAAAGAATAGGAAAAGAAGACAGAGAAAAAAAAAAAAAGAACAAGAAAAAACAAAAGAAAAATGAAAAAATAAATGAGCTGTGAAAGAGGATGGTTGTTTTGTGAACTTTAGAACAGACTGAGTGAACCTTTTAAGAGGAAGTTCCTATTTGTTAGAGAGAGGTAAAGACAGGCCAGAATGACTGAAATAATTCCAAGAAAGCTTTCAAAATACTTTTGCATGCAAAGCAGAATGTTTTGGCTGTGTTAAGCTCTCATGAACTAAACAATACTCTTTTTCCTTCATTCTACAAAACATCTCGTAGGGAAGGAATCCTAAGAGAAAGTTGCTTTGTGTGGAGTGCCCTTGCAGGCAATACATCCAGAGAAAACCTTTGCATCCCCCATAAAAATATTCTTTTTTTGCATTTTAAAATATTAATTTATGCATATATTGAAGAAATGAGAGGGGCTGACCCGCCATCACAGAACTGTGTGTAAAGGGAGGTGATATCCGTATACACAGTCAGGAAGATTTACAAGGCAATTTGGTTGAGTGGAAGTTCCCCAGGCACACACATCTCACAGAATCGGCTGCTTTTGGTTTCCAGAAAGTAATTACGGGCTGTAGTGTGACTGCTAAGAACAAACAGGGCTTTTTCAGAAGGGAAACACTGACATTGTTCTCTAATTATGAGTGGGGCAGCAAATGAGCACGCTGGGCTCAGAAATACTGAAAGGTGGGGTGGGAAATGGGAACAGGAGTGTGCTTTTGTAACAGACAATTTAACTTCAGGTTTCACTTATCAGAAAAAGAGGCAGCCTTCAACAAACAGGGAAATAAAAAATGACCTGCACGGACCTGGGAGAGTCCTTGACTTGGAAGGAGAAACCCAACCATGACAGACTCTAACTAAAGCCAGGGGCTGCTCGAGTGAGTTGAGGAAATACGGTCATGGGTATAAATATAGGACTTGCATTATTTTGGCCAAAATTTACCTTTAAAATGTGTTTAAATCTATCTAGATGGACTACATACTGGGTGTGTTTCGCCAAGTAGCCACTGGTGTGACAATTACTGGTTAAAGTGTCTTAAAAATGGCCCAAGTCTGTCTGAGGTTCCCACACTCGGCGCCCTTGCTCACTGCTCACATAAGTTTGCTATCACACTGCAGATCTGAAGGCGAGATGAGAGACCAGCTCTATTTCTTTTTACCCAGAGGATATCAGCTCATTTTTTCCACTCACAGAGCTTGAATGAAATGGTAGCTACTCTTTCCATTTCCTTTCTTGCTTGATAGCAGTCCTTGTTTAGATAAAACATAGAGTCTTTAGTTTAAGGTTAGACTGTATTTAAAAATAAACTTAAAAAGGAGAAATCATATTACTATACAGCTGCTAAACTGAGAAAGTAGAGTTATTGTATCTGAGCAAACCCAGTCTGCCCAATGGTATTTTTGGAATGTCTGGTACCTTATTACCTGACCTTTGTCTGCTGTCTTAATTAGATATGATTTTTTTCCTCTCTCCAGAATTAGAAACTATAAAGTGAAAAAGGGAGCAACAGCTATTACTTGCTTTCGTGAATCCTTCCCACAGCAGTATCAGAAGACGTAACCGTGTACTGCAATTGCGTTAGGCCAGGCAACATACAGATAGAGCATTCCTGCCTCACGAAGCTGGTCTTTCAAGTTTAGGACAAGACAAGCACATCAGCAGATAACAGAACATAGAGCATCTCAGAGCAGAGGTACCTGGCAGGCCCCATTTCTTCTTATTATTTTGAACCGTTACCCTGTTTAGTTATATCTCTAACCTCTGTCTTTAGTCTGCTAATAATACTTAACACAGGTGCTGTACTTAGTGCGTCTCTGCCTTATCCTTTTGATATTTCTCTGCCTCTGTGGAGCTGAATACTTTATGAGACAAACTTACAAAATAACTTTGATAAGAGCAACTCTGGCTGTATAAGATGTTGCTGAGTCCTGCCAACTGGCTCTACTCTAGAAAAAGGACAAGGAATTAATGGTCATATCCCATCAGACAACAAAATCCACCAGTGGCCAGCATCAGACCACAGCAACTTAGCCAAAACCTTGTTACTAGAATGTAGTAGTCCATCAAAATCCTTCCTCCCATCTCAGTATTTTGTATTATGTAGAAAATTAGAAGCATTTATAGATCATCATCTGTCCTTTCTCTTGGTCAGAGAAATTGGTTAGTGCTCTTTTGCCCTGTGTATTCATTTGCCAGTTATATTTGCATTTTCCTTTTTACAAAATACTGAGACAAGACCACTTATTAAAAGTAATAATAATAAAAAATGCCTTTACAGCCTGTGCTGGTTTTGGCTGGAATAGAGTTAAATTTCTTCATAGTAGCTAGTATGGGACTATGTTTTGGATTTGTGCTGGAAATAGTGTGGATAACACAGGGATGTTTTAGTTACTGCTGAGCAGTTCTTACACAGAGCCAAGGCCTTTTTGGCTCCCCTCACCGCCCCACCAGTGAGTGGGCTGGGGGTGCACAAGGAGCTGGGAGGGGACACAGCCAGGACAGCTGACCCCAGCTGAACAAAGGGATGTTCCACACCATGTGATGTCATGCTCAGCATATGAAGCTGGGGGAAGCAGAATGAACAGGGAGATGTTCAGAGTGATGGCAATTGTCTTGCCAAGCAACCATTCCATCTTGCTGTCTTGGAGATGGCTGAATACCTGCCTGCTGATGGGGCGTAGTGAGTTAATTCCTGGTTTTGCCTTGCTTGCATGCATAGCTTTTGCTTTACCTATTAAACTGTCTTTATTTCAACCCATGAGTTTGCTCACTTCTACCTTTCCAATTCTCTCCCCCATCCCACCAAGACAAAATGAACGAGTGGCTGTGTGGGGCTTAGTTGCCAGTGGGGGTTAAACCATGACGCAGCTGCCCTCATTGTAACTACCCAAGATTAGCATGATGGCAAAAATTAAATCTGATCATCTTATAGATTTACTGCCTGGTTTGTTTCTGCTGTTATTTATAGGGGATGTGGCAATATATCTTGGAATCTGATGGTGAAATAGATGCAGCAAACTAATTTGCATTTGGGATTGAAAGCAAAGTTCATCAAGGCAGAATAAAACCAAGACAGCATCTTCTTTAGGTTAGTGGAAACATAGACCCTGTGGACCCTATGGCACACTTCAGTTTCCCCTCGGGTGGTGTTTTTTCTTAAATTTAGTATCTGCTTGAAGATTTTAGTCCTTAACAGAGAAACAGGTAAAAACATTTTAGCTCAAAGTACTGATTTTAACTTTTATTCCCCAAGCAATACTAAGAACTAGGCAAAAATTACAATTCAAACTAAATCCTTCCTCTTTGCACAGGTCAGGCTTTCTGTATAAATTTAGCCTGTATCCAGAGTTGCCCCTGACTAAAGGAGTGATTTTAAACTGAGAGTGTTCTTAACTAGTGGAATGAAGACATCCTTAAGTCAGCTTAAGCCTGGGCTGTGGCTGCTGAGGTTTTGAGAACAGTGGCAGTTTTGCAGTGTTTCTTGATGCCAGCAGTACAGAGAAACCACTTTAGATAAAATCAGGTTTCGAACAAGTTTTAGTCAACTAAGTTAATATCGTTGTTGTTCTGACAGCACCGTTATTGGGCACAAGAACATTAGTCACAGCATCACACACAAACATGACTGTTTTGCCAATATGTTGGTTGCAGCATTTCATCATCCTGCCTGCTATTGAGGATACAGGAATACCTGCTCCCTACTCTTCATTCACAGGTATTATGAAAGGAAAGAACCCCAACCCAGGGCTTTGAAAAAAAATCTGTTTCAAGTCAGAATGAAATAATCCGTACCTGCTTGTTAAGACCAGCTGCCTAGGTGCTAGGTGGATTAATTAAGCTGCAACTCCTCCTTGGATGCTTGTGCAATGGAGCAGGAAAAAAGAGTTCAGGGCTGTCGTCTCAAGGTGACTATACTACCTTTCCAAACCAGGGTCATGAGCGTGATGGGGAGGAGGCCTCATTTTTAGGACTAGGAGTAAGCAAATTACATTGATGAGATGTTGAAAATGCAGCAGAACACGTATGAGGCTTTGGAACATATTATGCCCATCTTGCTCTTAAATTAGCATGTTTCAGCCTGTGCTTAACACAGGGCTTTGTACCTCAAATGAAACTGGAATGGAATTGTCACTTTGTAGCACTCTGTTCAAGAAGGACTAACCACTAAAACTGGTTAAAAGCAAAGGCCCAAGACTGTCTTCAAGTTCTGTCATTAGGTAGATGGGCTTCATTATACAGGGTGTTTAAAAAAGATGGACCAAGTTTCAAAGCAGTTGCGGGGTCACCATCTCGCAAATGGCTGAGGCTGGTGGCTGTTTGTATACTGGGAGAGGCATCTAGCAGTAAGTACTTGAAACTCTATGTTCTGCCCTTTCAAGTGGTAAAAGTTTCATTCATGGGTGGTTTGTGGGTGCAGAGATACAGGGGTTTCAAATTTGGTCCATCTTTTTGAAACACCCTGTATACTGCAAGTTAAATGGACAGTTAAAATTGAAATCATACTGGACACTAGAATACGTCCTGAGGCTACAGAGCTCTTTATGTTTTAAACCTATCAAAATAACCATGAAGAAGAAAAAAGCAGAATTCTGCCTGCCCTGGAAAATCCTCATCAGGGTTTGTTGCTTCCAAGTGGTACAGAATCAGAGATGATATGCATGATGCATAGCTGTCAAACTCTTGGTGACTGAGTAGGACAGCCAGCGGGAGCTCTGAAAATACTCTGCTGGCTCATAGCCACTGCCAGCCATAGATAAAAGTAGGTCATGATAAACCGAGTGGAGTCTTCAGCTGCCAGATGTTGGAAATGATCATGTTAGCATACAAAATATGAGCAACTGTTAATATGGCAGCATTCTTTGCTGGTAGGAACCACAATTAATCAACAATTTATTAATGAAGTTGTAATGAAAATATGATCTGGAGACTATTAAACTGTGGCTTGGTGGCAATCACTTCATTTAGTGGTTTTCCTTTAACAATCCTCGTTCTGCTTAAACAGAGAAGTAACCAGTAATATATGGAAAGATCAACATTTATTGCACCCACTTCCTTGATCAGGGACCTGGCCTGGAGGTCACCACCCCCTGTACTGATTGCTACTTTCTTATGCAGGGGACAAAGTCACAGGGTTTGTGGAAATCCAGAGTCCCATTGATGAGCCTCAAAGGAATATGGCACATGACAATGCTTCACCATGCATTAAAGCAAGCTATAATAATGAGTTCCAGTACAAAAACCATCAAGATATTCAAGTGACTGAACTTGAAAAGGAAGGAAAGAAAATCCTCTTGCTTTATTCAAGTTATACATAGATATAATGAGAGGTACTCTAATAGTTTCTCTTGGACAGGGTATATTCGCAGTGCAGTGATTACAGTGTATTTGGGACAGCAGTATATTCACTGCAGAAGGGCATTCAGGGCAGGTTACAGAACAACCCAGGAAAGCAGATCCACACCAAGCAGTGACCATGGCTGAGCTACAGTAATTGGAGAGGTAGCCTTGTGAACTGTAGTCACTACAGCATAGACAGAGCCAGAACATGAGCTATGCTGTATGGCCACAAGGATTTCACTCCAGGATGCTGAGCAGCAAGGCATCCACACGTTTTGACTACACAAGCTGTTTTTAAGGGCTCTGGGAATGCTCATCTGCGTCTACTGCACTGCCAGGTACAAGGTGTAACACACTGCTGGAGCAGCGAAGACGTTTCTCCCTGCTTTGCAGGCAAGGTGATCTAACCTCCAGCTAAGCTCTGAAAAAAAGATATAGCAGAAGACGAAATAACTCTGGTACATAAATACATTCACGTTTCAGATATATGCTCTTAGTACTCAGCAGTCCTTGGACAAGTGCTGACACCTCTGTTCAGACCTTGGAAGCCAGCTTTTACTTAAATTTTTGGGTTTGATTTATTTCTTCAGTGATTTATTCAAAGTTCTAGAGCTGGCAGAAGTGGAACAAGTGTTAACATTCAGATCTCCTCCAAGCATCCCCCACAGCTAGATAATAATTATATATTATTATAGTAGATATAGCTTCATTTAAACCTAGTATTTCATTGTGCGTAGGTGAGTACATTCTCTGGAACATTTTTCATAGTGCGTAAATGAATTAAGACTAGCAGTCCCTTTCCACGGGAATATAACCCTTTCTGACATACCACTTTTGCTATTATATGGTCATCACTGATGATAGTTTTAGAAATCGGACTCTGTCCTAAGTGTAGTACTGTCTATTTGGTCAAACAATTACCACCATGAGCATTTTTTTCTCTATATATCTTCTGCTATTTATATGCAGGGTGCCTGAAGTAGCGTTTTTGTTAGAGCATGCCCAGAAGATTTTTCAAAGTATGATAATACATCCTTTATTATTTCTGGACATGGGGGAAGAGTTGAAGACAGTCTTCTAAAACGACACACCTTCCAAATTCACAGACTCCTTACTGTGTTTTGTTAGTGACAAAACATTCAGAGACTGCTCGGAACCAACCTTTTTTCTTGTAGATTGTCCCACTGACATGCTTCTGACAGGAAACTCATGTAATCTGTCCTTCAGCAGCAAATTACAATACTGTTTTCAGTGTCGTAGTTATGTAGCCATATTTTGGTTATGACATTGTCCTTTCGGTTCTGAATGTCGAAGTAGATGACAGATCCTTGTCTCACTCTTGTTCGAGACTTTTTCAGCTGCCCTAGTTCGTGGGCTTTGCTCATCTGCTGCACTGGATACAATAGTCGCAGTGGATTTGTCATCTTTTCCTCTTGATTCATTGCAAAAAAGAATCAAGTGGTTCATAAAGTGTAGACACAGCCTTAAAAAGCAAAGAAAACTCCAGTCAAAATAACTTTTACCCATGAAGTCTATTCAAAATGAACTTTTACCCGAGACACTGCATCTAGCACAGCCCAAGGGAACAGAGAGAAACACAGGCCACAAGGTTATAATTTCAGAGGTAGAGAGTGTCTCAGTACTAACGTTGAAAGGCAAAGTCTTCCTATGTTTGGATTCAATTATCTTAGTTAATTAGGTACCAGGCACAAAGTACTTATTTAGAATACCAAAGATGTCAAGTTCCAGTGTAAACAGGTTCTCTGAAATCTGAAATAATTTAACTCCAATATTTCCAAAAAGCTTTATCACACTGTTTCTTCTGGCTGGATGTTCTTTTGACGCAGTAAACTAGCAAACTGCTGTGGTATTCAGATGTTATTCTGTTTCATTTTCATTCAGATGTCATCCTGTTTTCATTTCCTAAGCACATGTAGGATTTGGGATCTTCAGGTACATTCTTTAGTAAAACCTGAGAATTAAAGATCTGCACAAAATGTGCATGAAGACATGTCTGTGCCCGCAGATCTATCAAATTCTCAAGCTGACATGGCATGAGCCAGTAAAAAGGTGGAAGTCACCAAGTGGTTGCTTTTTGTCCTCACAGTTATACTTTACTATGGGGGTTTACTGTTTTTGTTTTAATGAATGATGTTCAGAACAGAGAGAGGTACCTGCTGGCTGAATGTCAATCAGGAGGCATGGTCCGTATGGCCAGCTGATCTGGATTACTGCACAACCAGAGCCCCCCAGGAGTGTGCTTTTTGTGTGGTTCTGTGAGCTGGAAGTTTGCATTAATGCTACAGCAGTGCTCAGATTTGGGCTGGAACCTGCAGAACTTAGCAATGAAAAACACATCAACTGCTCCAAGAATTCCCTTGAGAGCCAAATTCCCCTGCAGCTGGCAGAAATGTCTGGGAAACACACCCTGAGCATCTCAAATCAGTGAATACAGGATGAATCTCCAGAGAGACAGAGACAAGGGCCATGTAGTAAAAGCCGACTACAGCAGCCAGCTTTGCTATGGGGATGCTCACTCTCAGGTTAACCTAACTTGGATACCTGGAACTATGTGTTGCCGCCTGGCTTAATTGCTCAGTGTTGTTATGACATATGATACAGGTGAAAATAAAATCCAGGCCTCGATTCAAGTTCTGTGATACAAGATTGCATTTGCAACCCCAAGAATTGGAAAAAAACATGACATAAATTGGAGACTGTAAATAGCCTTGCAGAGGCGTACAGAACCTTCACGTTCTCCGTTCTAGAAATGATGCCCAAGCCTTCCCAGAATGTACAGCAAATTTCCAGGCTTAAAAAGAAAAAGCGTAAGCAACATAAAAAACTAGTGTGAACTTTGTAGAGACTTACTTTTGCACTAACAGAAAGAAAAAAATTAAATTAAAGCAATCGTGTTCTGCGACACAACTGGAAGGCAATGAGTGTAGCACCAGAGACACCATAATATTTGCTCATCACTACTGGTTTAATTTGGTTGAAATATAGTCCATGCACACTGTATGTACTGGCTTTACTAATCTACTGGATCTCTTGAATGATTTATAAGATCCAGTTATGCTTTAACATTTTAAATGATGTCACTATGAAATCACTCTGCTTTCCTTAAAATAGCAAAAAGGTCTGTTACATGAAAAAAACCACTGACTCTATATCATGATACGTCACTGTGGCTCACAGCTGCTAAATTATAAAGCAACAACAAAAAGATCTTTTGTAATTCAATTCACACATTCCCTGGATGAGTCTTTCTGTCCACGCAGACCCTGAGCAGTTAATGGCTACTACTTTTCACTCTGCATCACCTCTGATACTTGCTTTCCCATTCTCAACCTTGTTTTCTTATGTCTTCATTAAATATTAACAAGTAGAAGAGTTATCCATTTATAGCTAGTAGTTAGAATATTATATTACTATTACCAGACCGTCTTATGCCTTGTATTTTTAAAATTTTCTACTGTGATATCTCCTGTAAAAGCAAGTCTCTCAGTTTCAGTGGGAATCTACATATTATAAGGAATGAATTTTCACAGCTATACATTTTCTTTTTTTCAGAATGATGACTATTGCACAATAATAGATATTGCTGTTTTACTGCCTGCATCCTGATATTCTCTCACCATTATTTCAGTACCAATATGACCAAACCAAGACTGAAGCCAGGTTCCCTAACAGAAGAATTCAGGAGTCTGTAGGCTCAATGAATGCTGTCATGACCACGGGCTTTAGCATTTTGCATCCCCTCCGTGTGGCTTGTCAAAGCCTGTCCAGCTGGTTGTAATGGAAGTTGCGTCTGCCTATGCAAGAGTTAAATTAGGGCTTCATTCCCTTGTCCACTTTAGGTTTTAATGTAATTAAAAGATGAATAACTGCCTGGAAAAAGGAGCTTGCCTGCAATCTGCTACCTGCTCTCAGCAAATGCTGTAATGACCCTATGAGCTGAAGCTGGTCCAAGCCCTCTGAGCTTGCTATACAGTTATATGTAAAGGGACTTTATTGCCATTTTTTGCTTCTTATGCACTTACTTCACACAGTCTCTATATTGATATTCTGCACTTTTTGCTGCCCTCTTTTCCAGGCAATTTTATAGTGTCACTAAATATAACAACAGAATCCAATACTTACCTACTATATAAATATATTTTTTCTTATTTCTGAGTGTTGTCTCTTGCAAGAAAACTGGGTTTTTTTTCTTTCTTTAAACCTTTCACGTGTAGCAATATGCTGTCCTAGGGACAACATTTTGTTGCATGCTTTCTGTTCAGCGCACTGCCCACTGCCTCATTTTGAAAGTACTTCTCTCATAGCAAGAGTCTTTTTATAAACCACTTACCCATTCAGCAGAATTACATGATGAGTTTTCCTCAGCTGCTTTGTTGGTGGATTCATTTCTCCCACAAAGTTCTGCAACTTCAAGCATCTGCTCCTCCTGCTGCCTTCCTGCTGGCACAGCAAGCTGTGCAGAACCTTAGAAAAAACAAATTACAGGCACTGCCTGCTTAGTGTCCATTTCCAGAGCCACACTGGTACCCTGCCAAAGCTCTACAAAGCTCTGGAATGAGGAGAGCAGAGCCCTTTATGGTCAGTCTTGACGACAGGCACCAGAACGGTATTCAGCTTGCGGATAAAATCAGCTACCTTCAGGTTTTTGAACTCCTCTTACGCGATGGAGGGCTGGTCAATGGAGTTCGTGCCATGAAAACTGATCAAGGGAACTAATCAGCTTACTCTCAGTAGACACCTACAATGGGTCACTTCATACAGTTGCCTGTGTCAACTCCACTGACCGAAAGAGGAGCTTAGGGACTTCACTTGTCTAAATCCCCTCCTCCTGCTTTTTTAATCTACAAGTTGAATTGCACCTCAAGTTATAGATATTCCACCTATATCCCCGACAGCTCACAAGCTGACTAAGCCTCACATTGCAACCATAACACTCATGCTACAGTTACTTAGGAGGCTGCCTTAGGTTACATGTCACCCATCTGTACCCACCGCCTGCAGATGCTCTACATTTATACTGGTCCTGTACTCTTGCCATTCACTGTTTTGTGGCTGCTTCCATTGTTCGTTTCAGGATTTTGATTAAAAAAACACCAAAGCAAAACAAACAGCAACACCAAAAAGCCCAAACCTAAACAAAAATAATTAGTTAAAAAAAATTCACAGCTTAAAAAACTTAGATCAAAGTCCCTGAGGCTGGATCTTTCAGATGTCACTTACTATCAGGAGTAAGACTACGATGCAGACCTAAGTTCTGGCTCCTCACTTTTTCAGTCTGCTAAGAAATTATCAGAATTGATATCCTCCAATACCCTAAGCTGGTCAAGATCTTCAGACTAAGTGCTCGCTCTTCCTGGAAAGATAAATAACGGAGGCAAACGGCTGCAAGAACGCTCAGCTACAAGTCGTGCCTCTGATCCCTCCTCTCAGCTTGAGGAGTCCATAGCAGATCAGGACCAGGTGAGCAAAAGTTACACACTGCAGGTCCTCTTGGTGATGCCTCTTAAGTGCGCCTGTCCAACCATCTCAAAACAGGCATCTGTCTTAGAGAGTATGTGTTAAATGGAAATACTCACCAGGAAGTTGTGAGCGCTGTTTCTTTGTGTAGCAAAGATACAAGCTTCCCGCTGCCATTAAGAAAGGAATAACAGCCCATATTGGTAAATCCCTCTTTTTCAATGAATGGGCTTCTGCAATTATATAAAGTTATGTACTATTCAAACATACAATAGAAGAACAACACCATAGGAAAAAATAAAAGTGACTTGAGGAGTGAGTCAGCACATCCCTCCACCCAAGTGCAAGGTCATCTATCCTTTGCCATTCCTCAGGGATGCACATCTGATGAACAGTGACATCAATCCCTCCAATAGCTCCTGCAGTTTGACAGTTTCCCTCTCAGTGTCTAATGTGAGTCTTTTCTTCTTGTAATTTAAGACTATTACTACCTGACCAAGAAAGAGATCAAATCACTTAACTCATTTTAGGAGCTTCGATTATTTTAACTCTTTAATAGCCCTTTGTTTTCTTACCATTTTGAAGGCTACTTCATTCATTCTCTGCCATTGATATTTGCTAAATCTTTGACAGTTTTTCTGCCTCCCTTTGGACTGCCAGTTGGTCAACAGTATAAAATAGTTTCCAAAACTGGACTGTGTTGGTTGAATGGAAAAGTTGCCTCCTGTGACATGACCAGTTGATATATGAGTGATGTTTGGTAATGTTAGAGGTCTACTCAGAGCTATTTCCCTAGTCTTTCTCTACAGTTGAGAAGTAGAAAGAGACAGGTAGAGATCAGCATCTTCAAGAAGTGATGTATAGTGTCTTGAGGCAGTTGTGTAACAGCAGTGAGATAAATTGTTTTCTAGGCATGATAAATTATTTCCATAATTCAAGGTGAAATATACATCACTCCTATTGCTGAAAATTTTGTGTTTGAATACTTATTGTAGTAATGCTTTTCAATGCTGATTCAGAATTGGGACCTTAAATTCCTCCTCTGTAAAGGTTAACATATGGCTATAATAAAATAATAAGACAGCCTATATAAAACATTTTGTCCCGACAATTTTATGGACACAAATCCTTAAAAATGTAGAGCCCATACTGCTCTGTCTTCCTTATTGATTTATCTCCAACTTTTTATTAAGAACTTATAACAAAAAGATAAAATAGTTACTGAAGGGTACCTATTACTGAACAGAGTAACCATACGATGGTTTCAGCCACTCCTTACTGCAAGTCAGATTCACTCACTGTCTCACATCTTGCCCACCAAATCCCTCTGAGAAGGAACGGTGTTTGGGTCTTACGTGAAATACCCAGCTGATGCACAGCTGTTCCGTGAACCTTAACTATAATAATAATTCCTATTAGCAAACCCTTAGAGAAGGAAACAGACACTATGCTGGGAGTATTAAGTCAGAGAGCTTAAGTCAATTGTTATGAAGAGCTGTTCAGGTCCTCTCTGTGTTTGTCCCATTCGTCCTGAGATCCACAGCACTGAGGGAGGGAGGTGGGAGAGGGAGGAAATGTATGAAATAGTTCAAACTGAAGAGTCTTATGAGGACAATTTAAATGGCATGTGTATGTTCTTGCTAGCTTACCTTTCTCTTCAACAATCACTGTTGTCCCATTTCCACATAGTTTCTTACAGAAAGGTATTTCAATAATTATCTCACAGTAGTAAAATCCAGCGTCGTTTACATTGGCAGATTTTATCACTAGCACATCCTTTCTTTCTTGGGTGGCATTGGATACATAGAAAAGGTTTGATGATATAGTTTTGGTGATGTTCTCTTTACTAACAAGATACCAGCTTACTCTATATCTCACAATAGATTTTTCCCAAATACAAGCAATTTCAGTGTAGTCTCCAGTTGATAGATGTATTGTCGTTGGTGTTTGGATGACTGTTAAATTACTGGGACCTGTAGCTAGTGGAGAAATACACATAGATTTAGAAGTTAAAGCAGCAAAGAGATGAAATTACAGCTGTGATGACTACAATCACAGTATTTAAAATAATATTAATACTTTAAAATAATTACTAAATTATTTTTTAAGATTAGTTACTACTGACTTCTCCTGTGAACCTTCTGGCTAAAGAAAACTTCCAATCTGGTGTGTTAAAGCTCTCCATCATTGCTTGAGTGCAATAAATGAAGACTTTACGTGTACTCACCAATATACTTATTTTTTATTTTCAACAAAAAGCTTTTATTATAGAGATCGAGTCTGAAGCATATGAAACACTCTGTCAGATAAGGACTGGCCAAAAGGAGTAACTCAGAAGGATTCACCACTGAATACTGAAAGACTCATCGCGATAAAAGAAAAATCCACTACAATTTTTGTCACCGTGTAGTTGTCCTGCACTGCTTCTAACTAGTGAAAAATGTACAGCATTTCTGAGGTGTGTTCTTCAGCTTTGTTTGAACTTCTTCCATTAAGTTTTTGCTGACAAGTAGTTTATAGCATCAAATTCACCTCCTTACTTTAATAAGTATACAATATGCCTTGCAGACCACAACTGTCTCATCAGGTCTGTTGCCTGGCTTCTAGCGAAGGCTGACTCAGATGGTATGAGAGGAAATCAAACTTTTTACTCTTTCCTGTTTTGAATCTCTTTAGCACTCACTGGCCACATGCAAAGCGATCTACAGGAGATACTGTGGAATACTCTACAAAATATTTTCTTCTGAAGTGAAACCACTGTGCGGATATCAGACAACTTTAAAAAAAAAAATTAATGACTTTGATGCTCACAGAAGTGCTGATCCTATAAAATCTATCCCCATGACTTCTGAGACCATTAGTTTCATATGCTGCGTGATGAATTATAATTTCCTTTTTTCTAGCATTTATACTATTAAACTGAAGAACTACTCATAATGAGAGTAAACTGCATGATTTTCTTCCAAATTTGTTTGTAACTCAAGCACATCACACACCAGCATATAAACAATGGGATGATTTTGCCCCTAAAATGGCATCTGATAAGTCTTATCAGAATTATGCAAATAAACTTTTCTCCTTTGCCCTTAGAAAAAGCCACATATTCATCATACCTAAATGAGTTAGGCACCTCTACTTTTTCTACAATGCAGCATTCAACAATTCACAGTGATCAATATGAATAATAGGAGTAATATAAACAGCAGAAAAAAAAGGGGGGGGAAGAATTGATGTAGTATGTAACCAACAACTTAGAAGCTGTTCAAGTGTCAGAGAACTGTTCACTAATTTCACTTTTCCTGTTTATTTGTTTGTGATTTAAAATACAGTTGTGCTATAGGCTGTGCTGCATTTCTCTCTTGTGACTTTACTGTCTTTCTGAAAAATATTGCTGAAAAAATCATTTTGCCCTTGCTTAATCTCTTAGTTTTGCCTTCTCTTTCATTCCATTTTTCAGTTTATACTGAACACCTTCACTATTATCCAGTGCAATTTTTTATTGAATAAGAAACATGGAACGCTATCTGCTTTGTATTTCAGTACCTATGTAATTGAGAAAAAAGCCTCCTTAACATTTTAGTATTTTACATTCAGTGCTTGTCATGATAAATATTCAAGTCTGAAGGTCTAAGAAAAACGGTGCTTGCATTTATCTAGCATCATTTTGGGTGTCGAAGTGTGTGATTTGTTCCTCTACACTTTTCCTACACCAACCTCTTTGTGAAAATACTTTTTGATTCCCCAAGCATTTTAATTTTTATATCAGCATTATGAAAATATAGTTAACATTCTCCTTGTCTCACCCACAAGTCTATTTGAGGTGGACACACTGTGAGAAGCTTTTAAAATCCATCTCAAGGTGCTTAAATGTAAACAAAACAAAGAGAATAAACAGCACTTACCTAAGGAGCCAAAACACACTGTTAAAAGAAGTTTCAGTGAAATGACGATCATCATGCAGGATTATTAGCATTTGCATCAGGGTGCCTTTGTTGAAGATGAGTGAAATAACATATGACAGCATGTCAGATTTGTAGCTTAACTTCCTGTTCCCTCATGTGGTCAGGATGATAGAAACTGAAATGCAACCTAAATTTTCTCTGCACTCTTCGAAACTGCCGTCACAGGCATGTGTGTTTTAGAGCCCAGCCAACCTGTGTGAAGTTAGAACATTTCTTCTTCAAATTTTGTGTCCTAACAGCTCACCTCTCAACACTCTCTTCTGATATGACATAAAGAACTGCTTTTCCGTACAAACAGTGGCCTCATGAACATCTGCCACCGCACTTCTGCAATCCTTCATTTAAAGGCATTTTACGAAGATGAGACTTCTTCAACTACTGTGCACATGCCCGTCAGCAGCCTCTTCCAGCCAACCAGATGAATCTTATCCAAAGCCAAAGAGACAATAATTGTACATCAGTTACTCTGATGCCAAGTATTACTCTTGTCTTATCAGACATTTCGTTGTCATCTTGCAGAAATCTTGCCTAAATTCTTCCTCCTGTGAAGTGTGCTTTCCTATTTTTGCCTTAACGGTAGCACAGCTGCATTGGCAGGAGCGAGGGAGGAAGGCTGAATTTGAAGACCACACTCGCAGTGGCCCCAACGTCCCGTAACGCCAGTGGGAAACCACCCAGGACACCACGCTGTGCGTGCAACACGTCTCACTGTTACCAATATTAATATAAACAGCAGAATGCAATACTAGCGTCATATATACTAACTAAGGCTTGTTTCAGGAAGATCGTAAGTATGGGTTAAATAAAATGAGGTACAGTTACATCATCGTCAAGTTAAGGGCCAAGTTGGAAAACTTATTTGCCTTAAATTATTAAAATAAAATTCTACAAATACATGCTTACATACAAACAAATGCTGCTTAATGTTCTCCGGTACTGATTTTTGGCTCCAGCCCAGAATCACTTATATTGCCTAGCCAGAGAAGTGGAAGACAGAACATTGCTTCGATTTTCTCAGCTTATCCAGTCTTATTCCCTTGACAGTTGTTTCAAATGCAAAGGTGCCAGATCTCACAAACACGTTCAGTTGGTTAACATCAAAATTGCAATGACAGAAGTTAAAGAAAAAAAAAAATCAAGTAGAACATGCTGAGAACATGAATCAGTTACAATAAGAAATTGATAAGAACCTGATGAGAACCTGTCAACCACAAAATTTCTCAGGACTACCTGCAGCACTGGGCAGGTGTCCAGAAGGAACTGAACTGCAATTTGTAATGAAGACACTGCCACATTCAAAGCCTAACGCTCCGTTCCTTTCCATTTGTCAGCAAAAGCAGGATGCATCAGCTCGCCTGCTTCTCAGTATCTGCTTTACAGAGGTAGTTTCCAGTATTGTTTAGATTGCCAACTAAAATTAAAAATGAGGCAATAGCAAAGATAAATGTCACAAAGTGCTGTAGGCTATCCCAATTTCTGATGGTATCCAGCTGACTTATTTATCACCTTTCAGAGCTAGTGAGGACATAACAAATACCTTTTAATTCAAGTGATGAAAGAATATATATAAGCAAATAATTTATGCTTAAAGATATCTTTAAATGATATTAAATAATTCTGTTAGCATTGACACTCATGTTATCTTTGTTACTACTGATCAAAGACGTAGCATAAATGAAGTGTGCATGTGTAAATTCAAGGGAAAAACCTAGTCTCTCTTGTATATAAATACCTACATTTGTGTATTTAGCATCGAGTTACGCAGCTGGTAGCCCCAGCATGCACAACATTTTGTCTAGAGAGTAGGTGAAGCTTTTTCAATAGTGCTGATAGCTTATATTTACCGTGAAAGATGCTTTGGTTCTAATCCAAAGCATCTACTCTTACAGATGAAATGAACTAGCACGAAGAAAAAGAGGTTGTGAAAAAACTTTATTCTTAGCCCAGGTTACTTCATTGTACCGTTTTCCCACACAACCCCACAAACTCTCATCACAGTACTCCTGAGTGGGTGGAAAAAGATGATAAAATTTCTCAAGCCAGCTTTGCTGCCAGGATCTGTGCATTGCACAAAACGACTATATGGGTCAGCAAAGCACCTACAACATAAAGATCCTTTAGAATTTTATTTCTTCAACTTAATCTTAGTTAACCCTGGAAGCTGCATGGATGAATTTGGAGTCTGTGAATGCCTGACTTTGCTCACCCGTGTGCCAGAGATGCTTGAAGAGCAGCTGCTCAGCGCAGGGGGGCTCCCTGTCCTTGGAGAGACAACGATGCTCACAGCCAGGCTCTTCTGGATGCTTTGCACAAATCCATCTTCCCAAAGCTTTTCTCCATGACATTCAATGAACACCAGTGGAGGCATACAAAAAAACACATTTGAAACTTTCAAAGAGGACCTAAACCCCCTCGCACCTGCTTACTCAGATGTCAGACTTGCTTGAGGGCTTGTAACACAAGTATTAATGAGGCAGCAGCATTTTGGAGGTGTTAGTGTCGGCTGGGAAAGTTACCACTTTCTACAGCAGCATCGAGGAGAGTCTGTGTGAAACTCAAGGTAGTCCAAACGAGTTTGTAATTCTACTGCACTGGAATAAGAAGATGGAGCAAATACCATTTACATATATTTGTTACGAAAACTTAATCTGAAATTTTCATACTTGAAATAAAATTCTGAAGTACAAAGTCAAAGACTTCAAAAAAAAATCACATTTGCTTTTTTAACACCTTCTTCAAAACATAACAAATCCTTGAGAAAGTTGCAGGGATGCAAAAGAATGTTCTGGTGAAAATGGAAATTTGCCTTTTGTTGTGCCTAACTCATGAATCTTCCCCTCTTCCAACTCAAACACAAGGTGAAAAACATGCTACCATTTGGGCTTTTTAATCCAGAACCTAACTTTAATGTAACAGACCTCATAACTTCTCAGGACAGTCAGTGGTGTTCTATGTGTTCTGTGTGATACATACACATTATTAGTTTTGTCCAGCTATGATCCCAACAAAACCACCAAAACCTTAACTTGGTATTGACTCTAGGACGCTTCTTAGCACACTGATTTATTAGCACAGAAAAAACACAGCTGATTTATTTTCCAACTGTGAACAATAAATTTTGTCTCAGTAGCTGAAACAGCTCCACAGCACAAATGAAAGAGGAACTATTTTCTTTAGCTTTAATTTAGGTTTGCACTTGGCTTAACGTAAAATAAAGGTTCTGAATGAACTTTACCTAGAAAGCAAAAAAGATAACAAAAAATTAATTCATTTTGTGAGTCCAAATAACTAATACCTACATTTCAGGAACGTGTATGTAACTCGAAGTATTGAGATAGAATGTGGCAATGGGAAGTGGAATATAACTAACCTGACCATGTGTTTGCCAAGTAAGGGCAAAACCTGTCATCTTCAGGGCCTGGAAGTGTTTTCCTTATAACTTTGTAAGTGAGGCTTGCTGTTGTACAAGGCAAGCCATAGCAGATGCTGAGAAAAACTAGAGCCAACAGAGAAGACATGAAAAAGTGGCCTTGGGTCCTGGAAAAGGAGATGGTAAAACAGGGTTTACCGAGAGCCACTCTTTGTCCCTGGATACAAATAGGACTCCACCAGCTCTCAAGAACATTCAAGCTTCTACTCCTCAAAATTACACGGAATGATGGAACAAATACAATTCGGCTTCCCAGGCAAAATATAATCATCTCCCACAAGACCCAGAACAGAAGCATCTCAGAAGGTCTGCAGCCAGGAGCTGTGGACACAATAATTTGTTATCAGAAGCTTCTGCATTTCAGACTTTTAATCTCAGTTTCGCCCTGACTGCTGGTCACGTCCTCTCCTTCCCCAGCACCCAAGTGCTCTGCTGTCTCCTCCTGGACCTTCCACTCTAACTGCTACTTCCTTAACTCCAACCAAAATTAAAACCAAAGCTTAATCTGCCATAGCACAAATGCACGGCATGCATGCGTGACTTTTTCCTCTGCTTATAACATTACATCCACCCTCTTTTCTTCTGTGTGTCTCATCCGATATATGGTTTGAAGTAGTATTTAAGTACAGGGTGGCCTGATTTCTATCAAGCCTTGATGTAGCACCGCAATATTTTTCCTCACTATCTTGATACATGTGAGGGAGGAAAAAGGATGATTACTAAACGGGTCCTTCTACAGAGATTTGAATGCCCACAGGCTTCAATTTGCTTGGGCTGAGATTTCTCAGGAAACAGAACACATAAAATATGCAATGACGTCTTCTTACAGCAGCAATGCCATGCGTTTTACAGACTACAGTCTTGGATGCCTCTGGTGCAAAACAAGATGTGACTCTGGCAAATCATTCCCTGATGGCCAATTGAACTGAAATAACTCCAGATAAAATATTCTGGTGGTTTCTGTTTGGTGTTGTTCCCCCTTCCCCTCCCCGCAGCAGATAAATCCGCTGGTAACAAGGTATTCCTGTTTATAGTATCTTGCACCCAGCACGTTTCTGTAGGATTTGTTCTAACACAGCCTACTAGAAACACATCAGTGTGACATCTGGGAAAGCAGCACCACAAGTGAGCAGCTGTAGGATCCTTTACTGCTTGCCCAGGATCGACCATGCAGTTGCCCACCGAAGATCCAGTTCAATTTTTGTAATCTACTAGCATGACTTGCTGTTACCCGTATGTGTATCAGTGAATATCTTTTCAGTCACAACCTACGAATTGTAATCACACCAGCGTGCAATGTACACACTATACCCATTATACTACATGGCATAACCAAGTAGGGAACGAGAAAAGATGTACAAGCAAGGAAAATGACTTAGCTGAACACATTTCATTTCCCAAATACATGCACAAAACAAAGAAAAATAGCTGCCATTGTGCTTTACTGCATCCTCGTTACAGTGCTATATACTTCTCCTTTGGGCTTAATGTTGCAGGAAAATGGCTTTTACTGCAGCAGGGCAGGTTTGATTGCCATACCACTAAATATTTATAGCCAAGTATGAAAAACAACCAATAGAAAATATGAAACAACCTTTCTTCGCCCAGTAACTTAATGCGGTCGTTTCTGCAGTGATTTTAATCAGATGCAACCAGTTACTATACACAGGCTGTCTACACAAAAAACCTGACCACCAGCACAGCTCTTCCAGCATAACTACTCCACAAGAGCTATTCTGGGAGAGCCCTTTTCACTGTTTCTTTTGTTCTTGAACAGTGTCTCCACATGGAAGAAATTATTGGTGAACAGCTGAAGTAAATCAGAACAATTACCACAATAAACCACATTTTTACATGAGTCCAGATCTGGAACTATTAACTGACTGAAAAGGCATCTATTTTCCTCTTTTAAATCTATATATTTCCTCTTTCAGTCGCCAGGGATACAGTTTTGTAAAATACTGCACCAAGTATAATTCATCATTACCACTGCAGTGAAGTGACTGATTTGACTCTCATTTCAGCTATGTGCATTTTCACAGTGAATAAGTAAAATAAGTAGAGATACCCAATGGCATGTGAACAGAATCACATTCTACAGCTCCATGTTGATTAGAACTACGAGGACAAATAGAAAAATGCAATTTTTCTTTTGGACATAAACACTTAGCAGCTGTTAGGAAAGCCAGCCACTGTTCAGGTTTCCTGCTGCTGCTCACTCAGATCTGCTTAGAATTTGCACTAAGTGCCAGTTTAACCCTGGACACAGTCCTCCATAATGAACTTCAACTTGATGCTGATGAAACGCCAGTGAAACAAAACCACTGTGCACGTTCTTTGAGCCTGAGAAGTCTGAAACTACACAGTGTCATAAGAACAGTGTTCCTGCTTCAGGTTACGTGATGAGTTAAGTTACTGGCCATTTGAAAAATACACCTTCTGTGGACAGACTAGCCCCAGTTTACCCAGAACACAAGAATGAACATCCAGGACCAGAATACTATCAAGTAAAGCCAATCAGACCTGAACCTTAAGAGCCACAATCTAAACAAACTTAGAGAAAAAGAATACAAACGGTACATTCAACTTCAGTTTACATCAAGGCGCAAACTTTGCAGTTGTTGCCCAAAAGACACAGCAGCTGAAACAGGACAGGCATACTTCCTTGCATGTAGAAACAGAACATCATTCAGCAAATCACTATTCTGTAATTTGGAAGTCATCTCCTCTAACAATAAAAAACATAAGAAAAGACTTGAGATCACCACTAGCTAGAAAGAAAATTCAAGACTGTAGGACTAATAAGACTTTGTCAGGGCTCCACAGTGAAGCAGCATAGAAGCAATCACTTAAAAAACACCCACAGCAAGCACTGTTACACCAAGGTCATTTCTGTATTTTTGAATTGAACGTTTCAGAAAAAAGTGAGTTGTAAATAATCAACTAACAAAAATACCCACTGCTCAGGCCAACAGTTTAATTAAATTTAGAGTTTATTCCAAAATTACTGTTCCTTTCATTAAAAGCAGTAGAACGTTTTCCAAGATAATCACTCATGTCTTGAAACAAAATTTGGAGGCTATTACATATTCACTCTTGAAATACAATGTCAAACTTTATTGACCTTGAAAGTACACGAAGAAAGTCCTTATTTCCTTTGGGTGAATAGTTACTGTACAGTTTTCAGAGGTCTCTGTACTGTTGGAGAATCCTGTAAAACACAAAAACATTGGTAATGTATTCAAGAAGCAGCTTTACTCGAATGTACATATTATTCTATCTCAACAGTTTTAACTTATCCCTTCCTTGAAAGCTGGTGTTTGAGCAGATTCTCTCCTTAAAGCCGTAAGTAGCATGAAGCCGAAGACGCACCCATTCATAATAATAAAATATACAACAATCCATCTACTTTTCACACACTGACTCACACAGAACATGTGAACGACTCCTCATTCATGCACCTTTTCTTCATCATGAGTAAACAGCAAGCAAATTTCTAGCTGCAGGTCAAGTAGAGCTCTAAACTCCCCAAACTTCTGCAAGCTTTTCACAAGGCACATACATTGATGTGACAGTAAGGACAATGTCCAAGCAACTAACTGGAATAAGAAATTAAATGAGGTCACCCGCAGCCTTTGACTTGAGTGTCAGCCCAAACTTGAATCACATCCACACCGTCCTTTAAGCTTATTACAGCGAGGCTTTCTAACTGCAGCTGTCTGGTTTTCCGCAGCACAGGCTTACACTTAGATTAACACAACTCATCAGCATCTAACAAAATCAATCTGTGTCACAAGTGTGAATTAATAAAGTAGCCATTTCTATCTGGACAAAGATAACTCCAGAAAGATTTCAAGCTTTTTAACACTACTAGGCAAAACAAGCCCTCAGAGAAATACAGCAGTCTAGTACTTGCAGGGAATCTTTGCTAAATGCTATTGCTTGCAGGCTCTGCCAGATACTAGGTCTGTCATATACAAGAACAATACACTTTTAGTCTTGCAAATATTTTTATATTTTTAATTACACCGTTCATCAGCCTTCAACACTCAACAACAATACAGACACCAACAACCTTATTCCACCTACCTTTGCTTGGAGATTTTACGGTCTTCCATTTCCACCGCGTCAAAGTGTTTACATCCCAGGTGCCTGTGAGGGATCGCTCTTCCACTTGCTTCACTGATCCTAATCCCTGTAGCAAAGACTGTGAGTAAAGAAAACAAAGAATCAAATCAGAGTTTATTGAAAAGAGCATCTCACTCACTGCTCTAGTATGCAGTTACAACAGAGTACAACTTTCATCTCTAGCATCGATCTGTTAAGCAAAGCAGCAGAGACTTTAAAAAACTGCTTGGTCATGCAACATAAGGGCAACAACAGATTCACCAGGCTTCAACCTAAGAAGCTGAGGTGCTGAGAGCTTCCTCTGTGTTGTAGCAAAGCTCAGAGCCTACTAACCTCTCCATTCAAGAACTGAAACTCACACTGCACTTTTAAAAACAAAACAGAGAACCCTACACCTTGTTCCCCACGTTTCTGTCATCACAATCAGAATTTCATATTTTAAAATAACAAACCCCTGCCATGTATTATAAAATAAACTACTTCTATATGAAAGATCAAATAAACACGAAACTGAAAATATACACTACATGATGGAAGTGACCAAAGTTTCAGCAACTTGTAGAAATAACAGAGGAAAAAAAATGTTTGTTTCCTTTAATCCTGTCCACATTCCATTAACTGTAGGTACAACCTGAAATAAATAAAGCAACAACAAAACATTCCCATTCTCTGCGCTGGTTAGGGTACTGCAGGAAGTGTTATACAAGCAAGAGCTCAACAGGCACAGTCCATTAAGTATTTAAGCAGATCTTCATGATGTGCCCATGGCAACTTCATCTGAAACAATGGCTTCCGTGTTGCAAAGCTGAGTAAAAATAAGATCTGCTTGCCTCCGAGGTTAAAGTTATACCAGTATTTTTGTATCCATCTTTTGTGGAGTCTCTAGCACATGGTACATGGGATGTTTCATCTCAGAACCAGTTGTCTCTGGAACAAAACCACTTTAAGTGATACTCTGTTTTGAAGGATTAAATTTACCTTCAGATTGACGGTCACCGGTTGAGACAGCACAGGATCCTCTCCAACTTCATACAAGTGCCTAATTCTTAGCAGGACACGACTGAAGTCTGCATCACCTTGCTTCTGTTTACCTTTAAGTGAAAACAAAATGCAAACATTTTCTTACTTTAAAAATAAATTTTTCAACCTTTTTTATTCAGCTTTACACTCTCATAATTTGAACTTAATTCCCATTTTTTAAAATTAGCAACAAGACTAAGAGCAAGAAATACCCAGCTCCCACTGTTGACAGGAATGACACTAACAGACATGACGAACTCACGCAGGAGAAATATTTTACTATCTGGGTGGAGCAATCATACAGTACAATTAGCTTCCTTGATAGAAGAATTCAACACTTTGAACAAATACAAGTACTAGCCATAGAAGAGAAAGCCACCTTCTTTAAGTGTAGCATCCAGCCACCCTGCTGAAAGCACCTACCCATGCGGATGCTGTGGACCTGCTCTGCATGATCAGAGCTGTATCTCCACCCTGGAATGCTCAGAGTCTGGAGATGAAGATTAGGTGGGAGAGTTACAGGTGACTCATGGACCGAATGCTGCTGAAGTTGTCCGGGTAGCTTTGGTTTACCTCCTCCATGCAAAGGGAAAAAAAGAAAAGATCAAAAATCCATCACACACACAAGCCTGGCGAGGGTATTGTGGAAGGGTAAAGAGATTTTTGCTTTTTCTGCCAAGGCAGATGCAAAGCAGATGCTATGCTTTCACCTCCAATGCCTTCTGAGATACAAAGCAGAAAGCAATATGATTTTGACTACTGGAGAAGTATATTAGACCTTTTGATAAAGTAAATTTCAGTGCAGCTTGAATTTGCTATTCCACTACCAGGCTTCAGTTTTAGTTAACATGTCAAAGAAATATTTTTAAAAGAGTGACTTAAAAATAGTCATTAAGGACTCAGCATCCAGGAAGCTGTTATATGGTGCACTAGCTACTTTGCACTAATTCTCTCTATGGACATTTTGTTCTCATTAGATGTTTTAAAATTTATTTTCCTCTGAAAGTAGAGGTAATTACATAACAAGAGAAACATTTCATACACTTGGACAACATCCATGTCTAAAATTAATGCAAAGCAATTAGCAGGCTCTAAATATGCCTCCTAACTCACTGTATACTAACTTTGACACACAGGAGGCTCGAAGTCTACATTTACAAACTTAACAGCATAAATGAGAGCAAAATAAACAAGCCATTCAAATTAGTTACCTGAAAATGCTCCAAATATTACTACTGGCCTGTGTTCTAATGCCAGTCCACTTGTCCGATACAAAATATTGCTGACAGCCTTGGTTCCTAAAATAAGCCAAATTACAGGGCGAACCACTGAGGAGTCATTCAAAGTGAGATTGTTACTCAGGTCCCACTGATGGTTGTTCCACAGTCTCCTGTGAAGCATCACCTGTATTGGGAAGGTAAATGTCATGACAGTAATCAGCCATAATGCTTTACTTGTATTATCAGCAGTCATGAAATTGTGCTCTCCTAGGAAAAAAAAAACATTTTTGTATGTTACCTCCACTTGTCCATTTCCTTGACTTGAGACACCATGAGCTCTTTCTGTAAGCAGCATCAGCCTTGTGGTGTCATCTTCAATGTAGGCAGTCTGGACCATGGGATAATAGTTCTGAAAACACACAGTAAATCATGCCGAGATAATATTAACTTGGGTAACAGTAATGGAGAACGAAGACACAACAGATTTTGGATTACACCTTTGTGCCTACCCGAGCCACCGGGTTATCCACATACGCCTTGAATGGTCTTTTCTGGATCTGATATCCATTGTTGTCAGTGTAGAGCAGCTGCTTGGTGTTCATACTCGTGCTTGTTCTTAGAACTGCTTCACGATTTAATTCCAAAGGCCCAACGCGGTATTCTTGCTCTATCCTATGGCAAAGCAAGTTCCCATCGTAGCCTTCTGGTACTGTATATATCCTGGTATATACTGCATATGTGTAATCCTGAGCAGTAACATTACTATAAAAATCAGAGGAAAGATATGCAGAGTTCATGAAGTGGAGCACTTGATCAGTTATGTCAAGTCTTGCAAATCATTCATGATGACATCCTACATGTAGAAAACTTTCTCGCTTGTTTTCCATTTATATGACATACATATACAACTATCTAAATTTCAATTTAATTTTCAAACGTGCAGATATTCAGCTGGAGTAAATGATATCCTACAATTTTCTTTAGTGCAAAGAGGACTCTTCATTTGATTTGAGAGGCTCTTTTTTTCTCAAAATTAACAAAAAAAATTTAAATATTTATGACTCCCTAAGCAATACATTTACATTCTACAGAACACACGTATTTTTTTCAATCTGGGCAACATTAATTTTGATGCAAGAATTCCACTGTTTTCCAAAGGTCCTTCTCAACTACAGTCTTTGTACAATGACATGTAAAGCAAAAGGCTTCAATCAAATAACCAGATTTAAAAGTGGTTATAGACTCATGTAATTTTAACACAAAAAGGTAGCTAGTTCATCAGGGGGCAGTGTGTCCTTGAGTAGGATTCATTTCTCCTTTCTCCAATTTGCTTACAAGGAAGATATTCACAGTTTTAAAAATGAATCGTTAAGTCCAAATTCACCCACGTAAGATGTTAGCTTCAATTTTCACTGAGTTGTACGGAACCAGGATCCCGACAGAAGCTGCACTATGATGTTAACCACAGAAGATAACTTTGAACAACCTTCACATCCCTCCCTGCAGCAATATGCGCTATTTAAAGGATGTGCTTGCTCAGCACTACATTTACCAGATGCATGCTAGTTATTTTGTCTAAAACTGAAACAGCACACAGAGCTCGCTGTTTAAGAGTAACTATGCAGAACTAATCTCATATGAATCTACAGAGAATTAAACATTCCAGTGAAGTGAAGCTGTAATGGTGTTGTACCTGTAGAAATACTGTCGTATCTCTGTCATCAACTTTCCAGAAACCACTTCCAATCCCACTGCTTTTGATACTGGAACAGCTGGACCATTTGGGGCAAAAAAATAGTTATCTGAAATGGGTCCTTTCGCCACGTCTCCATTCACATGGTACTCAAGGAACTCCTGGGTCAACTGGACAGTCTGGTTAGTCTCCCTGGAAATCCGCAGAAGAGGAAAAATTATATTACTTACAAACACATTTTGCACATAACAGCTACAAAGCTGAACCGCAACAGGAATGAGGCTGAGAACGTAAAAGAAAAATCTGTACTGCTTTTATAAGATTTAGGAAATAAGAACAGCAGAGAATTAAAGTGCTTCCTGTCAAGACACCTGTCAGTGTGTGAATAAATGATTCTATGTCATTTTATACATTCATAAAATGGAAACATCTTAAGACAGAAACAACATCTACAGTAGCTCATTGTTTTAATGTGAGAGTTGCTACAGGATCAAAAACTACCCATTGCACAAAAATGAGCTACACTGCACCACACTAATGAATAATCAGGTGCATTTAACTGACTTTGTAGCTAGGTAAATCAGCATGATGCAAAATTCCATATTTAACATTGGTAACAAATATAATGGCAACAGGACAGCAAATTTTACACTCGCTCAGTACCTACTTTGTCTCCTCCTTTCTCCCCTGAAGCTTACAGTTCAGCTATTCACAACTCCACAGTCTTTGGTAAGTCATATGAAGGCAATTTAAGATGTTATTGCCCTCAGCTACCAGCTCTATTCCACTTCTGAAGCCTTGCTGGCAAAACAGGAAAAAAATCACTTACTCTGGCATATAAATTGAAACTGCCAGCCTTTTTAGCTAGTGTTAATACAGTGACCTACAAACTATAGCGACTGAGGAGCAAAACATATCCACGTCTTACCTACTGCTCCTGTTATAGGGCATGTCCACTGCAGGGGCAGGACATAGAAGGTCTTACTCTTGCAGCTAAACTTCATAAGGCTTCACAGCCAATCCTGATTTTTTTAAACTTTCCTTCCCATTCTGACCTGACATCTCATTTTTTTCCCATTACCCCAAAGCAAACTTCCTGAAACTCAAACATCCTGAAGGCTTGTAAAGAAAATGAATATCCCATTTCTCCTACATGCTGAATTCCAGCTCTTGCTGCCTGCCAGAACAGGATGGAGAAAATGGAACTTTAATATAGATTTTTGTTCTTCCTCATTATATTCCTTATTATATTCCTCATAGATCTGGAGGCACTTTGAGAAAGTACTTACTACAAGGCTCTTAGTTAATGTCCATCTATACTTTTAAAGCTGATTTTAACTATATTGGACAACAAGTTCTTGCTCTAGGAGGCAGAATTATGAACAAAACCACAAAGGTGAAAGAGGTGTAGTAGTCACTAGGCCAATGTCAAAGGGGTCAACTCTTCCGTCAGTATATAGCTGACAATCTGAATCCTGAAGCTCCACTGAAGCTGAAGGAATTGGGCCAATTCACATCAGCTAAGAAAGACAAACTCAATCTCACCTCAGTCTTGACTGTTCTTCCATTTTATCTGACAGATTAAATGGAATTTGCTTAGTTAAATGTTTCCTTTCAAAAAGTTTTGTAGTTTTCTACCATAGAAAGAGTGATACAGGACTTGCAAAACTACTGATTAGTAAGAGAAAGCTCTTGCTTTATCACTTAAGTTTCATTGTGCAGCCATAGTATATGTGCTTATTTATTTTTAATACAAATACACATTCATAACCCTCTTTAGTTCTAAAGAGCAACGAGACTCTGCTGTTAATACTGTGATATGTCACCTTAGACCAATTGCATGGTTAAACAGGGCAAGAACATTACAGAAATAGTATGGAATCACACCTCTGTTAGTGTCACTATTTCCTGTAAAAAGGAGGACAAATGAAGAGGAGATAAAAGAAAACTGTAAAGAATGTAAAGAACATTTTGTTAGCTAAGTCTCAGAATTAAGGTTGGACTTATTTTTACAAAGGGTTTTACAGAATCTGAAACATTATTAACAAGAAGCAGGTAATCTCACCTCTCTGTAATGCTGTGCATTAGATTTGTGTTTGGGTCAAACAAGACCTGGTAGCAGTTGTTAACCACAGGAAGAAGCCGTTGACTTTTTTGCTCTGCACGAGTTATATCTTTTCGCTTGTACTTCACTGATCTTGCAATAAACGCAGACTGCTTACCATTCAAGGGTTTAACATTGTATTTTCTGTAGCTCAGACCACTTATTTCAACTAGAATATAGAGATCATAGGCAGAACGGGACTCCACTGAGCTTTGAACCTGTATGTTAACATACACAAGAATGCTCCATTACAGAAAACGAATTAGAAAGGCAACTATCTTCCTGTGTTGTAAGCCCTAAATTACAAAACTTAACTATCACTTTAAAAATAAGTTCCTCAACATGCCATTCTTACAATTCTCAATTACAATGTAGATCTGCGCTGCTTCTAATTGGTTGGTTGGTGAACTTGGATTAAGCCTAGCCTTTCTGTGATGGAAAGAGGGCCACTAAGAAAATTACAAAGTTAGATCTTATTTTAATATGAACACAGAATCGTAGATCTTAATTTAAGGCCGTATTGTGAAATGTCTATATGAGCAGAAATAATCACAAATTAAACAAATCAGTCAAATGACAGAAAAGAGACTGAAACATAAGGTAGGTGACCAGTGCAAGTATGAGAAAGCTCGTGACAAGAGAAGGAAGCACCCAGACATGCCCTCACCTTAAGCAGCTGAGAGGGGAGTAGAAGCATGTAGCACACTTTTGAACAGCAAACAGAACACCAGTGTCACTTAATATCAAAATACCTTAAACAACAGTTTTTAGCCATCTTTCAATTACATGTATCCTGCCCATTAATGTTATATAATTTAGCACTACTTTTCATTTGGGGCAAGAAAACGGGAGTAGAGAAATACTGTACAGATTACATGGACAAAGAGGTTAGTTACAGCTAACCAGACATTAAAGCAAGTTGTCTGTTCCTTCCCACTGTGGATTGGCATTTGTCGAGTTACTCAGATCACAGACCCCCTAACCTTAGTGTTATCAACGGGACCTGCTCCTGTTCTCTTTTCTCTACCCAACTCACACATGTGGTGCAGAAGCCAGCAGGGCACTTGCCAAACCACAGTTCCTCTCAGCCCCATAGTCACTTCAGCGTTCTGAGCTAAAGATTTCTTTCTCTCAAAAGGAAGGAGTATGTGATATGAACGTACTTTTGCACAGTATATCCTGGAAGAAAAAGGCCCCCAACCACCTCCTCAGCACCGGTAAAGAGATTTCATTTAGCCTCAAGTGACTATCCGTATGCATGTTTGGATAACTTCTAGCAAAAGAGAGTACAGACCAGACCAACTCTAGAACAGAGAACTTTGTCTTTTTAAAATAAAGAATGACAGCTTGACTTCAGGGCATCATAAATCGTGAACTAAATGCTTTAAGTACATGTAAATCTCTTCCTTGTATCTTACAATGCTAAAGTGATTCAGATGGTTGGACTTTTGGGAGGTAACTAGGTGACAGGTAAGCATGACCATGTGTTAACCCGAGAGGCTGATGGCTTCCAGATAAGGGTAGTATGGTCTTATGCCATCATCACGTGTATATGCAGGAACAGGAGACAGCTGCTGTGTATCAGTACCTGACTACAGTGTGCCTTGGTGCATGGTGAGAGTCATAAGCCACAAATAGAAACTGTCCAGCTGGCAGAACCTGCTGAGCTATCTGGCATCTCAGGAACAGAGCGGAGCACCTGGGATTGTGTCAGGCCTTACGTGCAGGAGCCGTTCCTACAGGTTTATCAAGCCACTGATGATGACACACTCTCTACAGCAGATGCTTCTGAGAATGGCTTGGGCTAACTTTCATTTGAGGCCACTTTCTTCTCTCCCAGCGAGCTGCTGGCCTTGTCTTGGACCTTGGCTATGACTGAATGATATGTCACATGGCAGCTGACTGACCCCAGTTTCTTCTGAGCTTGTAAATAAGACCTATGTTTCTTAAATCTCTTCTCCCCAAGGCAACGTGTCCATTGTACAAACAAGACTGCCAATTGTAGGGCAGGGCTTCAACCACAGCAGCTTTATTTGAAACGGTGTTTTTTATAGAATGAAAAGCAAGGTAAGAAGTGCAAGGTTACACAGAGCAGGCATGCAAAGGACAAACCAAACACACCAGAAGAGCAGGAAGCCCTTCTGGACATTGAGACAAAAATTCTAATCGAGAGAACAGGCAATTAAAAATATCACTTCAAGAAGAACTAGGAAAATCCCAGTTTGAACTAATACTTGTTTTCACTGTAATACCATATATTACCACACTTTGACAGGAGGTAGGATGAAGTCAGTGAAAACTGACAAGTGAAAGAAAAGCAAGAGAAAGAAACAAAGTTGAAGTACCTGTGCTGGTACAGAATGTCCCAGTTCATCATAGACACCCATGGCCGAGTGGCTGACAGAAACCGTGACAAAGGTAGTGATGTTCCATGCCAGTGGATTATAGACCACAACATATTGGTCAACACCTGTAGCACCTTTGCACACACAAACAAAGCTATCAGTCACTAAAATGATGTATTTTTAAAATGTGATATTAAAAACTGTTTGAGAGATCTGTCTAGATACAACCATCTCATAAAATTTTAACATAAAACCCTGCAGTAAAACTTGATGACTGAAAAAAGGAAAACATTTTATAGTACTTCCTAAAAACCTCTTCTCTGTTATTCTTCTTTTCTTTACCCAATAAAAAGAGACTGTGTGTTTAGAAAACGACGCCTGAGTTGAACGTAAATGCATTTAGCAAAAATAAGCAGCTTACCACAACTCATTGTCATGCAGTATTATCTGAGTTATACAGAAGATCAAATGAGAAGCCTGATCTAAAAACAACCCTGTAAAAAAACAAATCAGTCTGTTGCGCAGCCCACGGCACTACTTACATTCGGCAGTTTAAAAAGTTTCCAAAGTAAAGATGAAAGGCGATGTACAGTCTTTAGAATACACTCCTTAAAAAATCTTTCTTTTTTTTTTACACAAGCTGGCAGTACACTACAGCAGGAACATTTCTTAACTGTGACTGTGCTTCTTACTGCATAATCTTATGTTGTACAGTAAGGTTAGTTTAGTAATTAACCCCATCAGTGCCTCTTCCTTTCCTCTGTTATATAGTCAAGGTCTGAATCTGGGAGCCAGGTCTAATACATGCAGGCTCTGCCTAACATCAGTTTAAGGCTCCTGGTTTCAGATGCTCGAGATCCGAGAGCTCATAAATTTATCCGAGTTTGCCTCAGATTTAAGAGGTCTCATAAAGAAAACAGGATTTTCCAGTCCTGGTTCACAGAAATTAAGTGGTACAGAGTACACTGATTGTTTTGGAGGAAAACATGATAGCTTTCATAAGTTAGCCTGAAAATTAGAAAAAGCTGTTAGAAAGTACCTGGTATTCTTGAGTGTTTATTGTAAACAGAAGAATACACCTCTCCATCCTTCTTTGCGTTGTTCATGTCAAAGATTATGGAAGCCATTAGCTTCTTTACGTTGAACATTCCATACACCAAGTTATTCGTATACATGTCCTTCACCTTGGGAGACTCTGTGCCTGTTATACCATCATGGTGCTGGACCTTACATTTAAGAGCAATTTGAAAGGTCACAAGGATGACAACTTCAGGTTTGCATTTGTATTAACACAGTCCACTAGCCTCCAGACATATAACTTGAAATAATAAGGTATTACGGTTATGTTCACAGACTGACATTCTGCCTATTCCAAATTGCCATCTATAGAATGAAATGGTCAAAGACAAGTTGCACAGATTTCCCTCTATACATATCCCTCTTTTAATAATTAGAAATTACTAAAGTTACATACTTAGAGGAAAAAAACCACAAGTTACCAAAACCAAGAATGCAGCAAAAATACTGTAACAAGATATGTTTTAAATTTGCTATTAAGGTCCAGTCAATAACTTAGCTCACAAAATACTTATTACCAGGAAAAGCACTGAGCCCTGTAAATGGTTAATGGTATGAAGCTGATCAGTTAACTGCTGAACTCTGAAGAAGCACATCTCTCCTTCCTCTTCTGACTTGCAAAAGTAGACATTATCAGTAATTTTCAGGTAGTTCAGTTCTTGTTTGTTTATTCATTTTAAAAAACATTTTCTAAATAATAAAGCTAACATTAAGAAAAGGAATTTCACATGCAAAATTTGAAACCACACATTCTTTTACCAGCTGAATATTTGCCAGTAACCATGTCTTGAACGCATGGCTAAGGGGCTAAAGCCAGGTTTCAAGACAGTTTTTTGAAAAATTGCTTTGTTTTTACGTATGACTTGCTAAAGGGGAAAGTTATTTCTAAAAACATAAAAGCAACCTTCAGACACTCCAGCTGAAATGCTTAAACAAAGCTTTGCCTTTGGGCAATAAATATTTTAATCCAAATCAAAAAATAAATCAATCTTTACCTCTGAAACTGCCCATCTAAGGCTCTGAAGTTGTTTTAAGGCTTTACATTTGCAAACAGGACCTTCTGGGTGTTTCTGGACATACTGTGTGAAAAAGGACTCTCCAGCATAAAGCAGTGAGCTTGCTCGCCTTGCGATTCCTTTTAATGTGCTCCGAGATGTATAAAACCCAGTCCATGCTTGAAATGGCTCTGTTAAGAGTTGAAGAGATCCAACACATGTCAAAATACCATTTCAGTTATCACATATTTTTTATGTATTAGACTACTGCTGTACAGCTTCTTACATGAAGCCTCGTGTGCATTTACACATCAGCCATCGAATGCAATAGTCATAAGCCCTACAAAGAAACACAGCCATAAACATGCACTTCGGAAAACTACCATCTTTCCTACAGGCCTAGTAATATCAATGTTGATACAAAACCATTATCGGCTAAGTTAACCTGTGTTTGCAGAAATTTCTTCTTTGAGAGTCGGCACAAAACAACCTTAGAAGATCCACTGAAGCATATTTTATTACTCATTAATAAAGTAAATTGTAATACTTGGTTACTGCTTGACATAAGCTCTTTCATTCCACCCTTTCAGTCAAAAGGATTTATCTTAAATTTCATTTCCTCAAAATGGAGTAGAAATAGTGACGTGATGACTCCAAACTACTGCAGCACTTCAAAGTACATCAAAAGATGCCCTCAAGTGGTCAGTGGAAAGTTCAACAGTTAATTTGTGCTAATGCACTCCAGTATCCTACAGAGTAAACTAAGAAAACAAATATTTGCTTTCAAAACCCCTAAATCCCTACTTAGCTTTCTTGTTGGTAGTGGGTTTGGGGGAGTTTTTTAAAAATATACTACTGATAAATAGTTTTTCCAGAGATAAGTTGCAAAAAGTGCTTTATAAAGTGCATATTTGCAATTGTAACAATCTGCTGTCAGCATAGGATCAAAGGTAACAATTAGAAAATGGGATCTTTTGCTCAAAAACTCCAGGAAAAGTTATTTTTGGCCTAAAAAATGCTAGAACTTAAACCAGAATGAAATCCAATTCAGTTTTCAAGGTTACAAGCAGAAGAGTTGCATATGAGCACATTACAATGAATGTAGAGCAGAAAAAGGAAATACTTATCTGGGACTTAAAACTTGAGTTTCCAAGGCATATGTCAAAAGTGACACTGAGCCCAGTAAGTGACTCATAAGAAAATGGCACACAAAGAATGAGAGAGGATTAATCATCAAGAAGCAAAATAGTATGTGGGAGAAAGTGCACTCAAAGCTATACTGCAATTGTAAGGCACAGTAAGTTGTTTGGGAAAGAAATTGCACCTCTGTGTGGGCACCCACCTGGAACATTGAAGGTGCTGCTATTACGCAAGCTAATGGCAATCAACTACTGCCTGTAAATTATAGCTAAAGATACAGGTAAGAGCCCAGATGTAAAAGGATATTAGCACTTAAGCCTGGTAGTGCATTTATCAGCAAGTTGTTGGATATGACATGATCCCTGGAGGGAGGTGAGTGTGTAAGGGATCAGTCCATGCAGTGATTCACAGGAAGCAACAGTTATTTTTATTAATTTAAAAGTTAACAGACATGTTACAGAATGTTGGACGTATAAGCTAAATTTGGATTCTAGTAGCCTGAGATATACAGCCACAGTGCCAAAAATGTGATGAAGTAGTAGTAGCTACAATTATATAGAAAGGTATTTTAATGATGCCAATGATATTTTAATGATAATCCAGGCAATGAAACAAATTAATGAGTTTAGAAACTGAGAAGTTAGCTCTTGATATGAGGCCTAAAGAGGTAAATTTACTAGGGAAAATAATTAAAGGGATGTTGGGTGTGGCATATCGAGAAGTACCCGAAGAGCTGTCAAACTGCCTTGGTCCCTTGGTTACCTGCCTCACTACTCACTCAGACATTCATAGATTATTCCATGTCATGTTTCCCATCTCAGCTCTAACCTACACATAATCCAGTTCTTTTAAACAATAACAATGGGACATGGCTCTATTCGGCCCTTCATCTGTTTCCAGGTATCTTTCAGCTTATCAGTTTCCTTTCAGTTCCCTGGATCCAGGAGCACTGTGTCCTTACTACGGTTCCTTTTTGGGGAGGAGGAGGAGAGCTGTAACATGCACAGCCAATACTGCAGAATACCTAGGTGGCTACAGGTTATTTGTGCGTGCTGTCACGTGGGAGGCAAAGAATGGATTCCAAGTTAAACGTCTAAATGTGAAACAAATAGTCGAAATCTGTATTTGAAGCAGAATGAGGCCTAGGATCTCAGCTTTAGAGAGTTGACAGGACCCCTCCAATCTCGTTTTAGTTGTGCTGGTACACGTCCGTCAAGCACCTTTGCTCTCACTGATGTCTGCTAACTGGTTTGCAGTGTGTTACTTATTTTGCAGCCTTTTATTTTTTCTCCTTCATCCATCCACTGAAATATCTTACTGAATTTCAGCCAGGTGGCCTAGGCTTACGGGTTTATCTCATCACTCACTATTTTCACTGTAACAGAACCTGCTTAGTGAGGTATCCATAAATTGCTTCAGGTCACTAAACAAATTTGGATGACATCACACACATGAATATGCCTCACGCTTAGCCTTCCTTAAAACACTCTATTGTTATTCAAAGACAGCAAAACAAAAACCTCAAGGTAGATTTCTTGCCAAGCTTGCCCATTTCTATACTCTTTCCTTCAGGGTCTTTTCCTCCACCCATTGCTTCCCATGGTTCCAAAGAAAGAGTCCAAGCACTGCCCTACAATCTTAGACCACTAATTTGGGATCAGCTTGTCTATTTGATGACAGCTAGTAGTGTAAATAAATGTTATAAGGAGATGGTGTTCTCCCTCTTTATTTCCCATTTTCTCAATTTCCCTTTATTAAAATTTTAAATACATACATTTGAGGCAGACATTACACAGTTGTGAACTTAATTACCTGTTGAATATGGAAGAAAGTCTTGAGAGTCCCGAATTTCCCATGTAAGATTTCTGCTATAAACTGCTTGGAAGTAATCCCCAACAGTGGCATACTCGACAGTCACTCCAAGCTCATCAGAATGCTTGTTAATATAATCCAGCAACAGGTCCATGTTGGAGTACTGAACAGATGCATTAAAGAACTGTTTGTCACAGCCCTGAAATTCCAAAACCAGAACAGTCAAATGACTTTGGGTCACGTAATTTAGCTGGAGCTTTTTTAACACCGGTCTATGTCAAAGTCACATTTCTTTTGATCTTGTCTGCCCACATAAAGTTATTTGTTAAAAAATGTCAAGAATGGGTAGGGTTACTTGCACAGATCAGCTGATAACCAACCAGTATTACAGATAGAGAGAAGTGTGTTGACACACCATATTGTGCAAGAGCACAAAATTTTGTGGTAGCAACTGGAAAAATGCATGCATACATGCCCGGAAAGATGACCTTTGTTTCTTTTCACACTTCATTTCTCCAACTTAGCAGAAAACAAGGAAGTTCTTATTTTCTGCCCTTAAGAATGCTTACAGCTTTAGGAAGTGCTGAGGACATGATGTGGAACAAAACAATCTGGACAGAGATTCCTGTAATACAAAAGTCACACAATCTGTTGCTTATATCCCATCATAACAGTAGACTATCGTACTTCTGATGCTCATCCAGATAGTTAAGAGAGGTGATACACTGTGTTTTAAAGCGCCTTTTTTTGAAGCACACTTGCACAGCTTCTGCCTCCTGTTGAAGGTGTCTTAATGCAGACCATCTGCACACACAAACATTTTAAAAGAGGCATAACTAGTCATGCCTTTGTTCAACTACAATAGCTGAACAGGAAAATGAGAGTCGGTCAGCCATGGCACCACACGTATTCTTATGGTGTAGGCATCCATCTGAAGCACAGTAACATGCTAAGAAACCTTCGTCACATAAAAAGGTTACTTGAAGCCCTCCAACACTGAGACCAGCTTAACGTACCCTCATCTTCATTTCTCTGTGCTTGAGATAGAAAACACTACACAAGTCAATCTTGATCTCATTTGCAAAATAAAGATACTTTCAGCAATTTGCCTTCAAAGCTTAGCACATGCTTGAAGAAATGGCCAAGGAGGCTTTTTTTTCTTTGCAATTCCATCTTCCACCCCAGCGTTTACCTGATGAGCTCAAAGAGTTTAACCTGATGAGCTGAATCCATTCAACTCACAAATAAGCTGAACCTGATGAATTCAGTTGAACTCAAATGCAATTACTCTCCTCTCTCCCAGATATGAGTGCCACCCCGATCCATTCCGCATTTACTAGATGTTCCAAGTAAAGTCACTGTCACATTCTTTATGAATCCTAGTGCACACGCCTGTCCCTGGACCTAACAGGATAAGTCACTGATCGGAGCAGTGGAAATTCTACTTCCAAACCAGAAAAGTTCTTCTGAGATACCCAGAGATGATCTGCACGCACACAGCAGAAACTGGAGAACAGCTTCAAACCAGGATGAGCTACTGAAATGCATCAACCCAAATACTGAAAAGTACGGCAGTCAGTGCAAACCAGAGTTCCTAATGCTGACTGCAGCTAAATTTGTGGGGAAGAACTAACATGCTTACCAGTCAAAACTACTTCATGTTTATAGAGCACTACTTTCAACTCATGATCCAAGAAGACTTCCTCATAAAAAGCAGATTCTTTGCACCACAGAGGGGGATGTGGTGGGCAGCAGACTCTGCTTACATGGACACAGAACAGAGCAGCTGAGGAGCACTGTAGCTCTGTAGCACAAGGACATCCAGGAGAACCCGCTGTAGTCAGCCATCACGTCCACTCGCTAGCTGAACAAAACTTTGCCCAGGAATGTTAGACATTACTGTACAGTCAGTTCAACCACACAGGCCAAAAACCACCTCAAGGATCAGTTCCAGCCCTCAAAACAAGTCCATACCCTCTTCTACAGCTCTTGCTACGGCTTCTTGAGAGGTAGGTTTGAACTTTTACACTGCCCCACAGCCCAGTGCCTCCTCCTGCACAACTAGGCACTCCATATCATGAACGAACACTTGTTTGGCCACACAACTCATTATAAAAGTGCCAATAGTCCAGATGTGAAGTCTGACCTTAAATGGGAAGGTGTCTATTTCCTGACTTTTTTACTGAAGGAAAAAATATATCCAAGTACTCCAAACTATTTGTAATCATGAAAAAATACATAAGCTTAGCTATAGCAATAGAGGTATCCATATCTCTATTCCTCTCTACTTCTTTACATAGCACTATGAATGAATAACAAACTTTTACTACTTTGTTTAAAGCTCATTATTACAAGCACATAAATCAGGAAATCAGAGACTGGAATTTTCTTACATTACTGCAAAACCACAAGTTTGGATCTAGACATTTTTAATTTATTCGAGCTATTCAAAACTCCCTCCCATTCTCACGTAACTTTCACTATAGCACTAATAGAGAGTATTATATCCCATTCTCTCCTCAACCTCTACCAAAACAAACGAACCAACCAATCAATATAAGCAACAGTGTCACAAACACAGGAGAAAAACAAATCAGTGACTCAAAGCTGCATCAGTCAGAAAATGTTTTTTTTCTTTGTAACAACAGATACTGTGGTGAAACAGCCACCTTAAGAACACACATCATCCTTTGGTATTGTAATTATGAGACGTACAGAATCCACCAAAACTGAAAAACAAACTGTATATTCAGTTTAGGCAAAGTTATTATTTTCTAAGGATTTAAAACTACTGAGAGCATATCAGTGCTATGTGTATGTGTAGGACATAGTTAACACAGCATATTGCTTAAAAAATTGTTTGGATGACCCAGATGGGATATGTTTGTGTTTCTAACTAAAATACAAGGATTGTATAAGAAAACGATTATACACCAGTTAGAAAAGACCTTGTGTATATAATACGTAATACATTTTCTTGTAATGCTATCATTTCTGTTAACATGTTGTTAACATGTGAAAAGATCATTTATGTGAAAAGATCATTTAAATAGACAAGGAGAGAGAAAAGGAAGCAATATTGCAACATACAGTTTCACAAGAGGTTATATTTACAACATCGTCACATTTCTTTCTCTATTAAGTAGTGGGGAGACTTGGTAGACAGCTTGCAGACCGCACAAGGAAGTTCTAGTTTTTAACAATAATTAATAATCAGACGCTTACTAGAAAAATGCTTTACCGACATATGGTTTGCACCTGCATTTTTGCAGTACCTTCTGTAGCAAAGTACCATCTACCTCCTGTCCACACTGCAGGTGTACCTGCCACTAAACCAAATGCTGATCTGCACTTACCCATGGCCACAAAACATCACTTGTTCGGAACCAGGCTGCTCTCTCCTTAATGTTTGCCACCATGGCTTGTGCGTACTGATGGACATTAGCATCTGTAACAGGGAGACTCATGTCTGGATAAACACCATCTTTCGGTGGATCTGGGAAAACTGCAATTCCATTCCAATAAAATCCTGATCTAAGTAGAAGAAGAAAGCAATAAATAAATAAAGAGGATTTATTCAACTCGGAAAAGCACATCAAAAGCAGCTCAGATAAAATGCAGACACACAGGGAGTAAGCGACAAATTAAAAAAAAAAATCAGTTTATATTCATTGCTACTATTTAGGTTTTAGTGTTTTTTTGGGGGCGGAGGTAGGGGGAAGTTCGTCCAGTTTTCTTTTCGTACCATGCAACTTTCCAAGTCCCTGCTGCTTGCTGGCATAGAACAAAGAAATCATAGGACAAAACAGCAAGCTTTGTAACAATGAGGATGTTCTCCCAAGCAGACTTCGTTTACAAAGATTATTTTACTGGATAAGTCAGTGAACAAAATAAAGTTTTCAAGAGCTCCTGGATATTTTTCACAAAGTAAACGGAATATTTCAGTCGCTTTAGTTTATACACAGATAATATACACAATCATAGCTCAATATAATGCTGAGAATCTCCCATAGAAAATCAATTAGCAATAGCCAAGTCCATACTGAGCTTCCTGGAGTTTAAAAATCTTAACTTTCCAGGCAAAGAAACAAAAATCCAGTCCTGCTTTGGACATTTTCTGTTTACAGCAATTGATTTGTTTGACATTTTTATTCTACTTTTTCTTTTAAATAAGGACTGACATTTTATACATATACATAGATGAAAGCTCCAAGACTCCTGGTGCTAGAAAACATTATTTTTAAAGTCTGTCAATATTTTGAAGTATTTTTAATGCCTGTCAGTAGTGTCACTTTTGAGCATGCAATTGTTAGGTACTGAGCAAACTTCATGTATTATGGTGGGTAGCTGGGGCTGCATAATAATCCTGACTCAGGCCTACAGAGTCTAGACATCTCCTTGACCTACTGCTGGTCAGGAGAAAGCAGCAGAATACTATTGAAAGGAAACAGCCAAAGAAAATCATTAAACTCCAACAACATAAACTCTCAGAGGCGATCAATATTTCTGCCTATTCGGGAAATCTTCAGACCTGTCTGAAAAAGGTAGTCGTGGTGGGGTACAGTAGCTGTACTGATCCATAACGTGAGTGAAGATCTCCTGTCTTTCAGATAAGGAAGGAGAGCCCTGCCACACAAACTGAAGCTTCTGGAAAACAAAAAAGGTAAGAAACCATTACCCTCGATGACAAGTGCACAAATACCATCATTAACAACCTAAGACTTCAGAGTGCCTATCTTGCTTTCTACCACCTGTAATACTTTAAGTGCTTTTATAATACTTAAGACCAGCCAATGTCACCCCAAGCAAGGTCCCATATTCTGTGCAGGAGGCTACAGTGCTGCCTCTTTCTGTTCGAATTGACGGAGGAGGAGGAGGCAGCACACTGCCAGCATACTGCTAAAACCCAGATTTAAGCCTAGCTTACCTCAGGCATTACATCTCACTTGCTTCAGTGGAAGTTGAACATCTCTAAGCTAGGAGAGACCCAGATGTAGCCTGGATTGCACTGTAGTCACTAGGAATCGATGTTTAATCAAACAGAATTTTCACAGTTTTGGAAGCCTCCAGACTGCCAAGTGCCAGAAAAAAAATTCGATGGGAAACAATTGTCAAAAGCTCATTAAAAAATTTAGCAGAAAGGAAGTATTGCAATTCACTGCAACCATACGGCAGTAGGTCCTGGCTTCACCAAATTCAACAGGAATTCTCTTGTCTTTTTCAGAGACACTTTTCACCTGAGTTTCATAAAAACTGCCCAATGCCCAGCTCATACTAGTCAAAGACCCTTATTTTCACATAATTTAGTGTGTAAAACTGATGACTGATCAGGATCCAACATTATGATACAAAAACATTTACTATGTACTATGTATTATCACTTTTACAGGCATAAATAAATGTTCCAAGCATGACAACCACCCATACATACATGTGCCCAAACACGCATACTACACTTTAAAACAGTCTATAGAAAAAACAACACATCTCAGATCTTCTCAGGTGAAACTGAAACCCACTCAAGATGCCTCCAGTTCCAATACTCCTAATTCAATGTCAACTTACCCCTTGCCCAACTGCCCATATTTTGTGTCTTCTTGAGGCTAGACTATACTTTCTCCATGATCAGAAGCCACAAAGACATTACTTGACCACATTACACAGATTGAATATATTTCACCATTACCAGATGCAATCAACATGTCGCTTTTAGATAAGAAATACCTACACTTTCTTTGCACAGATCAGAGACATGCTGATCTTAATGCCATGGTGTAGATTACTGTAAGGAGAAGCTGACCATGGGTTCCACTCCTAAGGGTGTTTTTACCTTGTTTTTCTGCATGTCAGCCTTCAGATCATAGTCAATCCGAGAAATAAGATGAGCATTAAAACCAGCCAGGGCAAAAAGAGTTGGTGTTGTAGCTGAAGCCCCAAATGGATCAACGTGCCAAGAAAACTGAGGCCTGACCCCAAAAGTTTCATACAAAAATCCATGGCCTTCTGCAAAGCAAAATTTCTTGATGTTAGGAATACTTTTACAAGTTCATTTTATAAATTTAACAGGCATATAGTATTAGAGATAAGCACTTAAAAGACAGCTCTTTGTTGCTGTTTTCTGAAGCTTTTAAAGTTTCAGGAATTTAATGATTCACAACAGAAAGTCTCACACTGACAATATTTATTTTGCTATGCCAAGTATAACTTATTAACTTCATAAAATACGAATAACACAAAGGAATTAGGATTAGAGACAGGCCTGGGAAAAAGTAGTTAGATGCAGATTAATGCTAATAGCCAGGTTGGAGTCTGCATGAAAACAATAAATTGAGGTTTAGTTTGTGTTTTCTCAGAAAATTTCAGTCTCATGTCAATGACAAAGGGACAGAGAAGCCATCCAGTAAACAAAACTAATATGAACATGATCCTCAATTGTAAAAAAGAAAAGCCAAAGGTTAATAGCAATCTTGATACAAGATGTTATTTACAACCAATGTTATTAATTTTGTATTGAAATGAGTTTCAAAAAAAGAAATCCCAAACTAGAAAGACCAGATAATAGAATAAATTCAGACAAAACACATAAATGAAAGTAAATCAAGCAGCTAAGCAGCAGGTTTTATTTAGAACTCCAATATAACACACTAGGATTCTCATCATCAGAAAAAAAAAAAATTCAAATCTTAATTTCATAGTTCTGGAATTGTGCTCAGAACTGTTTGTAAATACAACCACATATTCCCTATTTTGGACTAACTCCATTCCAAATTTTAATATCACATTTGATATTTGCAACCTTGCAAGGTTGCAAGGCATTCTCTTTTCACTTCATCTTTCCCATGGTTAATGTCTTCTCTAGGGAAACTATTCACAAACAATGTGTTTATTTTAACTCTTCTGATGGAAGGACATTTTAGGCAGAGTTTGCTAGGTTATTCCACAACACAGGTGACTGGACAGACAAGAGAAGACATGAAATGCAGATCCCAAATGTCTGCGCTGGCTTTGTCTTTTTAAGATGAACTCCACATACAATGCAGGGATATGTTTTTTTTAGTTTGTATACTCAAATTTAAGCTGAGCAGAGTACTTTCAGGAAAAATAAATGGGGATTTTAAAATACATCAATATTCTTGTTCCTGCTGAAAAAAATTATCAAACTTCAATTTTATTTTTTAATAAAAATATATTTATACACACAATGAAATATTAAATTAGAAATAATGGGGTTTTTTGCAGATAACTCCAGTGAAAGAAAAAGCTGTATTTGTATTTAACAAAAGGACTCTTGAGTCAATATTAGTATTTTCTTTGGAGAAGTTTTAGGTTCAGTGTACTAAGCCCAAATAACAACCTTGAAACACAGGAGTCAAATGACAAAAAAAAAGATAGTGTTCATCCCCTCTCCTCCTCTTGGCCAGCGTGTGACGTGGTGACTCACTGAGATGCAAAAGCAGCTGCTGATAAACGCTGATGAGCAAGGAACAAGGCCAGTGGTGCTGCAGTCAGATCCAGCAAACGACGGACGTGTTTTCTGACCCTCGACCCTCCCATGCCAGCCCCGGCACACAGCTGGTGCCGCTGCATCCCCTCCCGCCCCAAAAACCCATGCTGCTCCCTCATGCCAGGTGACAGGCATCTACAGCACAGTGGCGGCATGTTTCTTTTTTCTGTTGTTTTTTAAATTAACCAGACGGAGATACATCTAAATACTAAAAGACTCTTCAAAGCATCCGATGGAGAGGTGTAACATACAAATGGCTGGAAGCAGAAGCTAGAAGATCAAAACGAGAAACAGGGCATCCCTTGGAGATATATTTCTAACAGAGGATGCTGATCATGATTACAAATGGAGGTTTCTTCATCAAGCAAGTCTTTCAAATAAGTTCATATGACCTCAGTGACACCTATAGCCCACGTTCTGCAGACTTTGCCTAAACAATACAACCTCCCTGCACTCCGAATTACCACCAGATATTTTCTTCCATAGTGTTTCATACCCTCAATTTCACCACAGCTATCTTCCCAGAAGGTTCAGCTCTCAAACACATGCACACAAAAGGCCTATACTGCAAAGGAGTTTATAATTGCCATCGATTAAACTTCAAGCCAGCTTTTAGTAAACCTTCTGTTTACCGCAGAATTGTTGTGTGGTGCGGTTTTTTTGAAGCAAGGATTTTTATACAGATAACCCACAGGCAGATAAAAGATGCTTTAATCAGTTCTTAAATAGCAAGAAAATAATAGCAAACTTGGAGTGGAGAAACATAAAACAAACAAAACCCTCAAGGTCATAACAATGAAAAATAAAAGTTAAATGCAAATATGCATACCTGTCAACTGTAAAATTTGATCATCAATAAGTGTCACAGCTTCATCATGCATCACTTGCCCTCCAATGACAAATTCCAATCGGCCCTCCTGAAGCAACTGATGGACCTATGATATGGAAATTAGACACTGAACATAAACGTCATTTCAGTCTTAACCAAAAGGCCGCAGATTCATTTCAGATCACAGCATATTACCCAGACACAACGCTTGTCAAGGAGGCATCCAGGACAAAAGGGGGATAAAAAGCTGTCTGTATCAAATGCTATCAAAAGAAGAAGGGGGGAAAAAAGCATACTAACGTGCTGCACAGCGCATTCATATACCCAGCTTACACCAAAACCAGTTAGCAGGCATAAAGGACACACTGCCGGCTAGACCTTGACCTTGTGTTGTTTCTCAGTAGGGCTGTTACCTTGGCTTTACACCACCTAAACCCCAGACTTGTCCCCACACACTGCACTGGCAGCACCCTCGGATCCTGCCTCAAATCAGCTAAAGCTAGAGGATTACATCAGAAGAAACTAGCGCTTCTCCCAAAGTCTGCTTTCTGCTGCATCTGTCTTGGCTTAGGGAAGGCACTGCGTGGCTGGATGGGAGAGCAATATGCAACCTCATGCAAAAGGCACTGGCCACCTCCCAGGGTTTCCCTTCATCTACTACCTCTGGTACAGTTTGGAGACTGAGATCTGAGGGATCCAGGAGAGAGACAGCGGGTGCCATCGCACTGGGGACACAAACACATCCCTTCTACTCTGTATGCATCTACCTTGCCTTCAGAGCATGGATGGGTTGCTCACCTTGTGAGAGACAGAACGCTTTATTAAGAAATAGTTATTCCACATGTAGCAGGTTTGCCTGCTCGATAAACCCACTGGCTAATGTTAATTTCTGGTCTCTTTTTCCTAGTTTAAAAAAAACTGTCAATGTATCACGACCTGTTCAGATGTTCAAGGTTTATATTTTTTTTTTCCTTAAACTTTCAGCCACTAGAAACTAGAAGTAAACAAATATGCTGACAAGTACAACTTTCAGCTAATGTGCTGGATGATGGGGGGGGCAGTGTTTGGAGGAAATCAGTAAGAGTCCGTGTTCCTTTCTAAAAGTGTTAGGGAGTTTTCTGTTTTTATTATAGTTACTTCACAACCTAGAATTTCAAAGATAAACTTCTGAAAAAGGAAGTTTATATAAATATGTATTCTAATCTCCACCTCCACCCCCCATTTTTTTTCAATCTGTCATGTAAGATGCCAATTCCAGAGCTATTATGTTTATTTCCCCAGGAACCTTCAGTGAATGCCCCTGTGTCTGCTCAGATATGATGCCAGATTGTCAATTTTGATTATAATCATTTCTCTCGTTCACAATGTTGTGAAAATGCTTCAGGGCTCAGCATTCACAAATTAGTTCCAGCCGACTGTGGTGACTGATTAGCATGCTGGGAGACCAGATAACTGGTATCTGGTGTCAGCACAAAACTGGTCCTGACCTACATGAAAAGCATCTGTGACTATTATTCCCTATTTGGATGGATGTCCAAAAAAGATACCTCTGATCCAAACTTCATGACATGGAAATGTTTATTTAATATAAGTTTTGTGGAACCACCGAGAGACTGAAAACATGAGAAAAATATTTCAAGAAATTTAAATAATCTGATCCTAGGAAAAAACAAAATCTATAATGACGAGCAATTTTGCTGACCAGAACTGGGCAAAAGGAAGGAGGAACCCGGGAAATGGCCACAGCAGAACTACAAGCAGCAGGCTGCTACAGTAGTAGAACATATCTGTGGTCGTTGGGACAACTACTACTATCCCTACATCTATTCACCCCTACAAACCAGATAGAAAGTGGCTACACATCTTTTTTTCCCCTAGTTAAAACACCCAGACATCAAGCCAGGGTAAGGCAATGGGAATGGTTCACACAAGAAAATACCGTGGAAATAACATGCACTGAGAATTACGAAGTTAATATCTGGCTGCCTCCCGCTGCAATGCATTTCACTCCTATACCTTCTCTTGTTTGAATTGTAAAATCAGCTTCAGTACCCAGGGTACACTTTTTACTAGTTTTTAATGCTACTGCTCTAATCCAAAGCAGACGTTACAAAAGAAACTAAAATTAAATCCTGTATTCCAGGTAAAATACTAAATTAAGAAAAAAAATGGCAAAATTAAAACCAGTGAGCCTGTACTACAGGAAATCATTAATGCTAGAGTTCAAGTGGAAAAAGCAGGACAGTAACCAGAGTGACCTAATTCAAAGGCCTAACATTTGCAACTTGCTAATGTTAAAACCATGTTACTTATCAGCAAGCATCATAGCTCTTAAATATTTTTAGAGATTAAATGTGTGACGCAGGTTTAAGAAGAATTTGTTTTTAACAATTCTAATTTTCAGAGAAGCAAATATAAAGTAACTAGAGAACTGACTAAAATGCATAAAAGCAACAATTATCAGTAATTAGGCTAGGAAATTAAAGGCTGAATCATATGTACTAGTTTTGCACTACTGAGGTCAAATGTGATACACATTTACTCTTCTGGATTCCACATAATAGCTAGAATAGATAGCAGAAACATGGGCCTTTACTTTGTATTCGGGTTACAGCAGCACAGCGTGCTTGAAATATTATAAAATCAACTTAACCTTAGAAAGTTAGAGTACTCTTCTGTTCCTGCACAAAGTATTTCCTATGCTATTTTTTAAAAGTCTCCCACCCCAGACTTACAATACAGTTTTCTAAGTAAAATCAGACATGAAAATTGCCCTGTAACAGGCAATTATGGGCAAAGTGCCCCCATGAAAACAGGGAATTGCCTATACACAGCAAAACGTCTCAATCAAAGGCCAGCTGCCCACAGGTTGTACGCTATTACTTAAATTCTAAACAATAAATTCAGAATTTGGTGACAGACTAGGTTCAAAAAAAAACGGGTAAGAGGTATTTTTTCTACATGACGCTTTACATACCTAGCACTTTAAACAAACTGAAATGCAAAATACTGCAATTAATATGCTGCTGTTGGGTGGGCTGGACCTGGTAACAAAACAGACCATGGAGTTCTTAGTGAGTACCTGTGGGAAGCTACCCCTGTATACCCTTTGGTTTTAGGGTCCAAAACTTAAACATCTCGCACTGCCATGCTAGGCTACCAGCCCAGTCGTTGATTTCAGGGTGCTTGTTTTGTGCCAGAGGAAAGAAGATATGACAAAATTTCACAATGTCTTTACTAGGACTAAAGCTCTAAAAACTGAAAGGGATCACAGCTTATAAATCAGCAAACCCTAGAAACAATTTATTGCTGTTGAATCTACAGTCACCTCTTCGCTGCATTATCGTTGTTCACACACGGTAGGTTTCTGAGCAGTACTTAACTGGAAAGAAAAAAAGTTCCTTCTTGTGAGCAGTGTTAGGCAGCACTTTAGGAGCTTCAGATGTTTAACAGATATTGGTGTAGCCTCTTTCAGAGGCCCCCAAATAAGAAAGCCACTGATGAAACAAGAACTGCAAAGTGTAGAGTCTTCAGTGCAAAGGTTACTACCTCCTCCCGCTCTAATCTATAGCTGGGGTTTTACCCTCTTGCAACTGCCTTTAGAGTTAAGTTCCTTTCATAGTAAGTACCGGATTCAGACACAGCTTACACAAGACCTGGGTAAAAAGCAAACGGTGAAGCACTTTGCCCCTCCTTGCCCCCTAAAAGGGGTGCGGATTCTTTGTTAGCAGGAAATATGGCTCCAGTACAACCCACCTGCTTCTTGTGCTTATCTGTGGCTACACCATCCCACCAGAGTCGAAAGAATTCCTGCTCCACAGCAATAAATTTGCGCTGCTTTCCATTCATTAGCTCTTCTACAACAGTTGAGTAGACATTTGCTGCATAAGCGTGCATACTTTCCTGGAAAAAAAAAAAAGGGGAGAAAATAAACTCTGTTTTTCCATATTAAATGGGCTGTTTTGAACACTCATTGGGCTGGCGAAGCGAGAGATCAAACACCTCACATTTGTCGCACACCTTTGTACGCTCAGAAAGACCGAGGTGTCTCTGATTACATAGAGCCTGTGGGCCTTTCTGCCTCAAAACATCCTGACTCAATCACGATGTAGCTTCCCCATGATCTGCAGACACCAATACATGCTTTCTTTTTGATGTAATGGGAAGAACTCGCCCGGTCCCCCATTGCTTACCTTAAATTAACAATACCATAAACGATATGTGTTTGCATCAACATAGTTTAAAAACTCACACACATGCTTTATTCTTCCATTCCTGCTCTTCTGGTGGCCTGAATTATCAGAGTTGTTTCATCAGAGTGAGTATGACTCTGTGCTGCAGGTGTGTGTCGCCAGTATAATACAGCGATACATATAATGTAAATTAAACTGTTGTGACCCTAGAAGTTTCAGTCATGAAAAATAACTCTATTCTGCTTGATGTTTGGGATAAACTAAAACCAAATTGGAAAGGACTCTTAGAGGGAGTTTGACTGTTGACGTAGAATCACACAGAATCTCTGCACTTAACCAGTCTATAACATTCCTAAAGCAACCTGTGTTCCAGAATAAGGCCTATGCATTTTATTGAAATGCAAACATGACAGTCGTATCCATCAAATAACCTATCACATGGTTCTATCCTATGGTATCAAATGAAAAACACAACTTTAAAGTTGTGCACATGAAGATGCTTTGTGTACACTTATCCTTGCCAGAACAACTTCTGCTGACAAGGTCCAGTCTTCCATCCCTTACTTAATTTCAAAGTGATATACAATGCCTAAAGGCAACAACAAAGATCCCAGAATTTCCTGCAATTGCCATGTTTTCTTGTAACAAAGTTATCTACATGTTATAGCCCGGTTATTTTAACACTAACCAGAACACTCTTCTACTTAAACTACTGGTACTTGGTTAAGAACGCACACCACAATTTATACACATACATCTGAAAGTGATTGACATATAAATCTCTCACCCACCTAAAAACTAATGGGCATAATATGCGAAATACGAATCCAGAGTTTTAATTTAGGCATTTCCTATGTGAAAATCACATTTTTGAATTAGGAGGGATCCAAATCAGAAATGAACTTTTTCTAACCACTTGCTTTCCACAACTGAAACCCAGCTTTCTTCGTAAAAATGCTGAAGTGTCATCAGAAAAGGGAAAACATTTGCATATGGGAGTAATGACTTTATATACTGTAGTGCTCATCTAAATAATTACTTGTTCAATGATTTCTCAATCAGTTCCTAAGGGTTTTTTAAAATCAAGATTATGAATAGATGCTTAATACAATGTGAAATTTTAACTAATGTAATAGCTTCTAAGTTTTATTAATACTCAACAGTAACACACTCAAATGATTGTCAAAGAATTTTCATTTTTCACTGGCAATTGTTTGTAGCAGTTGGCTACAAACACCACATCCTAAAACCCAAGTATATGTACAATGATTACACCACCAGGATCAATTTTACTTCTTAATAGTTAAGTGGAGTACACTAGATTTTAAGAGCTGAACAAGACCTTTTCAAAGTTAATATATTACCAAAATATTCTGTGTGCAAACTTGTTGAAAATATTTTCTTGGGGTATTTTGGAGATTAAGGCAAGCCAGTCTTTATTCCAAGGCAAAGTACACTGCAACTAAGCAGGAAGTTATTACCTAATTCTACAAAGTTTATTAACCCCAGTCATCTGAGTGGGAATAGAAATAATTATTCTCACAAACCAGGATATTTGCAAGCAACAATAAGGCTTTTCTTTCCAATTTATGTCTTCTATAAGCTAGTGAGATACTCTGAAACAATATGCAGTCACCCAGTATAAATAATAAGGTAAGATTTTACTTTTTAAAATATAGATCTTAAACTTCTACCATGGTGTAAAAATTGTTTTGTACTCCATTCTAGACACGGGTGAGGTGTATTTCACACCTATGGTAAGATACGTCCATGAGATGCCACATCTCACTTAAGTTATGGTACCACTGTTATTATCAGATTGCAACAGATAGCTTGTTTTGAGAGGAAAAAAAAAAGAAAAAAAGTTTTATTATACATCCAGTGCTGGAAATCTCCATCAATATTGGTATTTCCAGCCCACAATGAAGACATCGCTGTTCTGATATAATAAAGAAAATGCTTATTTTTTCACATTATAAATGGAGAAACACTAAAAAAATAGTGTGTTTCCAGTCATGAGTGAAACCTAATAACCAAGGAAATCAAAAATATAAAATAGGATGGGATCATGTTAGTATCCCACAGAGAGTTTCCTTCAAGTTTCACTTTACTACAGAAGCATTTGAAAGGATCCATGAGTAGTCTCTGTGGTTTTTGACTACAGGAATTGCTGATGCTCATGGTTTAACAGCAGAGGAACTGAGGTTTCAAGCACTTGCATCTTCTCAAAAAAAAAAAAGTGTTTCACTTCTCTCAGAGGAGACCTTCAGCCACTAACTGACTCAAAATAAAAATGAGTTTTGTGTTCTTTTATGCAATTTCTGAGCGGGAGTTTGAAGTATTAAAGAAGAAATTCAGTAATGTTTTCCAAAACGGGAAGACAAAATACATGCACAACAAAGATTCCTTGCTGAGCCATTAGGTCTCTTTTGTTATTCACTCTCAAACATCTGATGCTGTATCACTCTAGTGAGTGAAGTATCCACAGCATCTTTCACATAAACAAAAGAAATTCATGCTAATGAAGAAGAATTCAGGATTGTGACTAACAAACATAAAAGGTATTGACACCCCCACCTAATTTATTTTGCTCTATATCTCATTTATTTAGCAAAAATTACTTTGCCATAGCACTAGGCTCCAAACCCACCCCAGCCATCAGGGCCTGGGATCCCATTCTCCTCCGTAAGAAAAGACAGAAAGTTTCCCTGGGGTTTTGGCTTAGTGGAATCATAGAACGCCCTGAGTTGGAAGGGACCCAGAAGGATCATTCAGTCCAACTCCTGTCCCTGCATGTGACAACCCCACAGTTCACACCATGTGTCTGAGGACGTTGTCCAGTCTCTTCTTGAACACTGTCAGCCTTGGGGCTGTGACACCTCCCTGGGGAGCCTGTTCCAGTGTCCAGCACCCTCTGGGGGAAGAACCTTTTCTTAATGTCCAACCTAAACCTCCCCTGG
>VWYH01005396.1:87193-101938 GCA_013399365.1 Pampusana beccarii | reverse complement strand
AGCTCCATGCACAGCTCCGTGCACAGCTCCGTGCACAGCTCCATGCAGAACTCCGTGCACAGCTCCATGCAGAGCTCCATGCACAGCTCCGTGCACAGCTCCGTGTAGAGCTCCATGCAGAGCTCCATGCAGAGCTCCATGCACAGCTCGGTGCAAAGCGTTTCTCCTCCCCACCGCAGCCCTCCCGGACGACCTGCGCAGCCCCATCCGCATCGAGAGGGAAGAGCTCCGCAACCTGCATTTCTTTCCCCCGGAGTACGGCCGTGAGTGGGGGGCTGTGTGCCGGGAGGGGTCCTGTGCGAGGCGTGGGCGCGGGGCGTTTGCAGCAACACGGGATTATTCAGTGCATTCACAGCTGAAGCTGCTGGCCATGAGTCACAGGAGATCTTGTGATCGTGAATGACTGTGATAACGTTGTAGGTAAAATTTAGTGTTGGTTAGTGCAGAGCTATACACGTGGGAAAAACACGCGTGCCTGCGCGGGAACGGGCTGGGCATAACCACTGCTGGTAGAACAGGATCTCAGCACAGGCACACGCAGCTCCGGAAAGGTCAGCGCGTGGCTCAGGAACACTAACAGGCATGTGAAATGTTACAACGACTTGGGAAAAGGGAGTGAAGAATCCTTGTGCCATCTGAAAGCTCAGGATGTGATCCCCATCTTGACTATTTTGGGGCAAACTTGACGGGGAAAAAATGGGAAAGGTTTGTGCAGAGAACTTTGAGAAAACGTGCTGGAGTGGGGGAAGCAGGCGAGGGCTGGGGGGCAGTGGGGAGGGCGGGGGGGGCACAGGTGTCTGTAGGGATGGGGCAGGGGCCATCCCCATAATGAGTGGGTGATGCCCCGGACTTGTGGCCTGATGTGCTCTGGGTGGTTTTGCAGAGAAGGCTGACGGAACGGCTGTGGACATCTTCTCCTTCGGGATGTGTGCGCTGGAGGTACGGAGCAGGACGGCTGCAGCCACGGGGCCTGGGGAGCTTCCCGAGGCATCTCCTTGCGCTTTTCCAAACCTGCATTGTCCCCTGCTCTGCATTGTCCCTGCTCTGCATTGTCCCTGCACTGTGTTGTCCCCTGGTCTGCATTGTCCCTAATCTGTGTTGTGCCTGGTGTGTGTTGTCCCTGGTCTGTGCTGTCCCTGCTCTGTTCTGTCCCTGCTCTGTGTGGTGCCCAGGGAGCAGCTCCCGTGTCTGCAGGGCTGTGAGCAGCCGGGAGCACCGGGGGGACAAGAAGCGGTCCCCAAGGCAGGGACACAGGGGGCACAGCCCTGGGGAGCCCAGGGGATGTGGAGCCTGGCCGGGCCATGTGTCCCGTGAGGAGCAGCTCAGCTGCCACCCTGCCAGGGGATGTCCCTCTGGGAACCCTCCAGGATCGGCCCAGGCCTTGGCCACGGCAGAACCGGCCCAGGCCTTGGCTACGGCAGACACGGCCGCACTCCTTCCTCCCCAGATGGCAGTGCTGGAGATCCAGAGCAACGGGGACACGCGGGTCTCGGAGGAGGCGATCGTGCGGGCACGGCACTCTGTGGACGACCCCAACATGCGGGTGAGTGCAGCCGCCGAGCGTTGGGGACAGAGCCGCCGGGCTGCAGCCTGACCCGTGGGTGCTCAGCTGTCCCTCCCGGGGCGCGAGCGTGCCCACGAGCATCCTTCCGCTCGCTGGTGTCTGGATGTCAGCGCCAGCCTGGCATTCCTGCCTGCTGCAGGTCACAGCGGGGCTGGGACAGGCGAACGGAGACAACGACCTGCTGGGAACCCAAGGGCAGGCGAGGCTGGAGGGCTGAAGGACGTGGGGATTCCCCCGCCCCGGGGCTGGTCGTCAGGAGAGGCTGGTCCTCAACCCTGTTTGCCAGTCCTACCAGTGGTAAAGCAGAATTCCCAGTAGGTGCGTGTGTGGACACGTGCACTCATATAGTTCGGCACAGACCAGGCAGCACCAGGCAGCACCGAGTTCACGGGCACAGGCAGCACAATCACCCGGATCCTCTGCTGAGCGTCGATGCTCAGAGCAATCCCGCTCACAGGTCCCTGTGGCATCTGGCCCCATCCCACAGGTCTCCCCGTATCACTCAGACCGTGCTCTGTCTGGTTCCACACCTCCTCCCCAAGCTCTCCTCTCACCAGCCAGTCCAGCTGGTCATTTGCTAGAGGGCCACAGGCACTCACCGGGAATAGGGAGCAAACTTACACTGCAAATATTTAGGAATCGAATTAATAAGTGACAACAGACAGAAGTGAGGAGGCGCAGGGCTCAGCCTGACACGTGCACTGACCAGGAGGGCACTTACAGGCAGCTGGTCCCTTTCATCCCCCTCCACTTTCCTTCTGACCCACCTCAACCCTTCCCTTGCCATTCTTTGAGCCAATCTCCAAAACATCCCATAATAAGCTTGTGCATTCCCCAGATTCTCTTGTTTGATCTCAGAATTCCCCCAGGCATCCCATGGTAAATCCCCTCTCTGATGCAATTGTCCGGATTTGCATGGTGTCCCCAGGGTTTCCTCTGTGAGCAAAGGTGTCGCTGGTCACCTCTGACGGCCTCAGGGGCAGCTGATCAGGGTCTGGGTTGTGCAGGTGCCCCCCCTGTCATCTCCTGATCGTTTCTTGGTCTCTGCATCTATTCCAAATAGCCCCAGCCAGATACCTGTTCAGAAACTGCCCAGAGCAGTTCCAGGGCCCAGGCCCCGGGCTGGAGCACGCAGGCGAGGCAGAGGGTCTGGCTTTTCTGCCCTCAGCGAGCAGAAACAGGTGGATGCTGCGGTCAGGAATCCCTCCTGCTGGTTCAACCTGCGCTTCCTCTGGTGCTACCACCGCCTTTCCTGGTGGGCTGCTGCCCCCAGAGCGCACCCTGGCTGGCTGCGGGACAGCCCTGCCTGTTCCTGCAGCGCTTTGCTGGGCTTGCATTGCATCCCCTCGCAGGCTGGAGGGAGCAGAGGTCCCGCGGGTCCCGGCAGCGCCTGTCGGCCCTGAGCGTGGCTGCCTCCCTTGTTCTGGGTGCTCCGTGCCCTCCTGGGGCTGCCCTGGCAGAAACAGCCGCTGGGGTCTGTGTCCCAGCGTCTGCGAGTGTGAGGCAGCCGGGGCTGGCGGCGGTGGGGATGGAGCTGGGGAATGTCCTGCTTTGCCTCCAGTCTGCGCCTCATCTTCCACCCTCAGGAGTTCATTCTGTCGTGCTTGACCCTCAACCCCGACAAGCGACCAACAGCCAACAACCTGCTCTTCCACCGGGTGCTCTTTGAGGTCCATTCCCTCAAGCTGCTGGCGGCACACTGCTTCATCAACAACCAGTGTGAGTGACCGCGAGGCCACCCGCCCCACGTGGGCTCGTGTTGCTGCCCCTGCGGCGCTGGGATGTGGAAGAGCCTGGAGAGGAAGGTTCACAGACATCCCTGGGGGGGTGCTGCAGAGCCCGTGTCTCAGACCCCCCAGCTCACAGCCCCTTCTGCCTTTGCCCTAGATCTGATGCCAGAGAATGTGGTGGAGGAGAAGATAAAGGAGCTGGACCTGAACATGGTGATGGCAGAGATACGGCGAGAGGGTCGGCCCGGAGCCCAGTGGAGGTGAGGATTGGTAGGGGACATTTCATGGCCGTGAGTCCAGGATGTGTGTCCCGCCTGGTGACCCTGGCGCCCTTCACACCGCTCTGCCCACCGCTCCCGCTCACCGGCCCGTGTCTCCCCCAGGTACTCAGAGGTCTCCTTCCTTGAACTCGACAAGTTCTTAGAAGACGTCAGGTGGGTTGAAGGAGCTGCCGGCTGACCCAGCTCTGGTCCCCGGCGTGTCTGTGCCCTCAGCTCCCCGGGCAGCACGGAGCTGGGTGCTGCAGCGCGTGTAGCGTGTCCTGCTCACACAGCAGTGCTGGCCGTGCGGTCCCTCTGCGCGGCCCCCAGGGCAAGGGCAGCTCCATGGCCACCTCGTCACTGCGCTGCCAGCCCAGGTCCGACTGCAGCCCTTCCACCGCTGCCCCGGGACAGGGCTCAGCTGCTCCTCCTCCCTCTGTGTCTGTACCAGGAACGGGATTTATCCCCTGATGAACTTCGCGGTTTCCAGACCCCACGCCCTCCCGCGCGTGCTCTCCCAGCCCCAGGAGGACCCTCAGAAAGCCAAGACTCCCACCCCAGAGCCCTTCGATGTGGAGACCAGGAAGGTAAGGGCAGGTCCAGGCGGGGATGGACGCTCCCTGGCAGTAGGTGTTGGGTCTCTGTTCCCAACGCGGCAGGAATGCCGCTCCCTTGGGCCGTGCACCAAACTCCAGCCTGGGTGAGAGCTGCCCCAGGACTGTGGCTAGACCTGGTGAGACCTCCTGGAGCAGCCCCATTTTCCGCTGTTCCGTGGCTCTGCGTCCCCCGCCACATGCAGCTCTGCGGCACGGCCTGTCCTGCGCCTCGGTGCAGGGCGTAGGTGTGAAATCCTGGCACATTTGGTACCGACTCTGCCGTGGCCGAGGTGCCAGCCGGGATCAGGCCCTGCTCTGCCGGGCACCGCACAGCCCGGTGCTGGAGCCGGGGGCGTCATTGCAAGGGGTTTATGGACCCCGGGGAGTGGAGGGTGCGGGCAGGGAAGGACGACACAACGTGAGGGGTTTGAGCAGAAGTGAAGCCTTTCGGGCCCATGGTGTGACCCCTTGCTGAGCAGAGCAGCTCATCACCGCAGTGTGGCCTCGCAGGGGTGCGGGAGCTGCCATCGCACCCCAGAGCCCTCCCTGTTCACAGAACCGGAGTGTCCTGAGCTGGAAGGACCCACAGATCATGGGTTCCAGCTCCGGTCCCTGCACAGCACACCCCACAGCTCACCCCTGTGTCTGAGCACGCTGTCCAGTCTCTTCTTGACCACGGTCAGGTTGGGCCGTGCCCCCTCCCTGGAGCCTGTTCAGTGTGCAGCCCCTCTGGGTGCAGAACTGTTCTGAATGTCCCACTGACCCCCTGCGCATCTCCTGCCGTCCCCTGGGCTCTGTCCCTGTCACAGAGAAGAGCTCAGCCCTGCCCCTCCTGCTCCTGAGGAACCTGCAGCCCCATGAGCTCTGCCCTCAGTCTCCTCTGCTCCAGCTGAACAAACCCAGGGACTTGAGAGCTCCTCACACGGCTTCATCTCCAGACCCTTCCCCAGCTCTGTGTCCCTCCTCTGCACACTCTCCATAGCTTTATCTCCTTCTCTCCTGTGTCCCCGGCCCCGCACACAGTGGATGCTCCCGGTGAGGCCGCCCCAGCGCACAGTGCGGTGCCCCCGGGCTCTTCCCAGAGCACCAGCGCTCCAGCCCAGGACCATGCTGACGCTGTTGCTCCAGTTTGCCAGTGCCCGTCTCGTTTGGGGGCCCAAAATGAGATGCAGTACCTGGATGTAGTTTAACAAGCGCTGAACAGAGGGCAGTGCTGATTTCCCTTGCCGCCCTGGCCGTGCCCCAACGCTGTTGGTGCCCGTGCGCTGCTCGTGTCCTGCTGTCCCCATCACCCCGAGCCCCAGCAGAGCCAGCACAGCGCTCCTGCCAGCCAGGCCCACCCGGGTCCCTCCGGGGCGGGAGCTGCCATGTGTCCTTTGCTGGCACGGGTAAGGGACACGGCTGACGGGAGCAGAGCGGCTCGTCACGCTATGTGCACCCCCCTTTCCGAAAAACCTCTTTCGTACCTAGTGTTTCCCTGCGAGGGCATTTCCCTGTAATGACCCTTGTGGTCATTCATCACCAATCACCTGTGGCACTGTCGGTGTGGTACACGGGCGACAGGAATGCAATTTCACACTTGCATTGAACTGATGTCAAAAATAGTACATAGGGCTAAACCTCATTCTTATTCCTGCAAGATCCTGTGAAATGCCTCCCTTCACAAAGTACATCCGCAGTGGTTAATTCGTATTTCATAATCAGCTTTCAGTGCCCTTAACTCATGCTTTATTCATACTGCTCAGTGCTTATTTTTAGTGAGAGTGCTGTGGTGATCAATCGGATAGGTTAGAGAAATGTAAATGTTACGTCTTTCCCCCTCTGCGTTTGTTATCTCCTGGTTTTTCACCTAGTGCCCCAAGGAACGCTCTGCCAGTGCACTGTCTGTCTGAAAATGCATTCAACAGCTGGGTTTTTGCCCAGTTTGACAAAGGACTAGTAATCTCGGAAGCACTAAGTTTCTACAGATTGCTTGAAAACTTGCAGCTGGACAGACCTGCAAGCCCCCAGGAGTGTAGCTACAGTGCAGGCTCTGTTCTGGGAGGCACCAGCATGTGGACCCAAGGAAGTGTATTTCATGGTGAGGATGGCTGAACAGTGGACCAGGGGCCAGGAGAGGTGATGGGATCTCCTTGGAGGTTTTCAGAACTCAGCTGTGCAGAGCTCTAAACAGCCTGGTCTGAATTCGCTGCCTGTCTGGGTGGCGCTGAGCCCCTCAGATGTCACCGGTCTTCTCTTTGATGGTGTCTGCCCCGTGCTGTGCAGTTCCCTGTAATTCAGAACAGAAAGGAGCGCAGGGCCAGGCAGCGCGTGAGGAAAGGGCACCACCCTGCGCAGCTCTTCTTGGAAACTCGCGTGGGCTGGAGGGGAGAGCGGTGGAGAACAGCGATTTCCCTGACACGGGGAGCTGAGTGCCCGGGGGTGTCTGTCTCGGGGAGCAGCTGTAGCAGAGGGTGCTGGGGCAGAGCAACAAGCACATAACTCCGCTCTGAGCACGAGCTGGAAGTGGAGGAATGTCAATGAGACCCTGTGAAACTCCGCGTGGAACAGGGGTGGTGATCCCTCGCTGGGTTTCCTGCCTTCGGGGCTGACCAGTTCCACGCTCTCTCTGGATCTCTACACTACAGCTTCTGCTGGGAACCATTTTCATGGGAACCTGAAGCTGACCCATTCATAAAATAACATACTTATCTCACACATTGGGATGTTTGCGGTGCAATGCAGAGTTTCCAAAAGAAAATCCACATGTCATTTTAACAACATTCAGGATTTCAGTTTTGCTCTTTTGTCTGATTTAAGGATGGGTCATCCCATAAGGACATGAGCGAGTACAATATTAAAAGATAACCTAGAGTGTGGGCAGAGCTTTAGGGTGAAGCCTGCCCTGGCAAATGGAGCAGGAGAATTCGTCCTGGTTGTGAAGCTTTCCCAGCACCGCACCTTGCGCAGGGCTCCCTTGCCCAGCGCTCTGTCAGCCGGCGGTGGCTGCAGCTGCATACCGGACCCAATTAACCCTCAGCTGCTCCACCGGGCACTTCTAGAAACGTGGGCAGGGCCAGGCTGGCAGGTGGAATGAGGGGTTTAAGTAGGAATTTGAGTCACGCGTGGAGAGCAGCAGTAACGCAGGCCAGGCGAGCCAGAGGGACCGTGTCCAGGCTGATGCTGATTTTGGCCTCTTGTAGGTGGTGCAAATGCAGTGTAACATGGAGCTGAACGAAGACAAGACCCAGTGGCACGTGAGTATCAGCTCCTGCTCTGCACGAGGCACTGGGGCAAGACCTGCTCTCTGTTCCCATCCCTGCTGGCTGGCGGGGAAGCAGTTTGGTCTCAGCTAGTTTGCTGCAGTACCCAAAGCTCTCTTATCCCTTCACAATAAAAGAAGGCCAAAGAACAAAGCCACCATCCCCCTGTGGCTGAGGGACAGGAAGATCTTGGTGTCTTTGTCTGGACGTGTTTTAGCTCTGCTGCTTTCTAGTTCAGCAGTCACAGGTTAGCTGTAACTGTTGAGACACGTTCCTCTGAGACACTCGAACCACCACAGCCGTGCAGCGTCTCGGCAGTTACCAGTGTCCTCCCTGCTCACCGCGCCGGCCGTTCTAGCGCTGGTGGAGGAGTCAGCACCCTTCTGTCTTACAGAGAAACTGCTGTTTGTAAGGAGCACTCTCTTCTTTCTGCAGCTCACTCTTCTGCTCATCCTGGAGGACAAATTGCATCGACAGCTGAGCTACGACTTGCTGCCCAGTAGGTTCGCTTGCCCGTAAACGTGTGTGTGTGAATGCAGAAGTACTGCCTGGCGGCCTGGTCAGGTTTAGGCTCAGGTTGTGTTGGACAGATTGTGTCTACAGCCAGCTTTCCTTTCCTCCTTGTACCGGGAGAGCAGGCCGAGCCCTGAGATCTGTGTGGTACCAGTTTTGTCCACTCAGACCCTGCGCTTACAGCGTGTGGCAGTAACCTGCACCTGAAGCGCACACGGGGAGCCCAGCGAGTGGCCAGCGGGGACACGTTTCACCGGGGGACACGTGTGGTGCCGTTCCTGGGGTGACACCAGTGGGTTGTCCCCTCACTGCCAGCAGTGGCGCGGCCTTGGCGATTCCCTTCAGAGAAGGTTCCTCTCTGAGGGAGCGCCGTGGCTCTGGGGAAGGTGCTTTTCCACTGAGAACGGCCAGCACCACAGGCTGCTGCCTAGAACACGCCGGAGCCTCCAGGCACCACGCAGCTGGAGTCCCCTGACTGCCTCACACCCCAAACTAGTTCATAAAGCCTGGAAATTAACGTTTGGGAGTTGCTGCTCCACCAGCTCCTGTGTTCTCCCACCTACAGGCAGTGCCTGCTGAGCCAGAAAGGAGAAGAATCTGCAAGTGACGCGCTGCCCAGACTATTGGGCGTTGTGCGGTTTGGGACAGGAGCTCATTGCTGCCCCGCTCAGCTCCCGTTCCCTGCCCCCCTGCTGTTTGCCCCAGGATGACTTAGCAATTAGCCACCCCAGAGCAGGCAGCGTGTCCCCAGGGCCTGGTGGCACAGCGCAGGCGTGCTGGGACAGGACCCTGGTGGGGCAGGAACCAGGGGACGGACGGACGTCCGTGTTCTCACCATTGCTTGTCTCTGCAGCTGACAACTCCAAGGACTTGGCCACAGAGCTGGTGCACTACGGATTCATCCACGAGGTGAGCCGGAGCCTCCCGCCGCTCCTCGCCTGTGTGTGCACCGCGCCGCCAGGTGCTGTCCCCAGCCCCGTGGGACACCCGTGCCTCAGAGGAGTGAGAGCCGCTCCATCCCCGTCCCACAGCGCTGGGCCCAGTGCACAGACCTGCAGCCCTTGCTGCTCGTGTTGGGCTTTGGGGTTGGTTTTCTCCGTACTTTGCTCGTGCCTAACGCCCGGTGCCTGTTTTGAGGGGACAGTTGTCCAGTGCTGGCAGGGCTGGTGGCATCGCCCTTGCAGTGGTTCCACACGAGAACCAGAGGGGTGAGGCTGAGGAGCTGTCCCCGGAGCCGGTGTCACCCGGGCAGCCGCTCCCAGCGCTGCCGGTCCCTGCCTGCCCTGAGAGGGGTCCACCCCCCAGCCCACCCGCCCCGGTGTCCGCGGGCGGCCCCCAGGGAGAATTCGGAGCAGCGCAGCCTCCAGGAAAGGAGAGAATTACAAATATATTTATGTTTAATTTGTACAAGACGGGAATTTTGGGGCCACAAGGCAAAGTTTTGGAGAATTCCTCGTTCTGGATGCTGACATTAGACTGGGGGGTCAGCTTGGCTGAGTGAGAAATTCTTGTGAGGGCAGCTGGAGGAATGTGCATCCAGACCCTCCTTCCTCCGTGGGAGCGCGGTGAGCCTGCGGCTCGGCCGGACACGCCGGGCGCTTTCTCCTGGAGGACTTGTGCACCCAGATGCTCCTCGGGTTTTCCGGCTCCAGTGGTCGGTCTAACAAAGGCACCACCTGTGCCTTACAGATCCTGCCTCCCAAGGTTTTTCTTAAAAAGCAGGCAGTAATTTAGCAGCAGTGACAAAGGGGTGCTGCTGAACAGCAAGAAAACAACTGATTCTGCATTTTTAATTGGAGTCAGAATTCTGCATTTGTTTCTGGCAATTCCAAAACCCGTGTATGATATGAGGCGGGGGTGTTTTACATCCTTTACACGTCATTGTGTATTTCAGTCATTTCTTTCTTAAGGAATAAACATTCTAATTATGTTAGAAACCACCTGCTCTTGAATGTGTCACAAAAGAGACTTCTGTACAAAATAGGTGCCAGGCCAACAGAAAGTGACATTAATCTTTATTTTTGTTAGCAGTGAGAATATTATAAAACAGATGGCCATAGAAAATAACTTCAGATCCAGTGGTCAGATAATTAAGTTGAAATTAAACTAAACAAAAGAAGCTGGACCTGTTATATTCCTTCAGACTGGAAGCTCCAAAGAACTGTCTGCTCTTTGGCCTTTATATTGCACCCGACACAAAGAGGCTCCATTCTTGCTTGGTCCTTTGGCGTTACTCAGTAAATACGGTAATTATTAGCGGTATGTTCCGGATATGCTTGCGAGTTGTTCTCTTCCCATATCAAAACTCAGATGTGCGCTCGGCGCTTGGGACAGACTCACGGAAGGAAGGAGATGTCCACGGTAGCCAAGCCAAACTGACCTGTCGGTGTGTTTTTTCTTTTCTTGTAGGACGACTGTGAAAAGCTGGCAAACTTCCTGGAAAACGCCTTCCACAAGTACCGGTCTCCTCCCGTGTGAGCCACCTCGCCGCAGGCTGCGACCCGGCAGGACCCGCGGGGCTCCCGACCCGACCTCTGCAAGTCCCCGAGGACGCGCGCCTGAGCTGCGCGTCCAAAGGCACCTGCCGGGGAGGACGAGGAGCAGACACCGCAATTACACGGGCATCACGGGCAGCCGGGCCGGGCAGGAGCCTGCTCTGGTCCCCAGGGAGCTGGGAAGCGGGGTTGGGGTTCACCCCCCTGCAGCCCCTCCTGATGGTGTTTCTGAAGGTGCAAAGCAGCTGCAAGAAGCCCCCAAACTGATGAATTTCCCTCTGGGAATGATCATCTTTTTTCACTGCAGGTCCCAAAGCTGTTTTTTCCCTCTCCCACTCGCAGGAGGGAGGAGAGGAGCAGGCTTGGAAAGCTCTGGCGGAGTTTCCAATCTGCCACATTCCATTCTTTTACCCAGTTTCTCCTGTTTCGTTAAGGTTTCCCCAGCACAGATGAACCACTGTGATGCCTTGTAATTAGAACTGCACGTCCTGGTGTAAGCTGAAGAGAGGACTATGTGAGCTGGACTTGATGTGGCATGAGAAGAAATTCCAGAAACCCAGACCCACCAGCTGGATCCAAACGTGGGTCAGCAGAAACCTCACTGGTGCTGAACAGAACCCTCGTCATTCCCCAGTCTGACTTACAGCCTTCCAAAATCTCGTGGCATCTTAAAGGGAAAGCCCCTGATGTCTCTTCCTTCCCTCTTTCTCCTGTGCCGTTTGGAACTTCAGTCACTGGCCTGGAGAAAGGGGCAATCATCTGTGCTGCTGCGCACGTCAGCTTCAGCTGGTGGGAAGCGCAAATAGGAGTTATTCATGTCGCAAAAGCCGTGTGGTGCTTCTCGACGCTGCTCACGCCATGCGGAGCCAGCTGCCTCGTGCTGCGCTGTGCTGGTGCTCTGCGCTGTGGTGCTCTGTGCTGTGCTGCCTGCATTTGCTGCCTGCGTTGTGCTGCCTCCATTTTGCTGCCTGCAACCTGCAGCGCTGCCCGTCGCGCAGCGCCGGGCCGGGTTCGCCACGCGGGATGCTGTGCGGAGCTGCCGATCGCGCTGTTCCCAGCTGTGCTGTGCCAGCTTCACAGACTGACAAATCAATAAAGCCGCCGAAAGCAGCTTTTCTCATCAGAGCACTCCACTCAGCAAACCGCTTGGTAATTTCTTAGTCACCCTTACGGTTAAACTGATGTGAAGCAGCTTCCCCGAACTCAGCAGGGTTATCCACCGAGTCAGGCAAGTTGGGTAGGGAAGGAATTCAGTGCGGAAAGATCATACAGCTGCTTGATGCAGAAATCGCTCTTCCTCCAGAACAAGTTTGCACTCGCCTCTGCAAACTGAGACATTCCTTCATACACCAACTGCTTCACTTCCCCAATGAGCTCGTTAGCTCTTTAACTGAATCCTATGCTTGATTTAACATGGCCGCAGCTCGGTTTGTGCAAGGGATTTCCCTGCTGCTGGCGGTGCCGCGTTGGGCGCTGACGAGTTCCTTACCCCGCTGTGCAGCGCGTTCCCCGCAGAACCACAGACCAGCTGGGGACAGGAGCACCCAGACCTCAGAGGTCCCTTCCATCCCCCCTGGTCACCCAGTCCGGGCCCTGCGCAGGAGGGTCAGGTTGCCCAGGACCACGTCCATCAGGTGTGAGTGTCTCCACCGATGGGTCCCTCTGGACACAACCTGTTCCCGTGTTCAGTCACTCACAGAAAACAAAAAAGTGTTTTCCTCCATTCAAATGGAATTTCTCATTTTTCAATTTGTGCCCATGGCCTCTTGTCTCTGGGCACCACTGTGGAGAGCCCGGCTTCCTCTCCTCTACCCTCGCATCAGCTCGACAGACATCTCGTCGGGCTGCCCAGGGCAGTGCTGGAGTCACCGTCCCTGGAGGGTTGGACAGACGGACATGAGGTTCTCAGGGACAGGGGGCAGCGCCAGGGGTGGGGGAACCACCGTTTCCAACCAGAATGATTCTGTGATTCTATGATTTGTACACATTGCTGAGATCCCCCCAAGCCTTCCCTTCTCCGGGCAGCTCCTCAGCCTCCCCACCACAGGTGCTCCAGTCCCCTCAGCATCTTGGTGGCCCTTCCCTGGACTCGCTCCAGTCAGGCTGCGTCTGCCATGTCCTGGGGAGCCCAGCGCCGGATCCAGCGCTCCCAGTGTGGCCTCCGCAGTGCTGGGCGAGGAAGGACCTGTCCCCACAGCCCGGGACACCATTGAGGTTCTGTCCATGTCCCGTCTCACAGCCCGCCGGTGTCTGCCGGGACAGCTCTCCTCCACAAGCTGGCACACAAATGGAGATCTTGCCCTCGCACCTGCTTTGGCGTCCCGTCCCACAGGGAACGGATGTGTCCGCAGACAAGGACAGTCGAGTCCAATCAGCCAATTAGGTTGTAATTCCTGCCGTGTATTAGTTGGGATATTCACATCTTTTAGTAGCGTATCTGGTCTTAAAGTTTGCATAATGTTGGAATCCACTGTATCTCAATACTGGTGTTTTCCAGTAGTTAATGTTGTCACTTTAATTTAGGCTACAAATAAGGCCCATAATTTTATTTTCAAGTTCAGATATTGTGCCTTTATCTGCTAGATTGAAAGAACTTTTGCAAGGCAAGACTTTCTCGTCATAATGGTAATTGTATGTTGTGTTTTATCTGCTTTTGATAAGCTCTATTGGCTTGAACTTCCTAAATCTTTTATAGGATAGGGTTTCAGCCTCTGTAAAACTTCTCATAGATTGTCACTACTCTTGTATTTCTTCTGTAGCGTGGCCAAGAGGCCACAACATTCTCATGCCTGTTTAACTAATTGAGTACCAGGCAGTACAGCACTTATCTCTGACCCTTCCTAATGGCATTTTCTCTGTAGAGCCGAACTGCTGCCTCAGGAAGGGATGTCTTGCCTTTTGGGGCCCTTCCTATTCCAGAGAAGCACTTCACTCCCGTGACAGGCTGTTTCATCTTGCCTTTAAGTTTGGATGCCAGCGACTGGACCCACCTGAAAAGAATAAATGATAAAAAAGGCCAGGCTGGGGACAAATTCAGACAGCAGGGACACGTTTCACTCCAGCAGCTCTCAGCAGGTGGGGCCGGGGGCTGCTCTCAAATTGTGTGTTCAGCAGCTACCGATCTGCACCAGGTAACGGGGCCCTTGTCCTGGGTGAGGAGTGGGGACCGCGCCGTGCCAGCCAGGGCCCGGTTCCAGCGCCACGAGCACGGCACAGCGCGTCACCCCACACCCCAGGCTCACACGAGCACGGCACAGCGCGTCACCCCACGCCCCAGGCTCACACGAGCACGGCACAGCGCGTCACCCCACACCCCAGGCTCACACGAGCACGGCACAGCGCGTCACCCCACGCCCCAGGCTCACACGGAGACGGCGCAGCTCCAAACACCAGACCACAGGCCGAAACGCGCACCGCGCAGCNCAGCGCGTCACCCCACACCCCAGGCTCACGGTGTGCCCAGGCGGGCCCAGGGGAGCTGGAGTCACAGCCACAGCGCCGAGAACCAGGGCAGTGACCGAACCTGTGCTGGGCCTGGGGAGGAAAAACCGCGAATCCTGGGGCTGCTCTGGGCCCCTCACACCAAGAAAGGCCTTGAGGTGCTGGAGCGAGTGGAGAGAAGGGAACGGAGCTGGGGAAGGGGCTGGAGCACAAGTGTGATGGGAGCGGCTGAGGGAGCTGGGGGTTCAGCTGGAGAACAGGAGCTGAGGGGAGACCTTCTGATCTCTGAACTGCCTGAAAGGAGCTTGGAGCCAGGGGGGTCGGGCTCTGCTCCCCAGGAACAAGCGCCAGGAGCAGAGGAAACGGCCTCAAGTTGTGCAGGGGAGGTTGAGGTTGGATGTGGGAACAATTTCTTCCCCAAAGGGCTGTGGGGCATTGGAACAGGCTGCCCGGGGCTGTGCTGGAGTCACCATCCCTGGAGGGTTGGACGGAGACGAGGTTCCAGGGCAGCGCCAGCGCTGGGTTACGGTGGCACCGGCCGATCCTCTGGCCGCTCCCGCACCCCCGTCACTCTCTCCCCTCCCCCATCTCTTCACGGGCCCGCAGCGCCGGGACGGCCCCGCCCGCACCCGCCCGCGTCACGTGATCCCCGAGATCTCGCGAGAGCTCCTCCCCGCCAGCTCCGCAGCGCTCGCGAGAGTTTACCGCTTCGCGCGCGCCGGCAGAGCTCTCGCGAGAGCCGCGCGCCGACTGCCGACGGGTGGACAAGATGGCGGCGACGACCACCATCTCCCTGGTGAGGGCGGCGGGATCGGGCCCCCGCGCTGCGCCGCACCGGGGAGGCGGGGGGGCGGCTTCTCTCGGCCGCGGGGCGGCCTGGGCGCTGGGCCCCGCTGCGGGGCGG
>VWYH01005396.1:50081-87160 GCA_013399365.1 Pampusana beccarii | reverse complement strand
GGCCTCCGTGGTCCGCGGGGCCTCCCCGCCGCTGCCACCCGTTCCCGGTGCGGGGTGGCGATTCTTCGTCCCGCGGCCGGGCCGGTGCAAACCCGCCGTGCGGCGGCTGCTCCCCCAGCGGCGGCCGCGTCCCGGCCCCTTCTACCCGGGCCCTTCCCGGCGCCTTCCCCTCCCCGGCCCTTTCCCCGGAGCCGGCCGCGTGTCGCGCCGCGGAGCGGGGGCTGCTCGGGGCGGTCCCGCTCCGTGTGGCCGCTCCCCGGTGACCGGCGGGTCCGTGCCCCGGCCGCGGGGCTGGAGAAGCGGGTGTCCCCGTGCCGCGGTGTCCGCACGTTCTGTCTTCGGGTTTGTTCGCTGGTTTCAGAAATTCACGTGTTTAAAAACAGCTGTGGAGGCTCTGCAGCCCAGGTTAACGTGGCTGCTGTCACCTTCCGTCACCGAACATGTCTGGTACCCAGCGGTTATTTTAAACTTCTTGTTGCTTCTTTTATGCGTTCGCTAAAGGATCCCAACAGTATTGATTTTTATATGAGTTCTTTGTGTTTTCGGGAACATTCTGTAGAGCTTTCCTGAATGCACAGCTCATGTAAGAAAGCAGAACACCATGTTGTTCCAGAGGCTTGTGTGTTTTCCTTGTGAGCTAGCCGTCACCCAAAGAAAGTCAAGCCCTTCCCTGGGGCGCTGTTTAGCTTTCCTCGGAGCAGTCCTTTTATTTTTTCCGGTGGAATGGTGTAAAATGGAAATAGAAACCCCGTAGGTGTCCTGGCTCCAGGGAACGCAGCCTGCAGCGCGGCTGTGGGTGCTGGTGGTGGGGCTCAGGAGCAGCTGGTGATGTTTGGAGGGAGCACGTGGAGTGCTGGGCTGGACAGACAGTTGGTGTGACACAGCCGGATGTTTCTTGATGTTTTTTGTGTTTTCTGCCTTTTTTTTTCCCCCGAACCATGAAGGAGCTGTTTTTCACAATATTCCTTTCTTTTTGGGATTCAGAGGAATTGGTGCTCTTAATTTGGAGCAAATACAAATAATTCTGACTTTGTTTCCCATCTCATCTTTGTTTAATTAGGACTTCATTAGGTTAGGAGGTTTGCCAAGTTAACACTGGGAATGAGTGTTGAGCGTGTGAGGTTAAATATAATTCCAAAGATGATCGAAACCAGAGGAGCGTTGTATTGCTTGGGATATGAGAGGGCACCAGGTTTTGTTTTTTCTCGGAGCTGAGGTAGTGCCTGTCCTGTATTTCACCACGTGCTGCTTCAGCCAGTTGGTTTGCTGTCGCTGTATAGTTCGGTGTATGCACGTTTTAGAATGGCAGTGCATACATTTCAGAACCAAAATAATTAGTGGACTTTATAACAACCAGGCACTGCACCGTTTTGCTGCGTTGAAGTGAAATGATGCGGTGGGCAGGTGAGCAGACTCAGAGCTGCAAGTCTGCTCATCGTAAATTATCAGGACCTTAGGATATAAACAGAAAAACACAGACCTTCAGAGTTTCTGTTTATATATGTATACTAGCTACTACAAATTTAATCAACACTAAAACAATTTTGTTACTTTTCTACAAATTTGGCATTGTTATTGAGTGTTAAGAGCTGAGCAGAGCACACTAAGTGTGCAGGGGTGGTTTATGTTTGTTTGACTGAGTTCAAACACCAGGCATTTAAGCTTAAACCTGTTGGCTTACACCGTCAGGTTAAAGCGGACATTCCTGCTCCCAGAGTTACAATCCTGTTACGGGTGAAGCGTTGCACCGAGTCCCTGCAGGTTTGATGAACCTGTGGTTGATCTTGGAGCGAGGAGCAGGAGTCCTGTGGGCCCCGGGAGCTGCAAACTGGGTTCCAGAGCTGGTGGCTGTGCTGGCAGGAGCAGCGATGGCTGGGGGGGCACAGGGATCTGCAGGAGCAGTGATGGCTGTGTGGGGGCACAGGGATCTGCAGGAGCAGCGATGGCTGGGGGGGGCACAGGGATCTGCAGGAGCAGCGATGGCTGGGGGGGCACAGGGATCTGCAGGAGCAGTGATGGCTGTGTGGGGGCACAGGGATCTGCAGGAGCAGCGGTGGCTGGCGGGGGGCACAGGAAGCTGGGGGGGCACAGGGATCTGCAGGAGCAGTCCTGTGACTGAGGCAGCCTGCAGGTCCTGCAGCAGGTACAGGAGGCGAGGAACAAGATGCACATTTGGAATGTGCTGGGTTTGGCTACAGAAGAATTCGGAATAGCTGATGTAAACTGCATCTCTGTGGGTACATCTGCCGCTTCCAGCATGTTCTGACAAGAGGCAGTAGATATCGGGAGTGACGAAAATTCGGATTAGTTAGATAGGAGGTCGTGTTGGAATACAAGCCTCGAGATGGAAGGAAGTGGCTTTTTAAAATTTCTCTTGCTCCTAGAGCAGGTGGCACCTCAGCATGACTGACAAATCACAGAGGGTGAGGCGGCCTTCCAGGAACAGGAGTTCAGCCTGACTGAGTATTCCACGCTTCTGTTCCATATGGGCCTCTGTATTTATTTTAAACTTCAGGACTGTTAAACATCTTAAGTAGGGCATTCATTCTTGCCAGCTTCACCCAATGAGCTAAACCACTTTTTAAAGTAGGATCTTTCATAAACTGTGTGTTCTCTCAGTGAGTTCTCATCTTGCTGGAAATAAGGTGAATCTGACCATCCAATATCATGTGTTAATTCATCAACATTTTTGCCTCTGTGTGTTTTACCTTGCTATGCTTAGAAAAACTGACGCATGACCTTAGTGTTAACAGTCCTTAAAATGAAGACCTGATTCAAATGTCCCCACAGCACCTTTTGCGTGATACTTGGCTTCTTTCTCTTCAAGTCCAACACAAGTGCCTCTGTCGGTTTTAAATCTCCTTTCCATGCTGGGAGGAAATTGGCTGCTCTGTGATGTGACCAGGAAATTGGCCTAAATAAAGTCCAGCGCTTCTGCTGTCTTGTCAGAACAGCTGCGAGATTAACGTTGTTCTGGGACAATTTAGAGCTTGAAGGCTGGCCGGGAAAGCTTGAGAATTAAGGACAGAGTAACCTCAATTAAGAGCAACTCAGTTCTGGAATTTGATAGGCTGAGATTTTGCTTTCAGCAGACTTTCTGAAAGCAGGTTTGCTGTACAGGCTCTGCTGTTCTAGTGGAAACAGTTAAATGGGAAAAATAATTAAAATAGAGCGCAGAGGGCTTTTATTTATCAAAAGGAGTGCACTTTGTAAGGAGGCTGAGTTGGGTCCTATGAATTATAAGTCAGAGTTCCGAAATGTTTGTTGCTTTTCAAGTGTAACGTATGCTTATCAGATGTTATAAATCACCTTACATTGAGCCCATCAGTGAACATTTATTGAATGCACCTTATATGAGAGTCATGCAGTTTGATTAGTGTAAGATGGGAATTGTCACTTCTTTACCCACTTTGTCCTTCTACTCCTCCTGCTACTGAGAATAAGCATTCCTGTTTCTCGTTTGGATTTGGGCAGAGTTAGAATTTATACTGAAGTACTTCTGCAACTGTAAGTTCACTTGCTGCCAAGTGCCGTTGGGTCCAGTAACAGGTCTGTACTGCTGTGTGTTGTCACCAGAACACCACTGCAGTGACACTGCTGTCCCGTCCCGGGTCAGCTCTGCAGTGGCACTGCTGTCCCATCCCGGGTGAGCTCTGCAGTGGCACTGCTGTCCCATCCCGGGTGAGCTCTGCAGTGGCACTGCTGTCCCATCCCGGGTGAGCTCTGCAGTGGCACTGCTGTCCCATCCCGGGTGAGCTCTGCAGTGGCACTGCTGTCCCATCCCGGGTGAGCTCTGCAGTGGCACTGCTGTCCCATCCCGGGTGAGCTCTGCAGTGGCACTGCTGTCCCATCCCGGGTGAGCTCTGCAGTGGCACTGCTGTCCCATCCCGGGTGAGCTCTGCAGTGGCACTGCTGTCCCATCCCGGGTGAGCTCTGCAGTGGCACTGCTGTCCCATCCCGGGTGAGCTCTGCAGTGGCACTGCTGTCCCATCCCGGGTGAGCTCTGCAGTGGCACTGCTGTCCCATCCCGGGTGAGCTCTGCAGTGGCACTGCTGTCCCATCCCGGGTGAGCTCTGCAGTGGCACTGCTGTCCCGTCCCGAGTCAGCTCCGCAGTGACACTGCTGTCCCAGGTCAGCTCTGCAGTGGCACTGCTGTCCTGTCCCAGGTCAGCTCTGCAGTGGCACTGCTGTCCCAGGTCAGCCCCGCAGTGACACTGCTGTCCTGTCCCAGGTCAGCCCCGCAGTGACACTGCTGTCCTGTCCCAGGTCAGCTCTGCAGTGACACTGCTGTCCTGTCCCAGGTCAGCTCTGCAGTGACACTGCTGTCCTGTCCCAGGTCAGCTCTGCAGTGACACTGCTGTCCTGTCCCAGGTCAGCTCTGCAGTGACACTGCTGTCCTGTCCCAGGTCAGCTCTGCAGTGACACTGCTGTCCTGTCCCAGGTCAGCTCTGCAGTGACACTGCTGTCCTGTCCCAGGTCAGCTCTGCAGTGACACTGCTGTCCTGTCCCAGGTCAGCTCTGCAGTGACACTGCTGTCCTGTCCCAGGTCAGCTCTGCAGTGACACTGCTGTCCTGTCCCAGGTCAGCTCTGCAGTGACACTGCTGTCCTGTCCCAGGTCAGCTCTGCAGTGACACTGCTGTCCTGTCCCAGGTCAGCTCTCCAGTGGCACTGCTGTCCCAGGTCAGCCCCGCAGTGACACTGCTGTCCTGTCCCAGGTCAGCCCTGCAGTGACACTGCTGTCCTGTCCCAGGTCAGCTCTGCAGTGACACTGCTGTCCTGTCCCAGGTCAGCCCCGCAGTGACACTGCTGTCCTGTCCCAGGTCAGCCCCGCAGTGACACTGCTGTCCTGTCCCAGGTCAGCCCCGCAGTGACACTGCTGTCCTGTCCCAGGTCAGCCCCGCAGTGACACTGCTGTCCTGTCCCAGGTCAGCCCCGCAGTGACACTGCTGTCCTGTCCCAGGTCAGCCCCGCAGTGACACTGCTGTCCTGTCCCAGGTCAGCCCCGCAGTGACACTGCTGTCCTGTCCCAGGTCAGCCCCGCAGTGACACTGCTGTCCTGTCCCAGGTCAGCTCTGCAGTGACACTGCTGTCCTGTCCCAGGTCAGCTCTGCAGTGGCACTGCTGTCCCAGGTCAGCCCCGCAGTGACACTGCTGTTGCTGAAATGACTCCAGCTTTGCGGGGTTGAGTTGCTCTTGCCGCTGCCCTTGCTGTAGGAACACGTGGCCTGCAGGCAGCACCAGGGACTGATGGAAACACCTGCAGGATTGGTTTCTGTGGGCAGTCCCTGTCTTGAGAGCGACCAGAGCACTGCAGCACGATCCTGCACTGCCACTTCTGGTACTTGATGCTTCCCAGATTAACCTGTTGGCAGTTTACTAATGGCATGTGAATTTGGAGGGGTTTTGAAGAACACCAGTGATGCTCAATGATCCTCAACTACTTCTAACTGTAGAAATTAAGCTGACCATTCTGAATTCTGACTGTAAAGTCGTGTCTTAGAGGAATAGTTGTGTATCTGCATTTGAGATCTGAAATTCAACTATAGTGTTTATGAGATACATTTTGTTAGCCTGGAAGAGGTAATCCAGTTCCCCATTAAGCTTATGAGGACCACTACAAGTTACTTCAAGACCGCATATTTTTCTTTTTTTTTTTTTTTGACGTGAAGGAGTTCTTGAATCTCTTTTGCATGTTTGAAATAAATAGTTCATAGTTTCTGTACTACTATTTGTGTGTGGTGCTTGTGGCAGCAGAGTGGGCAACGACACAAAATTCTTATTGGGGTATAGTTAATAATGTAATTCCAATGAAATTTCTCAATAACGTCTCACTGAAGAAACTCACTGGAGGTTGGACCAGATGGTCCTTGTGGTCCCTTCCAACCTGGTGTTCTATGAAACTTCAATAGTCTGGGGGGTGTGGCAGTCAGGCTGTGGCAGTCAGGGTGTGGCAGCCTGAGCCTGGTCCCTGGAGCTCTGGAGATGTCCCCTGAGCGCGGGTGGCTCCTCGGCCCTGGTGACACTGTCTCAGAACCATGTGCAGTGCTTCTTGCTTTGCTGGGTTCCTGGTCTGTGGGGCTTGGGAACTTTTTTGCATCACCTCTGTGTTTTTCTTATGTTCTCTCCAGACTCTTGACGATGGTCCTTGTGGTCCCATATATATATATACACACACATATATATATATACACACACCAGAAGTGGATACAGTATGTCTCTATTTGTCTCACCAGTTCCATTTGTAAGGATGAAAACACTGCAGTTTTATTTCTTTGCATCCAGTAGTATTATTGGCCCTTTTGCTGTCACATAATATACTCATGTGCAACTGCTTGCCCCTCTTGCTTGTTACATTCTTAAAATCACAGCTGAGTGGGTGACTTTGGTGACAGCAAGTGTGAAGAATCTAGATTAGGTTGGTTTAGCTGTCCGTGCAGTGCCCGGCGTGGGTCCGGGTGCAGCAGTGGTACACAGCTGTGCTGTAGGGCTCAGTCAGCCCAGGTGGGGGATGCAGCATTTCTCCTCCTTGCATTTCATCAGCTTTTTATTGGCAGCAAACTTTATTACTTGCGCCATAAACAGTGTTGGGAATCTCAAGAGTTTCAGTCATGTTTTACATTGGCAAAGGTCATTTTGGAGCCTGAAAGTGTCAAATAAGAGCAAGAGAGCAGTATCTTCTGCTAGGAGCAAGTGGTGGATAGAACGTGTGGTTTGCGGGAACACGGAAATTCTCTGCAGCCGCACTTACTGCGTTGTTAGAGCTGCACCGAATGCAGAAGGGGAAGCTGAAGCGTTTGTCGGGTGAGGTGATGGGCAGGGAAGGCGGCGATCCCTTTTGGAGGAGCATCTTTCCTTGTGTCTCGCTTTGCAGTCTGTAATCAAGAGAAAGAGCATCCCGTGCACGTTGGTTATTCTAGCACTGTGTTTGGGTTGTCAGGCCCGGTAGGTCTTTCTTTGGGAGCTGGCAGGTGCGGGGCAGGGGATCGCTGGGTCCCACGGCAGGTAAACGCTGACGTGCAGCACGCTGCGGGCAGGGGGAGCGGCTCGAGGGCTTCGTTGTTCCCCACCCGGCAGGGAGGGCTTCTGTCACATGCAGCGAAATGTGTCACAAGTTGTTTCAAGGGTACACAGGTCACTTGTGTGCGGCTGTTTAAGACTTTTTATGTTTTCTGATGTTGGATTTGCATACAATTTGGTGCTCTGGAGGAACTGTTGCGTTACTGGACATTGGTGAAATTTGTCCTAGAATCTCCTTGTTTATTGAAGTAGAAGAGATGTTACTGGCCAAGTATGCAGTCATGTCAACAGTTTGCTCATGAGATGCTACCAAAATGACACGTTTTGGAAGGTTTTAATCTATAGAACACATCTGGTAGGATGGTGGAGGAAGCTCGGACGTGCCCCATGCTCTGGATTTCTGGCCCTATGTGAGTAGCACATGCCAGCAGTAACCGAAGAAATAACTCACTAGCACTGCTGTTCTCGTTTGAAAAAAGGTGTTCTACAGGGGGTGGAAAAGAGTTATTGCTAAAGAAATTCAGGAATAGTAAAAGGTGGTCATGCACAGAATGACTTACAAAGTTACAGACTTCACAGCTGAACCCAGGAAGATTTAGATAGTGAAGAGGGGAAAGCACCTAAATGTATTTATTTTCTGAAAAATAACCTATTGTGCAAGTAAAACCCTTGCCCTTGAGCAGACACTCATGATGCTTCTCCCAGCTTTACAGTGCGGTGGGGTCTTGTGGCACGACAGTGCTCAGACAACACAGGTCCCAAGCATTGGTGCGGGTGGTAGAGCAAGAATTAAACTGAGTGTACGGCCAGGTGCCACATCAGCCTTTTCCACCTCTGTCTTATTGAATCTTGGTGTTGTTTGCTTTTTATGGTTCCTAAAATAAACAAGATTCTGTATTTTTCTTTCTCTTGTGTGTGTTTATACTTCAGAGAAATTCTCAGCCCTGTAATAAATTTCCAAGGAATGTGCCTGAACTCTTGGAGTTCAAACCACCCTAAAGGGCCAAGCACCGCTCAGAAGCAATGCTCATAGCAACAGGTATACAGTTTCCGTTTATTTCTCTTTTAAAGAAGCTCCTATTCTGCTGCGTCTGTTGTTTCTCGCTCTCTCCTCACTGTTACAGCGTGTTTAAATAAGGCAGGTTTCACGGGGTGTGAAGCACCAGGTCCTGTTCCGTGTGCCCAGCAGACTCCAGTGAATTGTGCTGAGCCTTTTCTTGGCGGTGCCAGGACAGTGTCCGTTCTCCGAGTGGTGATGGCGCTGGGCCTTGTTCGTTCGACACGATCTGCAGCAGCAGGGCGGCAGTCGGCCCCGCAGGAGCTCCTGCTGTTCCAGGGCTCGTGGTGGTACCTCATTGTTCCAGCTGTGCCATCCATCAGCAAACACCTGGCTCTTGGGTTTCTTTCCAGAGGATGTGGTGGCAAAGAGCTGGGGACCAGCAGTGCCTGCGCTGCCTTCCCGCTGCTCCGGGTCCCTCCGGGTCACTGCGGCATCCTCGGGGCTGATTTACCCTCCGTGCTGGAGGTGGGATGTTATCAACCAGTTTTTGGAAGCTATGCCATTTAATGAGCTCAAATGTCTAAGTTACATTAAATGTAGATATGCAATTGTCTTTAAGAATCATAACTGCTTATAATCAATGGAGCAGGTTTTTTGTTGGGAATGGATAAATTTGATAGCCCTTCCACTATGTTTTTCTTCTCCCAAGTCTCATAGCTCCTAAATTGCAATAATGGTATTTTTAAGAGCTGAGAGGAAATGGAAACAGCAGCAGAAATAGGTGTGTGCTTTTAAAATCGTCTGCAGAAAACTAAGGCAGTCTCAGGACTTGACCGTACGATACCATATACATTGATGTGATCAGACGGGAAGGGGCCGGGAGAGCTGGGTGAAAAACATTTGTTTAGCCGTTGGTTAAGAGCAAGAATGATTATTTTTAAAATTATTTTTTTGAATGTTCCCCAATCAAAATGCACCTTGGAGATGATGTAGCCTCCCTGTACCAAACAGATCACCATTGCTGTATGATTTTGTGACGCGTGTTTTCAGTTTGCATGTGGACTATGCCATGGTGTCATTTGATGAGTGGTGTGCGCTGGAGTTTCCCAGTTTGCAGCTGTGAAATGGTCCTTGTTCCCGTGTCAGATTTCTTTCGGTGCACTTCTGTTCCCCTTGGCCCTTGTGTGGTATTGTAACGGTGAACTTCCATCCGAGGGGACCGGTGGAGTGGCTGCAACTCTAGAGCGCTGTGTTCTGACACTTGTAGAATATGGTTTTCTGTTGTTAGGAGGGTTTATTTTGCATCTGCTCTGTGCTCAGTGATGCTAGAAAATGTTTGCAACCCCCTCAGGGGGAATTTCAGAGTGCACAAACCCAGAAGTCTCAATTGTTGCTATAAAATAGAGCAAGAATGACCTAAGACACATCTCTCCGAACATCAGCCAGCTCTTCCTGCAGCTTTCTTCACCTCAAGGTCAGTGAGCTCCCGCTTTGCAGCTGCTGCAGGAAATGCATAAAATCTTGGTTTCTGCTGTTAACTTAGGCTTTCCTCATGATAGTTTTTGTACCAAAACCAGCCGTGTTCACAGACGTGAGTCTGTTTGGCCTAATGTGTGTCCACTACCAAAGAGGTGAGGATGTATGTCCACTTTGGTATTTTCAGTGGTTGGTGGTGGACACTGAGTTGAGAGAAGAGATGAGTCTGTTTGGACGGCACAGGCAGAACCTCCGTGAACAGCAAGGCGGGTCCACAGCTGCGCTGAGGGGGCGGGCGGGTGCTTCCAGCAACGGGGCCGTCGTGCTGCGCTTGCCCTTCGATTCAGCAGGAAAATGGAAAATGAAATGTGTGGGTCGGTCCACCAGCCCTGCTCCGCACCCTCACAAGAAATGGGCGAGATTCCGTCGGGAATAGGAACAGTTTAGCTCATGAGGAGGAGCTTCTAGCCCAATAGTCGCTGTCCTTTAGGTAAATCAATTGCCAGAGGATCTCAAAATTAATGACTGGGCAATGTGATGGCAGACATTGCGTTTAATGTGTTAGAGCTTATAACGTGGTGTGTGCGTGGTGGGGAAAATAAACCGATCACGTGTGTGCTGTGACAGGTTGTAAACTAGCCTTTTCCTGCATGCGCTATTGAAGGTTTATCTGCTGAAAAGGGATGTGACCTCACTTTATACCCTGTGCTGCTTTTTACTGCTTGAACTTGGAAACTTCTGTTACTTCCACGGTAATTTTAAAAATCTAAAGTATTACACTAAATTGAGAATACCATGTGAGCGTGCTGGAGCTTCATGTGTACTTGGGTGTTATCTGACATTTACTGTGGAAAGAATTAATGTGGTTAAAGCATCTTAACTATTTTGTGCTTTTCCTCCCTGCCTGCCACAAACAGAACATCTGATGTATCAATATAAAGAAAAAATATGGAAATACCGTAAGTGAAAAAGCGGATTGTGAGGGAAGTTGTGATTCTGGAGGAGGTGGGCGACTGGTCAGTTACTGCAGAGCAGGGCCCGGGCTGGCGAGCCCTGGAGCTCAGCCGTGCAGCGTGGATCTGGGTGTCCGACAGTTGTGTGTGCTGCCACCCGAGTCTGTGCTCTCACCGAGCACCCGACACGGCTGTGCTGTCCATTGACAACCAGCAGCTCGTCTGCACCGCTCTGTGCAGACAGGGCTGTGCTGTCCATTGACAACCAGCAGCTGGTCTGCACCGCTGTGTGCAGACAGGGCTGTGCTGTCCATTGACAACCAGCAGCTCGTCTGCACTGCTGTGTGCAGACAGGGCTGTGCTGTCCATTGACAACCAGCAGCTCGTCCCCATCACTGTGTGTTCCCCTTTGCCTCCTCGTAGGATCCAGAGGATGCATCAAACGTGCAGTTTGTGTCCAGCCATATGGCAGGATCTTTTGCTTCTGAATGATACGTTTTCTCTGTCTGAGGCTTCAGGTGTAGCCAAAAAGTAGCTTTTTGCTCTTCTCCATTTTGGTATTATGTCTGTAAGGTCTTGCTGTACCTGTGAGATTATTTTTATTCTGGAAGAGGAGATCGATGTTTCAGCGACGTCTAAATTGTTGGCCAGTACTACCAGTGCCATGAGCAAGCGATTGTTCTGAATGAATGGAAGCCAATTTTGTGGGAATTCTCACTGTTCCTTCTGCTAAAATGCCAGTTCCTTTGATATTACATCTTTTCCAAGTGACAGCACGATTCCTGTGCTGGGACAGCTGGTTTGGTTTTGCCATTGGAATGCGTCTTTTCCTTTTTTCTATCCCGTGCTTGCTACAGAATGCTTACCTGTATTCTTTTCTTAAACTGGACATCTGTTAATAGGTTTTTAATGACGAACCCTATTTTGACTGTTACTTAACATTGTGTGGATAGTTGCCCAGTTGTTTCCCAGGAGTCAGCATCCGTGTGAAATGTGGGGCGGAGAAGCCAGCAGAACTAAACCCCGAGAGCAGCAGCGTTTGGTGGGCACACGTGTGTCGAGACACGGGGTCAGTTCAGTGCCCCGCAGCTGCTTTCCAGGCCTGTTGTGCTGCTGGGTTTGGGACGGCCTGGGCAGAGCGCGGGAGCAGCGCTGCCTTGTCACCCGTACCTGGAGCACTGCGTGAGCTGTGGAAACGTTTCAGAGATTTTAAAAGAGAACTTGAGAAACCAAGGGTGGCAATGCAGCACAGGGAGAGTTGGCAGGGGAAATAGAGGGGTACGTTTGAGAGCTGGGAGGTAGGATGGAGATGTGAGTGAAGACGGGGGGTTATTTTGCTTTCTTTTCACTGCAAATCTGCTGGTTAGGGAGCTCCTTGAGTATGCACCATGTTCATCAATTAGTGTGGTTGATGGGACAGCTCTCCCATTGGGAGTGGCTAGAACATTAACAGATTTTCATTAATTACTAGTAGGTTTGGGGAGACTTTGTGACATTCTGACGTGAAGTGCTTTGAGTTTCTGGGATTGAAGAAGTTGGTAACTTTGTGAGGACATTTTTTCATGAATATTTTCTATTTTTTCAGGGTACAGAGTCCATTAAGATGGAAAATGGACAAAGCACGGCAGCTAAGCTGGGGCTCCCTCCCCTTACACCAGAGCAGCAGGAAGCTCTCCAGAAAGTGAGTAAACTTGACGTGAATTTGCTTCCTACCACTCTTGTTTGTTTGGGTTTTTTGTTTGTTTATTTTTTAAATGAGGACCTGTTGCTGTTATAAAGGGAACTCACCTACCAGGAACATGTACGGGTAAGGGCCGTGCTGTGTGTGGATTCACACTGCCACGTTTGTGCCCAACAACTACTTGTTTTGGTTTAGAACGTATAGATGCTTTTTGGGGAGCATGACGTGGAATTTGCTGTTAGGGTGGGGAGATGGAGACAGTGTTTTTAATTAAAAAAAAATCATAAGTAAATAACATCTTAAGATCACATTGTAATTGGAAGACAATACGCAGCTGCCACAAAGTTCCTGCAGGAGCAGCCTGTACTCAAAAGGAATACGTTTCTAAGATGCTCCAGCTGGTCTTTTATTCTATCCACACAAGAACACAGCATGAGCTATCACTATTTTTCCCTTATGCTCTTTCCCATGTTGTTGTAAAGAGAGCCAGTAGCAAGTATTTTCAATCCATTTGAGCCAGCCTGTTTTAATCTAGATAAAATTGCAGTCCAGCTCTGATTTCTGGTCGTTGGTCCTGTTTCATGCAGGGGTGGGAGGTAACTGCTGACTTCTGCCCACTTTCCTGGTGCTTACTGAGAGGAGAGCGGAGCTGGGAAAAGGGGGAAAGAAACCAAAGCAGGGCGTGGGGAGCTGTGGGCCAGGTGTCCTCTGTGCCCCGGCGAGGCAGGTGGAGTCTCCTCGGCAGCCTTTGTGTGAATGTTCCCGTCGTGGTGAAGCTGCTTGTGTGTGTGTCGTTCGGCTCGCAGTGCGAAACGGCCTCGTTTGCTCTGGCTTCTCCGTAGCTGACAGATGTGAATCCCCTTGTCCGTTTCCAGGTTTCCGAAGCACACGTCTCAAATCCACGGTTTAGAGCCTCCCGTTCCCTGGCACCTCCCAAACACGTACAGCCATGGAGAGCAGGTGCCCGAGGGGTTGGCTGAGTGTGTTCGTACCGTCCCCTGCAAACAGGCACACACGTGGGGGTTTGGTTTCCCTTGGCAAGAGCCTCCACGTCAGCACCACTGGGTGTAAAGCTCAGGCTTTGTCAAATTTGTAGAAGACTGAAAGAAACAGACAAATCAGTCTTGCGTCTGCAGGCTAGGAACCGCAGGAGAGCTGGCGCGCTTTAGTGAGCAAGAGCAGTGGGTCCTCCCAGCTAGGACAGGCCAGGCGCGCTAAGAACAGAGAGGGGCAGTGCCCAGTCGAGAGACTGGCCGTGGGGATGTGGAGACCCTTCCCTTCTCTAGAAACTCTTTGTCCAGCTGTTCTCTGAGCGGAGAGGACTTGAAGGAGCTCTGAGTCCTGCCCTCGGCCCAGCAGGTAAGGTGCTGCGGGGGGTCCCCGGGGCAGAGGGCGGAAGAGGGAGACGCTCAGTGTCCAGTGCATGCTGCTTCCCTGGCCCTGCGCCTGCGCAGACGAGTCCACCCCATCCTCTGCTCAAGCCTTGCCCTGTATTTCAGCGCCCCCGACTCCGAGGTGCAGACCCAGACGTTAGTGAGCTGTTGGCCTTAGTGCTTAGGGCTGGAGCACCGAAAAGTTCCACTGGCAGCCAGTTGTGTGCATCTGGGGAGCTGTGGTGTGAGATCAAACATCGTGCCCTCCTTTCTGGTATTGTCTTGTGACTACAGTCTGTATTTCTTTCTAGGCAAAGAAGTATGCGATGGAGCAGAGCATCAAGAGCGTGCTGGTGAAGCAAACCATCGCCCACCAGCAGCAGCAGCTCACCAACCTTCAGGTGAGAGACCCCCTGAGATGCTCCTTCTGTCTCGTGCTCTCCCCGCAGGGTGGAGTTCTTTGTGCACTCAGAACCAGAGCACAGCCCTGGGCCTGCCCGCAGCCAGGTACATCTGCTTGTTTCCGCAGTGACGTTGGAACAGACCATCTTCAGCCCACTGAAGAAACCCCTTTACTCACCTGCGCAAATTGCCCCTAAATCTCACTCGGTCAAAGAGTCAATTTTGAGGAGTTTCTCTCCTGTGGGCTGGCCAAACGCTTCTCAAAATGCCAGAAGCCAAAGAATTTGCTGTGGGTTTCAGTTTTGACTGAGGTTGAAGGTGGTGTCCAGGGTTACTGGGAACAGTATCCCTTCACCTCGTGTCTGGGAGGAGGGTGCCTGTCCCTGTGTTGCTGACAGCGCTGCCCCGTGTCCCCCCTCGCCAGGTGCTCTCCCCATTTCAGAGAAGCTCTGTTGGCTGTTCCTGCCTGTGTACTGGGACAGCCCCTAGCTGGTATTTACACCTCCCTTCCTTCAGAGGTGTCTTGGACACATCTCACTGCTCCCTACTCAAAGTTAGGAAGCCCAAAGTACCGCCCTTGGGATGCTGGATTTTTAATGAAGAATCGCTGTGGGTGTGCCTGCTGCGGGAGGCAGCTCTGGCCGTCAGGGCTGTGCCTGTTTCTGAGTGCCTGACCTAGCTGAGGGGCTCCTTTTTAAACACTGGGGGTGAATCAAGGACGGTGGTTGCAGAGGTTACTATTGCCTTGAGTCCCCCTGGGAGAAGACCCTCCTTCCCGAGGCAGCGGCAGCAGCACAACCCCATCCTGCGCTGGTGGGACTGGAGTCTGCAGGGTCCCCGCGCTGGACAGTCCTTGGGACCAGGCAGTGAGGGGCAAGGAAGGAGAGGCCTCTCCCGCAGGTTCCCTGTGCCGCCGCTCTGCTTGAGTTTGTACAAACAGCCGTAGTATGCTCAGCTCCAACAGACTGAACTCTGTCTTTACTGTCTTTCAGATGGCAGCAGTGACAATGGGCTTTGGAGATCCTCTCTCACCTTTACAATCGGTCAATAGACATATTCACTTCTTCTCGGGCACTTAGTCAGGGCCTAGAGTGGGGAAGTATGTAGTGGTAATACAATGGTTTTAATTCAACCCAGCACAACCCTCCCACATCCCCACCCGTTATGGACAAGCACAACAAGCAGAGGCAAAGTGTAAACTCCCCAGAGGAAGACCCCAGGCTGGGTGCAGTCTGCTGGGACACTGGCAGTCGGGGTCCCGGAGGCAGTTGGCAAAGAAAGCTTTAGATTTCCAACAGTTCTGAACACACCCGTGAAATTGTGGGAGCTGCATTTCTAGGGATGCTACAGTTCTGAGGTCCTGACCTAAAACTGACTGCCAAGGTAACTCACAAATGGGCGATTTCTTCTGAAAGCACCTCAGCACCGGAGCCCTGGCAGCTGAGGTGCTGGGGAGCACTGGGGCGCCGCAGGTTTGCAGACGTGTCGTAGCCCAGGCATAAGACCGCTCTTTACTGTGCGTGTTTCCAGACTAGGTGAACATGGCATGTTTCAAGTAAAGCAAAAGCAGGATGGAAATAACCAGACCGCAGGACTATCCAGAGAACCTGTACAGTCCTTTAGTGCTGGAATTTCTAATCAGACGCCCCAAAGAGCCTAATTGCCTGGGATTATCCGTCCCCTCCTTTTTCCTCGACATATTGAACAATGGCCACTGCAGAAAGTGTCCTGTGAGCTCCACTCTGCATGCAAAGGTTCATTTGTAAATATTTTTGCATCTTGCTGGAATACAATATTTCTGCTTGGTGTAAAATGCAACCAGAGGCTTTTACTCCAAAATGAAAGAGGCACTAAAACTAAAATCACCTGTTTTCCCTCCTGCCACTACAGGGGAGCCAAAATAAATGTTGTGGGAGTATGTAAGCTTGGAATGGAATAGCAGCATACATCTTGATGTGAATTTGGCATAGCTGGTTTCTGAGCCTTCGTGTCCAAATTACTTACCAATTAATGGAGATGCTAACCTGATAGCATAACTCCATCACTTTTGCTTAAAAGTTATTCACAGCTGGGCAACAGATGAAAAGCGTGCAATGATAATGTAACAGGAGATGCTTAGTTTCTCATTACTGGGTGTAGTCAGTATTGTGGATCCTTTTCCCAAGACATCGCTCCCTCTCCGGGGAGTCAGACTGTGCTGATGGGACAGAGCCAGAAGCAGGAGCCTGCTGAGCGCCTCAGTGTTGTTAGGATCCCCGTCCTCAGCAGATACTTGATCCCACAGCCTGCCGGGAATGTAGAGAACGCAAACAGACCCACTTTTTCCTGTTCACAAGATTCATCAGTTCCTACACGAAGGAAGCGCAGCCTGAACTTCCTATTGCAGTATCTTGGTGCCCGAGATTAAAGCTTCATGTCTGCTTAATCCTCCGAGTGTTGCAGCACAATATTTCCATGCTACTTCAGCAAGATGAGCACAATTCCCTGGCGTTGTATTAAAATTGAAGCTAACAGCGATGTTTTTGTTTAAAATAGCATGCCAAGGTGATGTTTGGGCTTGTCCTTAAAATGACCTTCACAAGCATCTAACAGCAGCATTCGATAGATACAGCTGCTAGCTGCTGCTTTATGAGGGCTGCAGATAGGTTCAGCTCCATTGCGTGCTGGAGAAGGAGGGCCAGTGGCCAGCAAAAGCTGCTTAGTGCCGGAGGAGATTTCTGGTCAGGAGGTTCTGACGCTGCGGTGTGCCCGGTCCACGAGGGCACGTTGTGTCGTTCCCCTGACCAGCTGTCACCGGTTCCTGGCAGGGATCCACCCTGGTCCGTCCCAGCTCTGCCCTTGTAGATCCACATTTCTAACGTGTCGCTGGTGTAACGAAGTCCTCCCGGCTCCGCTGGATTTGTTAGGGTCCCTGCAGCAGCGCAAGGTGTGGATTTCCTCCTGCGAAGGTTGCTGCCCCATGAGAGGACAAATGCCATTTTTCTTGCACGTGCTGCATTGGTAACTGAGGAGAATGTCCTCTCTATCCATAGACCTTTTAGAAGGTGAAAAGTGCCTCTGCAAGGCTGCAGTGTCTTGTCAAGAAACACCCCTAGTAAAAGTAGGTGAGGCGCTTCCCTTGGACACATGGGGTTAGAACGGTGATGGCTCTGAACCCAGACACGGACACACTGCACAGGCCCAGGGGCTGCTGATCACTGGCTTTCCTGCACCAAAGCTGGGAGAGTGTTGGAGAACCTGGGAGCCAACCCATCCGCTGTCCTGCGTGTACACGTGCCATAGTCCTCCTAGTCACAGCATTGCAGAGTAAAGTGAAAAATGGCTCGTTTTTAACTGAACTACTTAAACCCAGTCAAGAGGCGAGCTTAATGTCACTTGAGGAGCAGCAGCACGGGGTGAGAACCATTCCTGTTTACAGTATCCCTGCTCTATGAATAATAGGAGTTGAACCTTTACTGTTTGTTTCCTCCTATGGGCAGTGTCAGTCGTGCACAGGCACTAAGGGAGCAGGATTTGTTCAGGTACAGTTTGTCTGTGCTCCTGTGACTGCCCCAGATCAAACGCCGTCCCTTCGAGTTGCAGCATCCCCAGGCGCTCAGAGCTCGCTGTGCTCCTTAGGCCGTTCTGAAGGGTGGCCTCTTGTCAGGGCCCAGTTACACACCCTTTAAGGGGGTTGTTGGAGTCCCTGCCTCGGTGCCAGGCACTGAGCTGTGGCAGGAGAGGCCGGAGCGTATCGCTGCTGTGCCTGCTCTGCAGCGGCCCGTGCTGCTCGGCGTGTGCTCCGTCCGTTCCAGGCAGAGCAGGAGGGAAGCCCCATGCACATCTCCAAGGCACTGCAATTCAGTCTTGCTGGTCGTAGGGAGCTGCCTCTGCAGAGACCCGATTTCTGCCCTGGTCCCAAGACGCACTGCTGGGATCCGCTGGCCAAACCGGTCGCTTTTTGTAGGCAGCGTCTTCCTAGCACAGCGTTCGTTAGTAGTAGCAATTCTAGAATTGCAATGAGGGTGAAAAATAATGGAAGGGTATACTGCTTTTTTAGATACCTGCTGTAAGAAATTTCTGGGTTTGTCTTGCAGGCAGGTTCTCAGTCGTACCTAGGAGAAAATAGCACAGAGACCTCTGCACCCAAACTGCTAAGGGTGGAGTCTTGGGGGCTGCACCGCTGTGAGCCACTGACCCGGGCGTGATAAGTACTGGCACCACGCTTCACGCGGTCCGTTTAACCGTTTGAGGGGTTTTTGCTTTGTTTTGGGGCAGTGCGATGGAAGTGGTGCCCAGTACTGGATCACGCTGCCTGGGGGGAGGTGTGTGGTGCTCGGGGGGGCGGGGTGGAGGTTCCCAGTTCAGATCCTGTGCCTGGGAGGATGGGGGTGGGAGGGAGTGACCAGTGCTGGATCTCTTGCTGTCCCCTGTGGGAGGGAGGGGAGGGCTTGCTGGTAGCGTCAGAACGGAGAGCTGTGCTGCCTGGAGGGGAGCTGCCCTAGAACGAAGTGATTTCCTCCTCCTGCAAGCGTTGCTGGAGATGCAACCAGGCTGGGGAGGGTCAGACCTTACAGCGGGGGGGAGCGCAGGCTCCCGAGCCCCGTCAGAGGCGTGGCTGCCCGGGAGGGAGCTGTACCGCTTGTCCGCTCCAGCAGTGCACAGAGCAGGAAAATCCTTGGGAATGGCTGCGCGTGACCGGCTGTGCTGCAGCCCGGCGCGGAGCCACCTGCTCCGGGGAGGGAAGGAGGAAGGGACAGAGGCGCTGGCGGCCGCGGCCACCCCAGCTAACCAGCCAGTTCTTCTTTCCGATACAGATGGCAGCTCAGAGGCAGCGCGCCCTGGCCATCATGTGCCGCGTGTACGTGGGCTCCATATACTACGAGCTGGGAGAAGACACCATCCGCCAGGCCTTTGCCCCCTTTGGACCTATCAAAAGCATTGACATGTCCTGGGACTCTGTTACCATGAAACACAAGGTTGGTGAACAGCCTTGGAGGGATGCCTTTGTTCTTCTCTCCAAGGCCTTTCTGAACAAAACCGGCAGAAGAGGGAGCCCCTAGCACGTTGAGTGAAATAGCTGTGGCTGCCTGCTCTGCTCAGCTTGGCAGGATCCTCTAGCCGGAGCCAGCTGTGCCTGGGCTGCTGTGCCACACAGCCCTCAGTCCTCTCGCAGTGGCCTTTTGCTGTTAGGCCTCTAAGTACAAGAGCAGGCAGCCTGTGTCAGTGCTCCTCTGTGCAATTTTCTGCTTCAATAAAAAGCTGATTTAAGGAAGCACCTTCTCAGGCCACAGCAGTAGGAACCTGGTACGTGGGAAGTCTTGGCTGCGTGAGCTTGGCCCTGGATTAGAGACAATGCAGCTGGTACGATCCAACAAGCGTATCCTTCTGTCCTAGGGGTTTGCGTTTGTGGAGTATGAGGTGCCTGAGGCTGCGCAGCTCGCCCTGGAGCAGATGAATTCTGTCATGCTGGGGGGAAGAAATATAAAGGTGAGTAGCTGGCATGCTTTGAAAAGCCTTAGTTCTCTTTACTGCGAATAATGATTTTATGCCTAGGAATGTTTCCCAAGCACTGTAGCATGGAACATAACAGGTCTGTCCCCGATAGACCTTGATGTTCAGCCCATGAAGTACCTGGTGGCGTTGGGTCCCATTCTGTTTGGGTAGAAGCCCTCAGCACACCAGTAAAACCTCAGAGCTTGCTCTGGTAGGCTAGCTCGGTTCGTCTGCCCACACATAGAATGGATGTCTCTCAAGGACAAAGCAAAGGTGATTCTTGATATTTTAACACCTTCTTAAATTGTACTCGAGCGGGTGGTAGGTAAGCAGCGTCAGACTTCAGTTGTGCCTGTCAATAGTGCGAGGGACTGCAGTGGCGGCCCGCCCTTGCACACGTAAAGGAGGCATCAGCACGCACAGCAAGGGACAAAGGATTGTGGCCGTGCTTTTTGAGGCAGTAAGAGGGGATCTTGCAAAGGTGAAGCTTTGGGGATTGAAATTGGGGCTGAAACTAGCATTTTCTGCAGAGTGTCTTGTAACTTGCATTTGTGTCTCTGGTACACTCTGCCTGTCTGCAGTGTATGACTTCTAGGGGGGCTCCACGAGCCTTCAGAAGAAGAATATAGGAGCTTCATGTTTTGCTTTCGGAATTGTTTTCAGTTCCTGGAAGCTGGTCCTTTCCGGGGCAGGGAACATGGATGGGAGAAGCACAGTGGAGGAGGGAGCAGAGTGCGCCCAGGCTCTCGGTGCCTCTGGAATCTCCCGCAGTGCAGGTTGGATCCAGCGCTGAGCCGACTGCTGCCCTTTGCTCACTGTGGTCTTACGAGGCGTTCTGTGGTTTGAGGGGCGGCCGGGTGGCCGAGCGCTCATCTGCTGTAACTCGTGGTGCACCCTGCTGCTCTCACGCTTCTCTTTGTGTTCGCTGCAGGTTGGGAGACCCAGTAACATAGGTCAGGCGCAGCCCATCATAGACCAGCTGGCAGAGGAGGCGCGGGCTTTCAACCGCATCTACGTGGCGTCTGTTCACCAGGACCTGTCGGATGACGACATCAAGAGCGTGTTTGAGGCCTTTGGGAAGATTAAATCCTGCACGCTAGCCAGAGATCCCACGACAGGAAAACACAAAGGCTATGGTTTCATCGGTAAAACAGCTGCCGGGTGTTTGTGGGGCAGAGAAGAGTGGTCAGAAGCATCCTCGTCTCCTTTTTTGTTTGTTTTTTTTCTTAATATTCTCTTGAAAGAATCGTGTTAAGCAATGGGGTAGAAATAAATTGGGCGCAGATATGTGCCTGAAGTTAGAGGTATAATTAATAGCCAGATATTTTTACTCACTGTCATGTAGGCTGAGAGATCTTGCTCTGGGTCTTGCAATGCTCGTGGGGCAGAGGGGTGAGATGAGCGTGCTGAGCACCGAGGGTCTTCTCACTGGAACTCTTGAGCAGTCGTTTTTTGCAAATACAGATCACAGTAGCGTGATGAGAGAGTGGCTGAGTTTGGAGTAAAAAGGATCGTTTGTAAATATTCCTCTTTCTCACTGCAGAATATGAGAAAGCACAGTCTTCTCAAGACGCCGTTTCATCCATGAACCTCTTTGACCTCGGGGGTCAGTATCTCCGCGTTGGCAAAGCCGTGACACCTCCGATGCCGCTCCTGACGCCGGCGACGCCGGGCGGGCTGCCCCCTGCTGCGGCCGTGGCCGCGGCTGCTGCCACCGCCAAGATCACCGCGCAGGTGAGGTGTGGGTGAGGCGTGGGTGCCGTGGCCCGGCCGCGTGGGACGTGCTTGTCACCCGCTAGAAACAAACCGGCAAACCGCTCCAGCCAGCCGCGTTCCCCGGTCTGAATGAAGCCCTTGGCACAGATTGTTCTTGGTTCCCAGGGCCTCACATGTAGGAGCTTTGCCTCCACATTTGTGAGGTTCTGATGCACCCACAGTTCTGGAATGGAGTTAAAGAAATAGTGGGGGAAAGTGGGAGGGGATCCCGTGTCTGAATAGGCAAACCAGTGAGCAGGGATGTGGTGCAGTAGGGGCTGAAGGAGTGGAGTGCAGGACAGGAGACTCGTGAGACCAGTGACAGTCGCACGAGCACCGCTCTGCTGTTGGAAACGCTCTGCCTGTGTGCTGAGGTGGTAACAGCTGTCGTGGCTTCGGGCTGCTCAGAAACAAGGAAACCAGCGACAGAGCAGCCCTGGGTGTCCGCGGGGCAGCCCTGGGTGTCCGCGGGGCAGCCCTGGGTGCTGGTGGGTTCTCTGGAGCCCATTGCTGCGGTGTGCCGGCTACATGTGCTGCTCAGCAGCTGCCTGGGCTTAATGTGGTAAACCGCTCTCGTTTGGACAGTATTTCTCTGGATCACAAGGTAAAGGCAGAAGAGGGAGGAGCTGCACTGGTGTGAAACTCGGGTGGTTTGCACGTCCCCGGTCTGGGAAGCCCTGCAGCCAGCTCAGGAAGGGAGCTGGGGCATGGCTACAGGAATTGTTCGGATCAAAATCACTTTGGGACAGAACTATTAACTCTTCAGTGAAATGGTAGAGATCTGTTACAGGCATGGATAAATCTTAGTGTTTCTTTCTGCAAAATACTGCAGGATTTGTTACTGTGAGGAAATTTTAAAACTCCATACATAGAGAAGAGGTTCTGAAAGACCTCAGAGATACTCGGCAGCCTTGTTGCCTTATTTAGTCACGGCTCAAATGTGGGTAACCTGTCTGATTTGCCATGTGGGTAGTTGTACATGACAAGGGAAAAGAGAGTAAGACAGTTACAGAAGGCAAAATCTCTTATTTACGCTCCTAGCGTAGTTCTTGTATGGAACAGCATATTTGAAATAAGAACATAACACAGTCATGGTCTGTAAGGCCTTTAATTTCACAGTTTTTTAAACCACAAGATAATCAGTAGAGCTAAATAAATGAGGGGCAGGAGCGAGACGCTGAAGTCAGGGCCAGAACTCGGTGTGTGCAGTGGGAACTGCAGCTCCCGTCTGGGATCAGCCGGCCAGCCAGGGAGGGACCAGGCGTCTCCGCTCCCGAGTGGAAGGACAGAGGGAGGTATTGGGCAGCCAGGGCAGCTCACGTCTTGGCAATGACAGTAAGAAGTCAGTCTTGAAAAAGAACTGAAGGAATTAAAGCTATTAGAAAAGTTTCTTTAGCCGCTGAAGTTAAAAGTGGGGGCAGCTGATGACCAGTGTAGTAAAATATTGTGATGTCTTGTTAGAGCGCTGAATGCTGACACGGGTGTTTTGCCCTGTGTCAGAAGCATGAGGCAGACTGGCCAACGATGCCCGGGAGTTACTGCAGCCCAGGTCGGTGTCGAGCACGGAGTTTGTAGTGTGCAGATACACATTTAATAGCTTTAGGTTTGTTCTTTTTTGTAATAAGTCTGTCGTGTCAGGGCTATTGCTGTATGGCTGAAGAACAGCAAACGTGATACTTGCACTTAAGGTAGCATGAAAAGCTGGTGTCTGTGGACTTTGTGCTCACCCCAGTGGTAGGGAAAGACTCCAAACAAGCTTTAAAGGAGGGACAGAATTTTCAAAAGAAACAGATATGCAAAATGTTTGAGTGTTTTAGAGAAATGCCCCTGCTAGATGAACATAACATTCTTTGAAAATACTGTTATACTTTGTAAGGAAAATAATGAAGCACATCCTATGAACAATTTGGGAGTTGGTGAAGACGCCTGTGAGAAGCCGTGAGACGAGACCGGCACCGTTACGGTGGGTGCGGAGATGTGTAGGCAGGTGAGAAGAACAGATAGAAACGAGCTGTGCTGGCAGCTGCTGGCGGAATGGCTTACGGACAGGCTTCACGCCCATAGAAGTGTTAGTGACCTTTGCCAAGCAATAGGAGAAGAATACTGATGGAATTAGTCGGCAACACAGGGACAAGAGGAGTGGAACTGGAATAGCGCAGCAGACTGGAGTAAGGAATACGTGCAGCCTTTAGCAGAGTACAAAATACTGCATTTAAGGAACAAAACCTTAGAATGTTCTGCTCCACGGTGTCAGGGTTTATAGGAACCCCATGAAAACGAGGAAGAGAAGAATCTGGGTAACTAAACCGTAAGTATAATAGCCTAGAAAGCAACAACAACAAAACAATTGGGATCCTAGGGTATATTTTAGGCACGTATTTTCAGTAGTTTAATGAAGTGGTTTATAATTCAACTATGTGTTCATCTTGAATGTTGTTTGACTTCTGGTCATCTAGAGTCAGGGTGTTTGCTGGGATTCTAGGAGGTAAAGACAAGTACTGCAGTTATTGGGAGAACTGGAAAAGCCGATCTGCAGGAGGAAACTAGGCAGGTTTGGCTTGGCCTAACGGTAGAAAAATCCTGCGTCAGGTTTTGCTCAGGTACAGTCTGCAGAGGCAGGGAGCTCATGGGGCAGCACAGGCAAAGGAAGCGGTTAGAAAATGTTTGTTATCAAGACGGGGAGTTTGAGCCAATTTCAGTGCTGTCCTGTCCGCACCTAGAGGGTGAAGACTAGAGAGAGAAGATTTTGGGTTTGAACTCATCTGAAAGTGTGCAGCTTTTGAAAACAGCAGCATTGTGCTCCCCGTTGCCCTGTGCCTTGTGCTCGCAGTAGTGTTTTTCACTGCACTGTTCCTCGAATCAGACAAGGGTTGACCTGCCACCACATCACTTAGGAAAAGCCTGAGCTGCAGCATCCCCTCGCCTGGTGCTGTCAGCAGAGGGTGGCATGGGAGCTCCCGTCAGCCATTGTACGTGGGTCACATTCCTCCGCATCAGGAAAAAGCTTTATTTGTGTAGAAGGTGGAAAGAAGCAGAGATTCCTGTGCGTCTTTCAGAGCCTGTGTTGGATCCCGCGGTGTCGGTCAGTGATCAGCCGCACAGCCTGAGCGGGTGGGTGGCAGCTGAGTCGCCAGGGAAGTTTTCCAGGGCTCGGTGTCTCGTAGCTGTTTCTCGAGTGGGCTGGCTGGCATGCTTGCTTTTCTTTCACAGCAGCTCCGGAGAGCTGTCATCCTCAGAATCTATCTATACCTGGCATTTCTTAGGTGTGAAAAAAGCTGAGCCTCAGCTCAATATACCTGTAGTATGACTTCTCAGTGCAGAACTGACACTTTGGGGGTTTTTTGTCTTGCAGGAAGCAGTGGCAGGAGCCGCGGTTCTCGGCACTTTGGCAACCCCTGGTCTGGTGTCTCCGGCGCTGACGCTGGCGCAGCCCCTGGGCGCGCTGCCGCAGGCTGTGATGGCAGCACAAGCACCCGGAGTCATCACAGGTCTGTTCACTCTGCTTTATCACGTGTGTGCCTGTTACAAAGCACAGCTCTCTATAGCTGCGGTCACAACTGAGGACAATTGGAAGCTGAAATCCTCCTCCAAGCCCTGCTTTGTCAAGAACTTCCTTTTGTTTGTGCAGCATAGCAGGAATTTATTTTGGTATATATTAGATACAGTGGGGACAGGAATGCATGTGAAATCTGGATAATTGTTACTCCGTGCAAAATCCTGCACTCTGTCTCCCTTCTGGGACAGTTTGTGAGGCATCGAGTGCTCATGTCCTGGGCGCTGTCACTGCTTGTGTCTCCTGGTCATTGTTGGTGCAGAGCAAATAAAACCATCCATTGGGGGCCTGTTGTGACAGGACAAGGGGTGATGGTTTTAAACTAAAGGAGGGAGATTCAGGCTGGACATGAGGAAGGAATTGTTGCCCTGAGGGTGGTGAGAGCCTGGCCCAGGTTCCCAGAGAGGTGGTGGCTGAACCATCCCTGGAGCCATCCCAGGCCAGGCTGGACGGGGCTCTGAGCAACCTGAGCTGGTGGAGATGTCCCTGTCATGGCAGGGGGGGAATGGGGGGCTGGGAAGGTCCCTCAACCCAAACCAGCTGTGATTCCGTGATCCAGGTGCTGTGATCCTCTTTACAGCTGGCTGCTGTGTACCCAAAGGTGTCAGAACATCAGTTGGTTGTTATGCTACAGAGTTTGTGCTCTTGCAGGTGTGACCCCCGCCCGACCTCCCATTCCCGTCACTATCCCGCAAGTGGGGGTGGTGAACCCCATCCTGGCGAGTCCCCCGGCGCTGGGCCTGGTGGAGGTGAAGAAGGAGAAGGAGGAGGAGGAGGTGTTCCAGGAGTCGGAGCGGCCCGAGATGCTGAGCGAGCAGGAGCACATGAGCATTTCTGGCAGCAGCGCCCGGCACATGGTGATGCAGAAGCTGCTCCGTAAGCAGGAGGTGAGCGTGGCGGGGCTGTCGGGGACGGGAGCTGGGGCTGGGGCTGGGGCTGGCCTGGGGGGACAGCACGGTGTGGGTGTCCCGCAGAGCCCGCGGGGGCCGCAGCGGCTGCCTGCGTGCGCGCTGCCTGTGCTGGTGCTCGTTCTGCCTTCGCGATCTTCTGCGGGTTCCTCTGAGGGTTCAGACCTGTCACGAGGCCAGAGAGCCGTGGCTGGGAGGTGTCTCTGATTAAACCGTGTGTTTCCTTCACGTCATTAAAGCAAGCTGTGATGGCCTTTTGCCTTATAATTAAAGAAGTGAGACTGGCACATGGTCGGGGCAATCTGTTCCAAACTGTTGACTCCACCTTTTGCCCACAACCTTTTAGTGTGGGATCATAGAATCAGAGAGTGTCCTGAGCTGGAGGGACCCACAGATCATGGGTTCCAGCTCCTGTCCCTGCACAGCACACCCCACAGCTCACCCCTGTGTCTGAGCACGCTGTCCAGTCTCCTCTTGACCACGGTCAGGTTGGGCCGTGCCCCCTCCCTGGAGCCTGTTCAGTGTGCAGCCCTTCTGGGTGCAGAACTGTTCTGAATGTCCCACTGACCCCCTGCACATCTCCTGCCGTTCCCTGGGCTCTGTCCCTGTCACAGAGAGAAAATGAAACCGGGGTGTTTATAAAACACAATTTCAAGGAAGTTACAATGAGAAAGAGGACGAGAATGAATGGTGGAGAAAGTCAGAACATTAAACATAATGAGATTCATAGAAAAGATTTTTGGGGTCTTGGAAGGGGCTGTATTGAGAATCTCCTCAGGCTCCTCGTTCAGGCATGGCCAGAGGTGTGTTCCTGTGCGTGACCGAGTTTCCTGTCTGACACACATTTCCTGAGCTTTGACACTGAATCGACGACGTTTCTTCTGCGCTAAACCGGGATATCACTGGCACGCAGTGAGTTAGCTGGGGAGTGTTCTTTACCTGCAAAGGGTCCATCATTTTAAATACATCTTTGAGCTGCTGGCTTGGCAGCCGGTTTTCCTCTGCCACAAGTACCGTTCCCGAAGAATCCAATTCGCTTGGCATACTCGCTTGAAAAAGTTTAGCAGTGTCAAAAAGAGAGTCTTAAACTGCACCCTTCTCAAAGCTGTTTATCAGGTCCGTTGCAGGCGCTCTGATGGACTCTGCTGTCATCCCCTGTAATGACAGTACGCGGTAAACCACCAGTTGTCAGGGGTATAAAAGACCTGGTTAATCCTTCTACTTTATTTAGAGAGGAGGAAAAATTTTCAAAAAAATACACAATGGTGGTGTTGATAAGAAAGCAAAAAAGGAAAACTGGATAGGAACAGCACAAGAAAAATAGAGGTGTCCAGGTCACTTGTGCTTCCAAGATGTGTCTCAAACAGGGAGGGAGGCTGCGCCTGCTTCTGGGGCCTGGGCAGGAAATCTGAATTGACTCCTTTGTCCCTGAGAACTTGGGTCATCACCGGTTTCCCGGAATACGCTCGTAAGGACGCAGCGCGGGGTGCCTGGTGGTGCTGGAACGCGCTGCGCGCAGCCTGGCACATCTCGTCTCGTCTCGATGTCTCTCGGGTGCGTTAATGCGTTTCTCTTGGTCTTCTCTCTGCAGTCCACTGTGATGGTGCTTCGCAACATGGTGGATCCAAAGGACATTGATGACGACCTGGAGGGAGAAGTGACGGAAGAATGCGGCAAATTTGGGGCCGTAAACAGGGTCATCATCTACCAGGAGAAGCAAGGAGAAGAGGAGGACGCCGAGATCATTGTCAAGATCTTCGTGGAGTTCTCCATGGCCTCAGAGACTCACAAAGCCATCCAGGCTCTGAACGGGCGCTGGTTCGCGGGCAGGAAGGTGGTGGCAGAGGTGTACGACCAGGAGAGGTTTGACAACAGCGACCTGTCCGCATGAACTCTGCGGGAGAGACTTGGCCCCGGCCCCGCTGCCTGCCCGGCCTTTTTTAGCCATGTGTAAAGAATGCCCCAGGGCGGGCACACGTCGCTGTGGTGTACCTGTAGTTTGGATAAAGGCGCAAAGAAAGCTCGTGTGCCTCTGTGTGTGTGTCCGGGGCTGACGGCCCCTCAGCCGCGTCTCCGCGGGTCTGGCCGCGTCTGGAGAGCGGGGCCAGGCCCCGAAGAGGGTTTGCTGGTTGTGCTCCTGCCTTACGCCGTGCTCGCCTCAGAAACACCCCGGTCACGGTCCCGCGGCGCCTTTTAGGGGTGGGACAGCGGTTTTCTTCAGAGCTGGGCTGTACGTGGTTGGAATGGAGATGGGGAGTCTCTTCAGAAAGTCTCTCGGGTATCGCCAGCGTGCAGCGTGGGCTCTGAGGACCTGCACGGGGACCCAGGAGCCCAGACGTGGGTCAGAGCCCAGAACGGACCCCGCTGGGCCTTCCTGGGGTGTTCACACCGTGTCTGTCCCAATACGGTAGTGTGGACCTCACGGTTTTATCCATCCTGACCCTTCCCTAAGGTGCAGAACGAGGGACAGCGAGTGTGGCTGGGCTGAGAGGGAGCGTGGTGCTGATTGCGGCACCGGCTGGGTTTATGGGGCAGGCGTCTGGCCCTGGGACTGTGCGGTGGTGTGCCTTGGCCAAAAGGAAAATTTGGGGTTTTTTGTTGAGGACTCAAAGCTTTAGTAATACCTACAAAGCTTAAATACATTTAGTAATCTTTCCATCTAGCTAATGAGTAGGAACAGAAGTAGCTCTTGTTAATTATTTTAAATATTTGAAGTATGTAAGGGGCTACCATATTGCTTGTTATATTTAACTGGTACACAGCACAGATCTGAAGAAAGTCATCATTTTAGTTTAGAAAGTCAAATAAAGGAAGAATGATCTCAGAGGAGTTTGGGTAAGGAGCTCTGAGTGGAGCCTTCAGCTGCAGGTTGCTTCTAAGCTTGGAGGTGTTTTTTAAAATTAAATTTTTGTATCTTGTTTCAAACACCCAAAGGAACCCTTCTTCTGTTGTAGGTTAGAAATTTCTGTTTGCAGTTCATTTATGATTAATCTGTGTTTACTTCTTTTTGCACTAATATTGCCCGTTAGCTAAAATACCCTGTCTTCCCTGTCTTGATACCCGTTTGTCGTGGTCTAAGCCTGGCTGGCAGGTAAGCACCACGCAGCCACTCGCTCACTGCTCCCACCCCCTGCTGCAATGGGGAGGAGAACTGAAAAAAGGTAAAACTCCTGGGTTGAGATACAGGCAGTTTAACAGGACAGCAAGAGAGAAATAACCATAGCGGAGTGTGAGAGCGGAGTGGGGCGCAGCGCGGGGCCCAGCACGGGGCGCAGCACGGGGCGCAGCAGCGTCCCCCGCTGCCTGTTCCCAGCTCGCACGCTGAGAGCGATGGGACATGATGGAACGTCCCTTTGGTGCTGGGATCCGTGTCCCCTCCGGCTCCCTGTGCCCCCCCAGCCTCCTGAGCGGTCCCTGGCTTGGCATGCGCATCGCTGGGGACACCTGCAGCGTGGGGGCGTCCCCACATCCAGCACCTCGGGGCAGCGAGCTCTGCAGCTGGGCGCTGCCCGAGCGCCTGCGGTCAGCTCCTCCCGGCCCACCCTGCCAGCGCTTCTTGCCGTTTGTCACCGTTCAGCTCCGTCTGCCGCCAGCAGTTCATCAGACCCGCCGAATACATCCTATGATGGCGCTGGTCCTTCCTTCCCCGCGCTGGAAACGTCCCCGTCACCGCTCACCTCTCGCGGTTGCCCCGGTTTGCGGTGGGCGCAGCCACTTGGCTCCTTCTGTTTGTGAGGCGGGAGAGAATTCATGACTCGTAATTCTTCCAGAGCTTTATTATTCCTGCAGAACAAAAGCAAAACGCCTCTGCCGTCACCACGTTGGTCTGTCTGGCTTCCATTCCAGCTCTTTGCTCCTGTTCCGCTGGCTGGATTTAGGAGTGCAAACGCTGCACGAGAAGCTCCTTGTGGTGTTGATGGTTTAACAAACCAAAGTGGATAAAAGTTGAGGCGAGTGAGAGCACAAATTGAAGAATGGCAGCTTAAGGGTTGATCAGCAAGTTTGTGCACGATCATCTTGATTTTACAAAAGTACCTTCATAAATGTCTTGGCAAGTCCAATGTCTGACAAAAGATACCGATCTTGACTTGGGCAGGGTCCTGCACAGCTCATCGTGACCGGGGCTGCGGACCCAGGGCTGCGGTGGGCTGCTGGATGGAGACCTGGCTGGGCGCTGTGTCCGGAGAGCTGCCACCCCAGCTCCTGTCGTCAGTTCGAAACTGCCAGAGGCTGCGTTTGGACGGGATGTGAGAAATTGTTGTGCTGAGAGCCTGGCCCAGCTGCCCTGAGAGGTGGTGGCTGAACCATCCCTGGAGCCATCCCAGGCCAGGCTGGACGGGGCTCTGAGCACCCTGAGCTGGTGGAGATGTCCCTGTCATGGATGGGGGGGAATGGGGGGCTGGGAAGGTCCCTCAACCCAAACCAGCTGTGATTCTGTGATTCTAACAAGTGTACAACATTGTAATTAAAATGCTACAGTGTGAGCGAAACACAAATTGATAAGTGATAGCTGACAAACACAAATTGATTAGTGATAGCTGACAAACACAAATTGATTACTGATAGCTGACAAACACAAATTGATTAGTGATAGCTGACAAACACAATCCTAAATCTATTAACCAAAAAAAAAAGAGGAAGGGTGTTTTCTTCCGTAGGATCACAGAATAGTTTGGGTTGGAAGGGACCTCTAAAGGTCATCCAGCCCAGTCCCCAGATGTCTTAGGTCTTTGTAGAAATCCGGTTGAGGCCACACGTACACGTATCTAATGATTTAGGATTTTGAAGCAGGTATAGAAATATGGATTTAATGGGCTAGCATGGCAGGTCAGTAGCACATTAGGCTTGGCATAAGTGTTTATCGTCTGCTTTGGTTTGTCTTTAAACTGGTTCATTTGGCAGTGGGGGCTCTGACTCGGAAAGCTGGAACTTGGAGGAGGGTGAGGAGGGCATGGGGACGACTGAGGGTCACTCTGTGGTGGAGAACGCGGTGTCCTGTGCTGGGACACTGAGGGGTTCTCCATCCATGGAGAACGCGGTGTCCTGTGCTGGGACACTGAGGGGTTCTCCACCTGTGCAGTTGGCCTCCAGGTGACTGGAGGGGTGACAGGTGGAGCTGAGGAGCACAAAGCTGCACCCCGGGCGCCTTTGGAGGATCTGCCATGGGCTGGGGAGCCCGTCGGTCCCCGGAACCGGCGGTGTTGGACCCTGCCCTGCATTCACTGGTGGCCTCTCCCCATTCCTGGCTGTCCCCTCGTGTTCGATGTTTCAGGGATGGCTGTGCCGTCGCCAGCTCCCACTTCAGCCCGTGCTCTCCCCGGGGTCCTGCTCCGTGCCGCGCTCTCCGCACGCTGGAGGAGCAGCGGGTGTCGTGGGGTGCAGCGTGAGGCTGGGGGGAGCACCGGGTCCTCACAGCAGCCTGGTAGTCCGGCCTCGACCTTCCCTGCTCGTCCTCTTGAATGGTTGTAGTCTGAAGAGTTTTCTGGCGGGGTGACAAAAGAACGAAGTGTCCTCAAGTTACTTCACCTTGAGGCTTTTTCAGGCTTTTCCTCTTGACAGGCTCCACCACGCTGCACAGGAACAGTTTTCAGCTGTTTATCTGTGTAGGGCTTTCTCAATCGATCCCGTGACAGCGTTGGTCTGCGGGGTGAATTATTTGAAAAATGGGGGCAATTCAGAGCAGGGTTTTGCAGAAGCAACCTCAGCATGTGGAAACCTTTTCCCGTGAGTCCACGCCAATGGGCTTTCCTGGGTTTGCAGCCCCGAATCAGGATGGAGAGCTGTGCCGGTCTCGTTAAGATTCAGGCACGTGTCTGCAGTAATTGCGTGGAAGACACGAGCAGGCTGAGCCCACCCAGATCCGTTGTCCTGTAGCTCTGGGGTCCGTGTGTTCGGGCGCAGCCGGTGGCGGTGACCACCCCACAGTGGCCCCGGTGCCGCCCCCGTCCCGGGGTCGCCGCACACAGCCCGGCAGCTGTGGCGCTTCGCTGCCTTATTTATGGCAGCAGCTGCACAAGCTATCGAGTTGCTCTGTCTGGTGGCAACTGTCAGAGGAGGCTCCGCGTTTTACTGAAAACATCCCAAGGATGTTCGGGGTGAGGATGAAGCCTTTTTGCCCGAATGCTGGAGCTTTCGGACTGGGCCCAACCACTAGCGAGTTCGGCTCTTCTGATTCCTCAGGAAACAGCGCTGGTGGGGGTCGAGGCCAGCGCGCTGCTCTGCGCGGCCGTGCTCTGCTGACTGGTCTGGGTTCCCTGCGCGCAGGGGGCAGAACCTGCAGCTCCCGGGAGGCCCTGGGCTGTCCCTGCGGCCCAAAGGCAGCAGTTTGGAGAGGATGCGGCTCCAGCGGGGCTGGGACACGCTCTGCACAGCAGTTCCCGCTCCCAGCCGTGCGGGATCGACTGCCAGGTTTGTGCATCGGATCCTTTCGGCGGAACGGGGAGAAGAGCTCGCGGGCTCCGCGGCCGTGGGCGCCCGGCCTGGCCTCTCCTGCTGGCCAAGAACGAGGTCCTGCCGGGGCCGCGGCTGCGCGAGGCGGCTCGGCGGGCGGTGCGTGGGCCCAGGAGACGTTCCTCTGAATTAAAGGGGTCCCAGTCCGTTCGTGCATCTGTCGCGCCTGTTTCTCCCCACCCCGTCTACCCCAGCTTTGAAACGCTATTTCCTGAGTCCCTTGCCTTAGATTTGAATGCTTGCACAAAAGGGATAACCAATCCCCAGCTCAAACCCTGCACCCATACACCTGATTACAGAGCCGCACGGCGCCCTGCTCTCTCCAGCCCAGGACCTCAGTGCTGCTCTCTGCGCCGCTCCTGCTGGCGACTCGGGTACCCCGGCAACGTCTGCAAATCCTGTGGCGTACGGTGTGTTCTGCACAGCAGATGAGCAGGAGCACAGCAGATCACTTGGGAAGGAGCAGTCTAGAACAAAGCGTACACAAGGAGGTTTTTCAGTGTCTCACTGGTACTTGGACGATCTGCCCACATCATCTTCATTCCAGGTCAGTGGTTCAACTTTCGGTATGAATAGGGTAGAACCCTCATTTGTCAACATTTCTCTACGTGCTGGGTGCGGGTCTTCGGTTTTATGGCTATGCAGCTGCCGCAGAGACGGTCAGAATGATGGGCCTGTGTGGCACTAACACGGGCACCAGTGCCCCATCCTTCGAGCAAGAAAGGAGAGGACCTAGCAGCGCCGTGCAGGCTGGTTAGTTAGAGCTTGTGCTTCTGGGGCTGTAGTCCTTCAGATAAACACGAGGGGAGTTGAAATAACCTGAATTTGCAGCCAAAGATGGGGTTTGTTTGCTTGTTTTCTTTGTATGAGCTAATTAGACTTCCGCCTGTCAGGTCCGTGGAGAGGTCCTCCCAGAGCAGTCCGTCTGTCCTGGCCACGCTCGCCTGGGTCTCACACACAGATCCTGAAGCCTCAGCTCATCCCTCTGTTCCCACTGGCATCAGACCCCGTGGTGCTGACCCTTCCTTCCTTCCTTCCGCAGGGCCCTGGTGCAGCCGCTGCTGGCGAAGACCTCGCACGTGCACATTCACGGAATCACAGCTGGTTTGGGTTGAGGGACCTTCCCAGCCCCCCATTCCCCCCCTGCCATGACAGGGACATCTTCACCAGCTCAGGGTGCTCAGAGCCCCGTCCAGCCTGGCCTGGGATGGCTCCAGGGATGGTTCAGCCACCACCTCTCCGGGAACCTGGGCCAGTGTTTTCCTGGGGTACCCACGTCTCCTCTAAGATTGAACCTGTAATTCCCAGGGGCTGGTACAGAAGAGCTTGAGCCGGGAAGCTGTGGATTTCCTCTTCTCTTCAACGTGGCCGCTCTCGCCTTGGCAGTCCTTCCTGCACCGTTCGTGAAACCACGCTGGCAGTTGGGTAGTTTTGCGTGGATGGGACTGTATCGCCGGAGGTTTTCACCTTTCGTTCCATGCCCAGTCCTTGCTCTACAGAACGGAGCAGGTGGACTCGCTGACAGCTCCGCTGTTTGGGACACAGGGCCCGTCCTGCCCAGGGCAGCGGGCGGTGCCGGCCCACGGGCAGGACTGGAGAACAGGGCAAGCACGGCTGAACCTGCTTCAGCTGCCGCCAGCGCACAGTGAGCGGTTTCCTAAAGGGGAGACGTGTCACTTCACACCCCACTACCTGAATCCTCATTCTGGGCATCGTGCAGCTCTGGGCTGAATTCCTCACCCCTCCTGGGGCGCAGGTTGCACTGGATGGTCAAGAGCGGCCGCTGAAGGGCCCTTTGTACACAGCTCTGCTGCCCCCACCGTCTCCGGCCTCCTCAGCCCGTCAGGAACCTGAAGCTCTTGGGGCTCTAGAAAAGAGTTTTCTCCTGTGGTTCTGGTTTGGTGAACGTCCCGCTGGAGCTCCTGGAGGTGCCTCCATGGGTGACGGATCCGGTGACGTTCCGGAGGGCTCTGAGGCCGAACCAGCTGAGCAGGGCACAGTCTGCAGCAGGAAGGGCTCTTGGGCTGTTTCCAGGACGTGCTCGGCCCGAGCTTCCCCATGAACTCGTCACTGACGAAGCTCCGTGGCAAGGCCGTGCTGTTTTGCATTGAGAAAGAAAACGGAGCAGCTCTGACGCTGAGGGGCGGCAGGGAACGGTGTTCGTGCCCCAGGGTGCGCCCGGCGCCTGCTCCGCAGCAGCCGAGCGTTCGGTGCGACGGGGTCTGGCCGCAGAAAAGTGGTCGTTTCAGAGACAGCCCTGCCGGCCATGGCAGCACCGCACCGGGACGGGAACGGGGCTGTCACGGGGCGCTTCCAGCATCTTCGGAAAGTTTTATCCGCAGTTTGGTCGCATGTTTCAGCACTGATTTGGTGTCAGATCCTTCCTGTGGTGGGTTGTTAAAACCCTGACGGCCGCTCAGCCCACGGGAGGGGCAGAGCCAGAGGAGCCTGAACAGAAAAGAGTTTCCTCCTTTACCGATCAGGGAAGAGAGGCTTCCGGAGGAAAGCACACCGAGCCCCGACTTGTTGAGAACCGAGCGGTGTGGGCGGCGTCCCGGTCTCTGGGTGGTTTGGACGGTATGCGGTGGCCGGTGCCCTGGAGCCCCCACCGCTCAAAGACACAGAACTTCTGTTCTGCCTCGGAGCTTTGACCCTCGAACAAAACCATTTCCTCCCGCTTCCAGAGCCCTTGAGAATGCACCAGAATGAAGCTGGCGCTGGGAAGACGTGCGGAGTTCTGATCTCAAATGCTGACATTTACAGGCAGGTTTTTCCCATCTTGCTGAAGGTGGAAACCTGACACTAGCAACCAGTTTCACCCCTGCTCTTGTGTTAATGTCTTCATCCAGCTTGGGTGGGTCTCTCTTCTTTTTACCCTTTTTACCCTTCTACACTTTCACAGACTGTGATTCCTTGCTATTAAAGTGTTTGAGTAGATGAATCACATTTGTAGAATCTTCTTCCGTAAGATTTTAGCTCGTATTTCTTGACGTGCCCAGAACCTGTGCGTTTCAGACGTCGAGTCCCGTCCGATCGGTCACCACCCTGTCTGCCCCATTCACCCCATTCACCGGACACAGCCACACGCTCCTCGCAGTCTCGGCTCCCTCACAGTCGCCTTTTTGGGTTGTTTTGTGTTCTGGCCAAACTGTTTCTGTTTCTTCTGCATCATGTCTAACACCTGAGCATATGCATAATGGAAATACTTGTTCTTTGATATAACCTTGCACTTGTGCTGAAATGGGGGCAGACCGATTAATGAAACCTTCTGCAAGATACCACCGGTTTGGTTTTGTTGTGCTGCCCCTCCATTTTCTGGGAAACGCAGCTGGGACGTTCCTGCGTTGTGGTACAAATGCTAAGAGCTAGTCCTGAAGTTTAAATCTCGTCCATTTCCTGATGGCTGATTCACCATCTCTCTTACAGTTCCTGTAGCCACCCCCATTTTTTGGCTGCTCCCTTTGTGATTTCGGATGGGGTACGGCACCAACTGATGCATTGCACTCATTTGTACTTTTGGCCAGAAAAAAAGTACTTTGTGTTAAGTCATAGGTTAACATGGCATGATTTATCTTCTGTGGAACACACTGAAACTGAGGCAAATGAAGCGTTAACAAACACAAATGTTTAAGTCATTCCCTCCTTCAGAAGGCCCCGGCCCGTTGCTGGCGGTGGAGCTGGAGGGCCCTGCGGTTGCTGGACAATTCCCACCTGCCCTTCACGAGCGCCAGGGCCTCACTCGTTACCGTCACCCATTTATTAGTCCCTTTGCATCTCTGTTTGTTGTGGGGATGTTTCTGCCCCTGTGCAGTGTGGGGAAAGCAGAGGACGCAGGAGCCTGGGCCGGTGGGCGCTGCCCAGGCCGCAGTGAGAGGAGACGCCACGTTCAGGCAGCAATTAACCATTCATCAGTTTTACTGCGAGATGAGTGTCCACCCGAGACCCGCCGTGGAGGGGTGAGCTGTGCGCAGGGCAAAACCAGCGGGGACGAAGAATCTGGGGTGGAGAGGAGGTGACTGTGGTGACAGGCTGGGGACTCAGAGGTGATGAATACCTGGGCGGGGACGATGAAAGTGGTACAGAGACCAGGAAACTCTGGAAGCAACACAGGTGAGAACAGGGGACCACGCTGTCCTGTGCGCAGCTTAGAGGTAACAACTCTAGACTTTACGTTTTCGTCGCAGAACAACACCCACGGCCACGCATCCCAAACTGAACTCGCGTGGGTTTTGGCCGTCCCCGTGGCGGCCGCGCCTGCTGCGGGTGGGAGATGGAGACGGGGATCGCTGCCCTCTGCTCCTCCTTTCCCAGCGCTGGTTTATCACGTATCCCGTGTCCTGTTCCCCAAGACTCGCATGCAGGGATTGCTCGAGCTCTCTTCACAGAGAACCTGTCTCACACCTCTAATTGGCTCCGTGTAACATCTTCAGTCTGACCGGGCTTTTAACAGGGAAACGTTGGTGCCTCACAGAACTTCACACGTGGGCACGGGATTTTTAAAAAGTATTTTCGTAACAATTCCTGACGTTATAAATTTGACACTCAGCAGCTGCCAACCAAGTGTGTGTGTATACGTACATTACGTAGGAAACCATCGCAGCCGTCGGTGTATACATCGAATTTGGGTTGTTTTTCCCGTGGTGCCGACCAGGAGCTGCCAGGGCAGGGGCGATGGCCGCGCTGCCGCGCCCTGGGCGGGAGGGGCGGCCCCGCCGGTTCGGTTCTCGGGCAGCCCCGCCGGTTCGGCTCCCGCAATCCCGCCGGTTCGGTTCTGTGGCAGCCCCGCCGGTTCGGCTCCCGGGCGGGTTCGGGTCCCGCAGCCCCGCCGGTTCAGCCCCGGGCGGGTTCGGGTCCCGCGGTCCCGCCGGTTCGGCCCCGGGAGGGTTCGGGTCCCGCCGGTTCGGCCCCCGGGCGGGTTTGGCTCCCGGGCGGCCCCGCCGGTTCGGCTCCCGGGCGAGTCCGGGTCCCGCAGCCCCGCCGGTTCGGCCCGCGGGTGGGTTCGGCTCCCGCGGTCCCGCCGGTTCGGGTCTCGCCG
>VWYH01005396.1:0-49349 GCA_013399365.1 Pampusana beccarii | reverse complement strand
GGGGTGCCCGGTCAGGGGTGCGGGGCCGGCTCGTTGCGGTTCCAGCCCCGGCGGTCGGTGGGGGCGGCAGCTCCTCTGCCCTGAGGGGCTCAGCCCTTGGAGCGGGGACACTTCACCCATCACCGGCTCTGTGAGCCGCGCCTGCTGCTCAGCAAAGCACAGCGTCAGTTTAAAAACGCTGGTTTAACCTGTAAACCACAGAAGGTATCAAATAAGTTTATTAAAAGTGGTTGAGGTGCTTTGTACTTATTACCTGGGACTTCAGCCTGCGCTTGCAGCTGCTTTCACAATTCCATTGAGTTGCGGAATCCCTCTGCACAGGTAACACTGCTGATAAACCCTCGGTGCTGGCCCACGCCGCACTAACGCGGTTCCTCTGGGTCAGGGGATGGGAGATCCGCGGTTCCTGTGGATCCCATAGGAGATCCGCGATTCCTGTAGATCCGATGGGGGATCCACGGTTCCTGTGGATCTGATGGGAGATCTGCGGTTCCTGTGGATCCCATGGGAGATCTGCGGTTCCTGTGGATCCCATGGGAGATCCGTGGTTCCTGTGGATCCCATGGGAGATCTGCGGTTCCTGTGGATCCCATGGGAGATCCGCTGTGCAGAGGCTGCCGTCCGGGTCACGGGCCGAGCTCTGGTGTTCGGGCCCCGAAGTGCCGTCCAGCAGGAACTGAGTGATGTTGGTGCTGCGCTGGGGGTCTGGAGCACAGCAGCGCAAACAAGAGCTGGGATTTGCACCTGCTTCCCGGGAGGGAGAAGCTTCAGACGTTACTGGGCCATGGGATGTTCTGCAGGAAGTTTTACCACGTGTCCCCTGTGGAAACTGTACCACTTTTAAAAAGTTAGTTATGTATTACCTGTGCCAGAGAGAGCAATAAGGGAGTCAGTAAATACAGACTAACCTTTTTATTAAAATTAGTCTTTATTGTAATTACTGACGTGTTATGAAACCTGCCATGAAATCTAGAAAAGAAAACCCAATGCAAACCGAAAACTTGGTTTTGATTCAGGCCAAAATAGTTTGGTTCAGTTTTGTGAAACTGTACAATTCGTGCACTCCTACCTGAACAAACTCTCTTGTATGGAAACGGCAGACTCCTGCTCTCCCGATGTCTCGTGGTTTTGCGTCTGTCTGTCCTTCCTGCTCGCCTGTGTTGCTGTGGGCCAGGCCGCTGTTGCGCCGGCCGGGTCTGCAGGCGCTGCTGTGCCGCTGTACCAGGTCTCTCCGTGGTGTGGCCCGCGATGTGGTTAGGCTTCAGGTGGGGGTGTTTTATCTGCTGGAAAGCGTGTGTTGTGGGCAGGTTGGGGCTGATGAACGAGTGCAGGTCTTTCCTGCAGGGCGGCCGGTTGCGACACGCCTGCGGTGAACCTGCCGATCCCGCGCGGCCCAGCCGCTTCGTGTCCTGCTGAATGGTCACAGTCCTGCCTTGCGTTCGCTGAGCACATCCGGACCGAGGTGTCACTGCGGTTTGGTAGCTTCTGAAGAGCATCGCTGCATTATAAACACGAATTTATTCTGTGCAGGTGCTGTGTGTCTGTCCCAAGCGCTGCGTCTCCTTGTTGGCACCACAGAGCTGGTGTTTCTGAGCACTGTTCTTTCACTCCAGCTCTCTGTGTGTTTGGCTTGGCAGCATCAGAGCTCTTGCCATGGCCTGTCCTGGGTTGTGGGTTCCCTCTCTGCTGTGTGAATTCCCCTTGATTTTAGACTTTTCTGGCAACAAAACAACTGAGAAGAGAGATCAGCTTCTGGTCCGCTGGTCTCAGAAGAGATGTAGTAAAGTCAGGAGAGCTGCAGAGAATGAGGAGCAGAAGATGGCATGGTCAGGCCCAATACGCAACAGCTTTCGCGCGAGGAAAGTGAACATTTACAAGATCTCTTCAGTCTGCCTGGAAAGCACAGTGCCATTCCTCTGGTAGATGAGAGGTCTGGAGTGTCACACATGGCCTGGAGAGCACAAACAGGGGGCCACTGGCCACAGGTTTCTTCCTGCACGAGGACGGGAGAGCATCGAGGGAAACCAGAAAGGGCTCCGTTCAGAAGAAATGAAATCATTTTTCTAGCAAAGTGTAGTTAAGCTGAAGTGTGGAACTTCTTGCCATAGGACATAATGGATGTTCAAAGTTTACATGAATTCAGGAAAGAAATGGACCAGTTCGTGGAAGAGGAAATGCCCCAAAGTGAGTGTATACAAGGTCACCGTGCTGCCCGCGCTGCCTTCCCAGGAGAGGCCTGGAGGAAGCGTTGCTTTGGACTCGCTGTGCTCGCGCTCGTGCGGCTCCTGCAGTGCTCTGGGCTTTCTCCGGCCGTGGCGGGCGCCGGCGGAACCTCAGCGCCCTGCCCGGGCAGGTGGGGGTGCAGCCCGTGGGACAGATGCCTGACACAGGGCTAAGAATCTGCGTGTTATACAAGGTGGATATGGGATGAAACTGAGAATAAACTGCCCTTCCAGCAGGCAGCAGCACTGGATCTGGCGCGTCCTCCTGGGGGAGGCAATGGGGAGGTTCGGCTGGGGCGGGGGGCCCTGTCCCGTTGGAAACGTGTCTGTTGGGCAGGAGGAGGATCTGTGCGAACCACGCGGGCCCATGGGGAGAGGAAGGTGCGCGTTTCACCAAACAGGGCTGCGCGACCCGCTCCTGGTTCAGGGCCCCGAGATGTGCCTGTGAGGGCGAGAGGAGAGAGCGCCGAACGGGAATTGAGACGGTACGCAGGCTTTGGTAGCACCTTTGCCCAGAGCAAGTGTGTTTTTAAGGGCTCAAGCAGGACTTTTTGGGGAAGGCTTCCATGTGGAGGTGGCTTTTTGAGAGGTCATCATCCTGTTTTACAGTTAGTAAGCAATTGCCTTTGAAAATGTTCAAATGTGTCTGACTCCTGTGGGTTTCCGTACCTCGCGCCCACTGCCAGGCCACCTCTGCCTGACATGCTTTTATTTGTCTTTGTTCCACGGGTTCCAGAGCCCAGAAGCACCGGCGCCCTCTCGCTCTCTCTGCGGCACCGTTTTCTGTACCGGAACTTGCCGTGTCCCCTTGTGCTCTGCTCCTGGTCTGATGACCCGACCGGCCCGCGTTGGAGCGGCACCACGCGAGCTCTGCCCTCCGAGCCGTGGAAGTGAACGCTCGTTTCCCTCCGTCCTGCAGCACCGAATGCTCTTCTGTCTGCTCCTGCGTCGTTTTCATTCGTCCCACGTGGAATCTTGCCTGTTTGGAGTCCGGATTTTTCATTACGGTGGCTCTGCACTGGTTGTTTGAAGTGATAGATTAAATCTGTGTTAGGAGCACCTGCTGCCTTGTTGCAGGGATTTGCTGCTAGGGTGATACAGCACGATTTAATGGAAAATGATAAATTCCATTTGAGAAGTTCCCTGTGCTCCTCACGAGGGTGTCTGGGTTCCAGAGCAGGTGATGTCTTGCACAAAGCGATTTCTGCAGGACTGTGTGTGGTGAAGCACAGCAGCAGGATCAAGAGCAGGTCCTTGAGTGGGGATATGGGTTTCAAGGATACAGCCTGCTCAGTCATTACATTACAGCTGGAAAACCACCTGACTCCTTCAGTCCGCTCTCCGCGGGCACTTGAGAGGCGCAGGAATGGCCGCGGTCTGGAATTCGGGGCAGGAATTTGGGCGCAGTGTGATCGCGGGGCCCCGCGGCCGACAGGAGCGCTGGTTCGTGGTGTGGGAGCAGGGGAGAGCGGGGTGGAGGAGCCGGCGTGGGAGGAGAGCGGGTGCAGCGGGGCAGGGATGGGGAGCAGGTCGCTGTGCAGCAGGGAGAAGCTCTGCGCTGGGACAGGGACAGGCTGGGCAGCGGTGGGAGGGGGAAAGGGAGGAAGTTAAAGAGCTGTTGATACCAGTGCTGGAGTAGCCGTGGTACGGAGGCAGGCCCGAGGGATGTCTAATGGAGGGGCTGCCATTTCCCTGCCTTTTTTCTTACGAAAGCTCCCATGAAAAATGTGGCCCGCTGCAGGAACCCTTTTTTTGCACTGCCCGGTGAGCTGTTAGAAGCTCGTGCTGGGAACAGAAACAGACGCCTGGGTAGAGCACCGGGGAGAGGCAGGAGGCCCTTGGGGCCCGGAGGATCCCTCCCGTGCCGCTGCTGCTGGCACCTCGGCGAGGCCTTTCTGGGCTGGCAGGAGCAGCGCGAGTTCGGCGGCTCCGGCCGGGCTGCCCTGGCCGGGGGTGGCGGTGTCGCTGGCCGTGGTCCGGGGTCGGCTGCACCCGCGGGTGAAACCCCGAGTGTCACTTTCCCCAGACAAGGTGGGGCCTTGCAAAGCTAATTAAGGGCAGCTTTTAATTTCCTGGCATCTGGGGCCTGCAAGGAGGATCTCGGGTTTTATTTACTTCCATGGAGGAGTCAAGCTGCTCCTTTTAATCTCGCCATGCTAACAGCCCTTCCCTGGGAAAGTCGGGAGCCGGTGACGGGACCGGCCGTGGTTGACCAGGCCGCTCTGGGGTTGGCGTGGGCACCTTCTCCTTCTGCATGTGAATTCTCTGCATCACGGGCTTTGTCAGAACTGCGAGCTGCATTTGTTTAACAAATCCAGTCAAGAAACTGGTTTTGCTTGATTGTTAGGAGACCTGTGCGCAGAGTTGGCATCCTGCTCCGTTCCTCCCAGGAGCTCAGGAGCCGCGTGAGTTCATGTGTACAAGTGGATGTGTTTTTTTTCCTCCAAAAGCCGGGTATTCTGGATGTGCTGTTGCTCAGAAGTTGAATTAAATGCAGACCATTTCACCCTCGTCCTTTTGTCTGTCATATAAATCCTGGGTGGTGATTTGGGGGGTTTAGGGTTTGTGCTGGAGTGGTACTAGCTGAGTATGGCTCAGTTACGGAAAAGGGAGCGAGTAAAACTGTTGGACATACAAACAAGGGAACAGGAAAGGGAGCACAGAAGTGATGTTGTGCTTTAAGGTCTAGAAATAAGGATTGACTATTAGTATTTCCTTCCCCGTGGGCGCCAGGCGTGTGCTCAGCGCCGCGGTCGGGCAGCGGGCGGACGTGCTGCCCCGCGGGGCCCGGAGCAGCTCAGGCCCCGGGGCGCGTTCAGGTCATTCAGACGGCCGAGTGCGGGGCCAGGCCGGGCCGGGCGGCTCGGGGAGGGAAGGAGTTCGGGGAGGTTCGGGTGGCTGGGGCCTACATGGTGCTGCCTCTCCCCAGACGCTCCGTCCCGCTGGTTCTGTGCAGCATAGGCGGGTCAGCAGTGAACGCGCCTCCTCGGCCTTTCCCCGGGGTTCAGCTGGCCCGCTTGTCGTGAGTCTCTGGTGTGTCTCTGCGGTGTGGTTGATAACGTGTCCCACACCTCGGGGGGCCCTGGCTGCTGGGAGCCTTTGGGAGCCTCGGTGACAATTCCTGCCCTGGTTCGGCGTCCCCTGCTCGAGTTCCAGGGCACCGGCTCTGAAGCGTAAACGCAATACCCCGGTGGCCCTGCGGAGCGCTCGCAGTGACCTGATCCGCTCGCATCTCCGAGATCTCTGCTCGTTCCCTTTGGCTCTTGTCTGAGTGTCTGCCGGGAGTGATTTAGATGGTGTTTCACTGACGGTTAGAGGTAGAGACAGGACTAGGTTAACCTCTTTAGGTCTCCTCTGACCTGTTATGTATATTCCCCTGAGTGTTGCTGGGTTTTGTCACCTCGTTGCACGGGTAGGAGCGCGGCGGTGGCGGAGCGAGGCGGCTGGTCGGATGCGCCGTGCGCGGGCAGAGGACGTGGCGGCCCGCGGAGCTCGCGCATCGCAAGGTTCTCTGCAGTTTCTGACTCCTTTTTCCGTCTCTGGTTCGGGGGATTTAGTGGTGAACATCTGAGCTGTTCCCCGAGAGCTGCTTGGGCACCTTCCTATTCTTTGTACTCTTGGGGCCAAGAGCTGTTTGTGTCTTTTGTGTCTGAATCTCTTGCTGTCCCCTTCCATGCAAGGACACTTAACTCTTCTTAAAGACTTTTCCAGCCCCCCGAAGGTGCTCCCGTGAGCCCTGGGGGTTCAGTCTGCTGTAGTCTGAACGCCCCGCTCTGCACCCGTTAGTAAACTTGATCTCATCCGCCTTGTCTCAGTTTCCCAGTTTCAGGGTTAGAGCTTATTTGTTGGGGTTTTTTTGTTTGTTTTGTGGTGCCACTTAGTGCTGGAGATGCATCTGTTGTATAAACTAACAGGGTGATATGATTTTCTGCCTTAAGAAAATACAATCCTATTTGAAACAGGTTATTGTCTAACTCTTGGCATTTTTCCCTGTTGCTAATATTTGTGGCATTACAGATAAGTAAATTATGTTTTTGTAATTGCCAGTTGACCTTTCTCTGATGGGAAGATGGTTTAGAGGAAGAGAACTGGATTGGTGGGTCGGGCCCCCGTGTTCCCGGGAGGGGGCTGGGGGGGAAGAGGTCAGTGGTAAAATGAGTAAGAAAGGGGGCGAGGTGCTTGGGTAGTGCTTGGGGTGTGTTAGGTTTTGTTTCTTCAGCTGCAGCCAGGGTGCTATCCCATGGAGTGATATTAATAGATGTCCCAGATTAACGCTTTTGCTCCGTGTCTGCGCGTTGGGTGCGGTGGCACTGTCACGGCGCAGGACGGGGGAGGCCGCTCGTGCTCTGGTTTCTGTTCGCGCAGTTGCTGGCGCTGCGCTGTGCTCCGGCTGCAGCCCCGGACCGAGAACTGCAGTCGGTGAGAGTCCCCACAGCTCTTCGGAGAGCGGGCTGTTCGTCCTGCTGTCCTGATCTGATTCTGGGTCCGGGATTTCCTTTCTGTGGCCCTGAGCTGGTTTGTCATTCTGTTTGGACCAGAGATTCCGCTCCGCTCCCAGTGCCGTCGTTGCTGCCCTGTCCGGCCCGGAGGGTCGGCATTCCTCAGTCCTGGCTTAACTGCCTGGGAAGGAGCAGCTGCTGAGCCTTTGGCTTGCGGACAACTCGCTTTGTCTTAGCTGGAATGTGTTCCTGACGCTTAAGTACTTTTATATATTTGAGTACATTCCTCAGGGCCTGATACGTGGGGTTAAATAGTCGGAAATCCGGCCAGTCTGCATCAGGAGGGCTGTGTCGCGGCAGCCGGTGCCTGCGCAGGGTCGGTCACCCCAGCTCCGGGCTCGGGTGCGTGTGGGCACGGGGACTGCTCGTGTGGGGGTGTGGGTGCTGCTGCCCTGCCCCGGGGGACAGCCCCTCTCCATGGGGACATCACCCTGCCCATGGGGACACCCCGTGTCCATGGGGACATCCCATGCCCCTCCAGGCCCGGCTGTGCTGTGGCTCTGCCTGGGCTGGCACTGAGGGGCGTCCCCTGCTCCTGCGCTGTGTGGGGGCTGCGGGGGCAGCCCCGCTTTGCCGTCCCCGCAGCAGGGGAAGGCGGGCTGTCCTGCCTGGGGCAGTGTGTCCAGAGCCCGCTGCACCTGCTGTTCGGCTGCTCTGCCTGGGACCCTTGGGTGGTTGTGGTTACGTGTGTGGCCGGAAGGGGCTAAACCAGTTTAGTATCTGTGGTAAATGCTGTGAGGAGTGGAGAGTGAAACCCTGCTGTTGCTGGGGCCAGTTATTTGGGAAGATCCCTGTCTGGCGTGGTACGTGGGGCTGTGTCCGCTGCCCGTGGTCTTGTCCCACAGCTGCTCAGGTGCGTCGGGCTGAGTCTGCGGGAAACGGGCACGAGGCTCTGGGAGGAGCACCCTGGTGTGAGGTGTGCCGGGACAGCCTGGTGTGAGGTGTGCCGGGACAGCCTGGTGTGAGGTGTGCCGGGACAGCCTGGTGTGAGGTGTGCCGGGACAGCCTGGTGTGAGGTGTGCCGGGACAGCCTGGTGTGAGGTGTGCCGGGACAGCCTGGTGTGAGGTGTGCCGGGACAGCCTGGTGTGAGGTGTGCCGGGACAGCCTGGTGTGAGGTGTGCCGGGACAGCCTGGTGTGAGGTGTGCCGGGACAGCCTGGTGTGAGGTGTGCCGGGACAGCCTGGTGTGAGGTGTGCCGGGACAGCCTGGTGTGAGGTGTGCCGGGACAGCCTGGTGTGAGGTGTGCCGGGACAGCCTGGTGTGAGGTGTGCCGGGACAGCCTGGTGTGAGGTGTGCCGGGACAGCCTGGTGTGAGGTGTGCCGGGACAGCCTGGTGTGAGGTGTGCCGGGACAGCCTGGTGTGAGGTGTGCCGGGACAGCCTGGTGTGAGGTGTGCCGGGACAGCCTGGTGTGAGGTGTGCCGGGACAGCCTGGTGTGAGGTGTGCCGGGACAGCCTGGTGTGAGGTGTGCCGGGACAGCCTGGTGTGAGGTGTGCCGGGACAGCCTGGTGTGAGGTGTGCCGGGACAGCCTGGTGTGAGGTGTGCCGGGACAGCCTGGTGTGAGGTGTGCCGGGACAGCCTGGTGTGAGGTGTGCCGGGACAGCCTGGTGTGAGGTGTGCCGGGACAGCCTGGTGTGAGGTGTGCCGGGACAGCCTGGTGTGAGGTGTGCCGGGACAGCCTGGTGTGAGGTGTGCCGGGACAGCCTGGTGTGAGGTGTGCCAGAGCACCCTGGTGTGAGGTGTGCAGGGACAGCCTGGTGTGAGCTGTGCCGGGACAGCCTGGTGTGGGGTGTGCCGGGACAGCCTGGTGTGAGGTGTGCCAGGGCACCCTGGTGTGAGCTGTGCCGGGACAGCCTGGTGTGAGCTGTGCCGGGACAGCCTGGTGTGAGGTGTGCCGGGAGAGCGGTGGTGGAGCCCTCCCCGCAGCCCCAGGGCTGCAGTCTCTCTGCTGGAGCTCCAAGCTGCTGTTCTCACCTCTCAGAAATCACTTCTGTGACCTCTGCTGCCGTTACCTCCGTTATCCTCACCAGGTTTCAGGTGGAGCGACTCTTCTTGACTCTGGCTGTTTGGGAGCGCACGTTGCGCGGTTGTTTCTCGCGATGCAGGGCAGGGAGTGGCTGGAGTGGGGTGCTCCGGTGGCACAGCCCCGTGGCACAGGAGGCTCTGGACAGGACGGGCTGTGCTGTGAGGGCTGTGCGGCCTCGGGCTGCCGGCTGCCGAGAGGAGCCTGTCTGCTTCGGCGGGCTCGCCTGTGAGGTGTTGGCTTTGAGCACAGCGACTTGGAAGTTTGAGTCTGACCTGAGAGCTGATCAACTCCCAAGTGTTTCACTTTGCAGTTTCTGCTTCCAGCTCCGCTCCAGTCCCTCCCGTGCAGCCGGCGTTCCCCGAGGGCACTCTCGCCGGCACAGCGAAGGTCAGCTCTTGCTTTCATCGTGGATGTAAGAGGGGGGACCCAGTGGTGCTCACTTCTCTTACCTGCGGGTCTCAGGACGGAAGGCAGACGCTCCCGCAGAGCACGCAGCAGTCTCTGCTTCCTCCGTGGGCCATGCTTAAGGTGTCAAGATTTTACCAGGAGAAGGCGAACGAAACACAAGGCTCAAATATGTGACCTGGTTTTGCTGTGAACGTTTCGAGGAGCCGCCCGAGCTGCTGCGTTTCCCCGCTGGGGGACGAGTCCTGCCCGCGGCACCGGGTCCTCGTCTCGTCGTGCCGGGGACGGCCGTGGCTCTGCTGTGCCGCTGCGGGCCCGGCCGCGGGAAACCAGGCCCTCGCCCTGCTCCTGAATCAGCAGGAGAACTGTAATTGTTTTCCTGCTACACCGTCTGATCCTGCCTTTAATTAAACATGTGCTGTCCTGCTGACGGCAGTGGGACTGTACCAGCCGGGTTTGACAGCGGGGCGTGAAGTTCGTAAGGAGATGTGAGGAAGACCTGTCCTTGTCACTGGCACTACCAGGGTCGGAAAGGTTGGCAGAACCTCTCCTCTGGATCCCTGTAGCCCATTCCGGAGGTGAATTAACGCTGATCAGTTCCTGCAGTGTCACCTGCTCCAAACACCGCTGGCTCTGGGCCTTTGTCTCCGGGGCAGCGTGTGTTGTCACAGTCGGTTTTGAGGAAGAGGAGACGTCTGAGACACTGTTCGGGTTGCAGAGCTTGGCAACACCTTGGTAGTTTTGGCTGCAGAAGCAAGAAGGCTTTGTGCAATTCCAGTGTGAAGACCGTGTTCATAGCACAGACCCGGTTCCTGCTCTGCAGATGCGTAAATCGTCACCGAGTTGTTTCAAAGAGGTTGGCCTGTGTGCAAGGGCGTTGTGGGTTGTGTAAGTGGGGTGTCTGACTCCTCGGGCACACACCCTGCTCCCTTCAGCCGCCTCACCCTGGGAAATGCCGCAGGTCTGAGCGCTGGGAAGCCTGCTGTGACCGTGCGGCCGAGGACAGGAGTGTCCCTGCAGCCTGGTGGCACTGGACAGCCCCCCGCTCTCTGCCCCGCAGAACCACACGGTGTCCTGAGCTGGGAGGGACCGCGGGGACCGCATCCCCGAGCTGTGCCCTGGAACCCCCGGCTCCTGCGCAGAGCTGCTGGGGAGCGGGGGGCCCGCCGGCCCTCGCTGTCCCCTGTGCAGACAGCCCGGGGGTGCTGGGGACACCGCCGTGTCCTTGTCCCCTTCCCCCGGGGTTAGGCACAGCGCCTTTGGGGTGGGACGGGACGGGCGCCCCTGCCCGGTCGGGTGCAGTTGGTTCGCACGTGTTTTGGCGCTGGTGCGGAGGGCGCTGGCGATCTCGTTCCCGAGCAGCGGCAGCGGGGGCAGAGCTGGCGCTCTGCTGGGACAGGCCGGGAGCCCTTTTGGGACAGCCTCGAGAAAACAAAGAGTATGAGCAGGAACTTCTTTACTTTGAGGGTGCCAGAGCCCAGGAACGGGCTGCACAGGGAGGTTGTGGGGTCTCCTCTGGAGACGTTCAGGATCGNGTTTCCACCGGGGGCCACGTCAGCCTCGCGGTTGCCTTCCAAGGGCCGAACACAATTTTAGGACTGTACAGCACTCTCAGTACAGTCCTAAAATTGTGTTCGGCCCTTGGAAGGCAACCGCGAGGCTGACGTGGCCCCCGGTGGAAACGATTGGACACCCCTGGACCAGGTGATCTCCAGAGGTCCCTTCCAGCCACAACCCGTGCGCGGTGCTGGGGTTCTGTGGGTGGGCAGAGGGCTCTGGCCTTGCTGCAGGCGCTGTGGCCGAGGGGCAGTGGCAGCTGGCGTGGGGGCTCCGTGGGGCTGGGGGATCCGTGTCCATCACCCTGTGTGGTGTGGGGGCTCCGTGGGGCTGGGGGATGGTGTCCCTGATCTGCCCCACGTCTCAGGCTGCTGGGGTTGCCCCGGCCTGAAGCCGTTCCCTCCCTCCTGCACACCCAGCTCCACTGAGCCTTTTTGTTTTCTCATTTTCCACCTCTGGATCTGAGTAAGTGAGCAGGGGGAGGGCTCTGCTGAGCATTGCTCTGCAGCACCGGGGAACCCTTGGGGGTGGTGTCCGAACTCCCAGCACCACTATCTGGATACTGAGGTTCTCTGAGCCAACCTAATAGCTCTGTTAACCTTTTTCCGTGTCCTGGGGCCTTGCCGCAGCCGCAGTAGTAGTGCTGGAGTTTCACAGGTACGAACACTGATGGTCCAGGAGGCAGGATTGCCATCTGGTGAAGGTGTGTCCCGTCACCACGCTGCAGACGCACAGCTCGGGTGGAGGCACGCTGGTTGCAAAGAGGATGAAACTCCTTCAGATGGTTTTTCAGGGTATCTTACAGACAAACTGGGCTTACGAGGGCCCTTTGTAACTGTGCCATGTATTTACGTGCTGTGCGTGACTCTGCGTGTGTCGTGTTGTGCTGTGTTCAGAGGGACCTTGGCAGGTTGGAGAAATGGGCCAACACCAGTGTGACGGAGTTCAGCAGAGGGAAATGCCACTTTCTGCACCTGGGGGAATAAACCCGTGCGCTAGTACGAGCAGGGGACCGACCGCCCGAGAAGCAGCTCTGCAGAGGCACTGGGTCCTGGTGGGCCACAGGCTGAGCAGCAGTTAGAACGTTGCCAGCGGTCAGGGGAGGCGCCGCTGACCCACATCTGGAGGACCATGTCTGTGCTGGGCTCCCCAGGGCGGGCAGAGGTGTGTCCTGTGACGGGCCACAGAAGTGAGAGAGAGACTGGGGCGTCTGTGACATGGGGAGAGGCTGAGAGAGCTGGGGCTGCTCAGCATGGACAGGGGACTCGGGGGATTTTTCCCATGTGGCTGTGCTGTCAGGGGCTCAAGGACACGGAGCCAGACTCTTCTCAGTGGCGGGACCGGAGGTAACAGGCACAGAGTGAAATAGGGGAAATTCTCTGTAAACATAAGGAAACACTTTTTTTGGTTTGTTTTACCGAAGGGGTGGTTGGACACTGGAACGTGTTCCTCAGTGGGGTTGCAGAATGCCCGTGCAGTACCGTCCAGGTGACCCATTCCCTGGGTAACGTGCTGTAGCTGACGCTGCTTTGCGCAGGGCTTGGACTGGCTGATCTTTCCTGAGACAGCCCAGCCAGCCTCACCCCCATCCCTGGAAAGGTGATGGAACTGCTCATTCTGGACGTCACCTCCGAGCATGTGGAGGAAAAGGTTATCAGGAGTAGTCAGCGTGGGTTCACCAGCGGGAAATCGTGTTTGACCAGCCCGGTAGGTACTGGTATGGTATGACTGGCTGGGCAGACGAGGGAGGAGCAGCGGACATTGTCTGCCTTGACTCCTGCAAGGCTTTTGACACCGTCTCTCATGACATCCTTATGGGCAAGCTCAGGAAGCGCGGGTTGGATGGGTGTGCGGTGAGGTGGCTGGTGAACCGGCTGCACGGCAGAGCTCGGAGCGCCGCGATCAGCGGTGCAGAGCCTGGTTTAGGCCTGTACTCAGTGGGTTCCCCAGGGTCAGTGCTGGGTCCAGCCCTGTTCAACCTGTTCATCAATGACCTGGATGAAGAGACCGAGTGCACCCTCAGCCAGTTTGCTGGTACCAAACTGGGAGGAAGGGCTGACCCAGCAGAGGCTGCGCTGCCATCCAGAGACCTGGGCAGAAGAACCTGGTGAAGTTCAACAAGGGCAAGTGCAGGGTCCTGCACTGGGGAGGAACAGCCCCCAGCACCAGTGCAGGCTGGGGTGGGCCTGCTGGAAAGCAGCTCTGCAGAGAAGGACTTGGGAGCTCTGGCGGACAACAGGGTGACCAGGAGTCAACAACGTGCCCTTGTGGCCAAGAAGCCAACGGTACCTGGGGGCATTGAGAGGAGTGTGAGCAGCATTCAGGGAGGTGAATCCTCCCCTCCGCTCTGCCCTGCTGAGGCTGCATCTGCACAACTGGGCCCAGTGCTGGGCTCCCCAGTTTAAGAAGGTCANGGTGCCCAACGCCAGGGTGAGGGGCACCGGGCACAGACTGAAACACAGGAGGGTCCATGTGAACATGAGGAGAAACTTGTGTGCTGGGAGGTGCCAGAGCCTGGCCCAGGCTGCCCAGAGCGGGTGTGGAGTCTCCTTCTGGGAGCCATTGAAACCCGCCTGGGATCCTGTGGGATCTGCTCTGTGCCCCTGTGAGCAGGGGCTGGGGGATCTCCAGAGGTCCCTGCAACCCCAACCATTCTCTGATCTTGAGAGGCCGTTTCCAACCTCGGCCGTTCCGTGTTCTGCTGGACCTGCCTCCAGAGTGCAGGTTGTATTTTTGACCGAACTGCTGTATTGGGAAATGCGCGCCCCTCGCTCGCTGTCCTGCTGCGTTCTCCCGGGCAGCCGTGCAGACGCGGGCTCTCCAGCAGCCCGCTCTGGTTCCTGACCGTCGCCGGCAGCCCTGCCGGTGTCCGGGGGCAGCGGGACGCCCGTCTTGTGCTGCCGTGTGTGGCAGCGGCCGCTCCGCTCCCTCCCTGCGCAGCGGGAGGGGCTGGTGCAGCGGGTGTGGGGTGGGACAGTCTGAGCTCACACAGGGGGCGGGGGGCACAAGGGACTGTCAGCCTTTGTCTCGGGGGTCGGCGTCTCTCAGTTTTGGCGGCACCGCCGGCAGTGCCGCCCGTCTGCAGCGCTGGGGAGCAGTCGCAGCGCGGTGAGATGGGGCAGCACCTCGTTTCTACCTGCGGTGGGTGTTTCCTCCCCCGCATTCTCTCTGCCTCCCCAGGCCTGACCAGAGCTGGAGCCGCGGTCCCAGCCCGCGGTACGTGAAGTGCGGGCAGGACGCCTCGTGTGTGCGGAGCTCCGGGGGCTCGCGGGTGAGCAGCTCCGCAACGCGAGGGGTCGGGCAGCGCGGCGGTACCGGTGACACCTGTGTCCTGGACCCGCGGCGGTACCGGTGAGGTCTGTGTCCTGGACCCACAGTGGTACCGGTGACGCCTGTGTCCTGGACCCGCGGTGGTACCGGTGACGCCTGTGTCCTGGACCCGCAGTGGTACCGGTGACGCCTGTGTCCTGGACCCGCGGTGTCACCGGTGACGCCTGTGTCCTGGACCCGCGGTGGTACCGGTGACGCCTGTGTCCTGGACCCGTGGCCTCGCCGCCAGCGTGGGAGGCTCCGGACCTCCAGCACCACTGTTTCTGTTCCTCAGCAGGAGCCGAAGGTGGATCTGCCAAGTGGAGCCGGTGTTTGCTGCCACCGGTGTTTCTTGTTTTCATAAACTGGCCGAGCCTGTTACTGTTTCTGTGGATTATCTCAAATAAAACCACGGTGTGGTGGTTGGAAATGCTCCTTGAGCAGAGCTGACCTAACCACTGAAGATGAGCCGTGTGCTCAGGATCGCTCTCTGCTCAGCTGGCTGTAATATTTCGATTTGAAGCTGCGTTCCTTTCCCTGTGCCATGACGATAGTTTCGACTGTCACAGCAGTGATTCTGCTCCACTAGCCTCATATTTTTCATCTATAAAATTACTCCAAAGGCAGTGATCTGAATCAAGAGGTTTGTTAATAATTGCACCAGGGTTTCATCCTTTCTCATTTCTGCCCATATCATCACGTTTCGTTATTGAAGTGGGTCTTCAAAGTTGCTGAGGCATCAGTCATTGTTAAGACAGAAGTCTCTCCAATTTAATTGTGGTTGCCTGGACCTGGCAGAGAAGTGAGTGTCGTGTACTCTGCCTGACAGGAGCGGAATAAATGGCTCGGGGGGGCCGGCTCGCATGGGGGTTCTTGGGAACCCAGCCCGTTTGTAGCAGGTGGCTGTGGCTTCCGAGCGACCGCTGTGGTTCATCTGGGAAGGGTTGTCACAGTCCGGGTCTCCCCACGTTTGGTGGTTCTCTTCCGTTCTTTATGTTGGTCGCACACTTCAATATTTGCCTGTCAGAAGCAAAAAGGGACATCTGAGGCTTTTCATTTGGTTCTGCAAACGGGCCTGTGAGTTTGACTTAGTGTTGCGTGTACCCTTGTTGACTGTGATCTCTGTACGTGACCATCTCCTCCCCGCTCTTGTGCTGGGTGTTGTGCCACGAGGTGCTCGGCCCTCACCCGTGATCAGTGGATCGGAGTTGGGCTCCTCGCGGGGTCTGCAGGGTGTCCCGGCCCCACGGTGACCGGCGGTGTGATGGACGGGCACCGGAGCACGGCAGGGGTCTGCAGGGTGTCCCGGCCCCACGGTGACCAGTGGTGTGATGGACGGGCACCGGAGCACCGCAGGGGTTCACTGGCGGACCCTGGCCCCGCAGGACTTTCGGATCCTCCGTCGGTGGCGGGTTTGAAGACTCGCCCAGCCCTGGTCTGAGCTCAAGCAGACCCTGCTTTGGGCCGGGCTTGGGCTGGGCACCGCCGGCCTTTCCCTCCCGCTGGGTTTGTTCCATGGCTCTGTGATGAAGGGCTGCCATATACAAAGGATGAGAAGGATATTACTTCATTGTCCCTTTTCACTGAAAAATCCATGGATCTAGGTTGCCTTGTTTTTTTTAAGAGAGATTGAAGTAATAGAATTTTGTTCCGAAATTGTAAATAACTGGAACTTCTCGTATGTTTGACTGCTTTCATCTTTAGGGAGGCTGCTGAATGAGGATCTCAAACATGCTGCAGAGCCTGTTTTTTGCATTTTTCTGCCTTTTTTGTAATGTTACGGTTTTGTGGAGTATATCTTTGTGGCTTATAGTGCTTTCCAGACTCTATACCTTCCACTAACTTTCAGCCAACCTGTACATTAACGGGAGCAGTGGCCTATGTATTTCCAGTCTGTTGGTTTGCAGTTGCTCTGCTCTGGATATTTTAAGAATTTATACCCCCCAAATCTTATTTGCAAGACAGTATTGTAGTTGTTTTCCATCTCAGCTGTCCCGTAGCCATTCACATACTTCAACAGTAGAATATCTTTGTAATATATTCTGATTTACAAAAGCTCTGTCCCCCTCTTTACCCAGCTGCGCTGTCAAATGTATTCGTACGCTCCCCAGTCTTCCTCTTGACCCCTTTTATAGACGTGTGACGCCTTCCATCGCGCTCTGAGCTGAGCGATTCAGGTCATGCAGGCTTGGTGACGTTTTTGTTTGTCTGTGGGTTTTTTTGGTTGGTTGGTTTTTTGTTTTTATCTTCAGAAGATCTTGAAGCTGTGTATGTTTCATCTCAATAGAGACGTTCAGCGTACTGCTAAATTTCTGTCATTTTTTTTTGCCAGCTCTATGAAACAGGGTTAACATTGATTAGAAAAAGGGGTAATTACCAGTCTCCAAAGAGACATTTGCTTAAGTTTTCACTTTTCATTCCAGTAACAGCTTTAAAATTAATTTGCTCTCCAGCTCCAGTGTAAAAAAAATGGATCTCTTGTGCAGCCTTGCTTTGTAAATCCGGCTGTTTGAGTTCCCAGTTGGCGTACCCGGTTCACAGGTTACCAAACCGGTGTTCGGTGTGCCGGCCTGCCCCGCGCCTTTGCGCTCCCAGCTCCGTCTGCCACAACCTGCATTCGTTGGGGGAACACTGGAGTTCCATGTTTGTTTTTTGTGATCTCCACCGATGGCTTTTGAGTACCCTGAATTTTTTGTCACATCAAAATGTTTTATTCAAGTGCAGTTTAACTGAATCTTAAGAAGCGGGATGTTCTGGTCTTGTTGTCTTGCTGTTTGCCGAACGGAGATTTGTGCACAGATCTGATACTGGCCCGTCAGCACTGTGGGGTCTGGGGGCTTTTTACCTCTTTTAAGAAAAGTATGGGGGAGAAAAACTGCTGGTATAAAAAGCACACCAAGCAAGGCGTTTCGGAGCGTTCTGTGTAGGAGGTGCCTCCCTGGAGCGCGGCCGCTCGGGTGGGGGGCGCTGCGGACTGGCCCCACAGCTGGTTGTGCGGCTGGCCCGCTCGGCTCCCGGGCGCGTGGGTGCGCGGGCGTGCTGGCTGTTCTCAGCGAGACAGCTCTTCTGGTCAGAGGCCTGTCCGACTCTGTTAGATTGCAGTGAGCAGCATGGGAGCAGCTGCTGTGCCAAGAACTGTCCTGATGTTCTGATTTTGATGGCCCAGCTAAGAAAGCGCAAATTAACAGTGGGCAAAACCGAAGTCAGTGTTCACAGCGACCAGTTTGCGCACAGACAGCTCGTAAACCTCCCTTGTGTGGACAGAAGCTTCCCGTGTGTGTCGCGTCTGTTTGAGACTCCCTGAAATCCACAGGCAGAAGCGCTACAAGTTTGGGCTGTAGGTGTTCAGTTCCCTTTGTTGTTTTCCAGCTTGTTGACTCCAGCAGGTCAACACAATGTCTTGCCTGGAATTTCCTTGCATTCTAAAATTAGGAGAAGGATCTAGGAAACAATAGCAAATCAAGTCTCTGAACCTCCTGCTCTGGCTTGAACCTTTGTTGTCATTTAGACTTTCACCTACTTCCCTTCTTGTTAAACTGATTTGCATTAGATAAACTGAATAAAAAGGAGCTCGCACTGTTCAGTGTCAGGAGGACTTTTACTTTTTTGTGTGTCCCCGTTACGGTTCAGGGCCCGAGGAGCTCGGCCGCGGTGCCGCTGCCGTTCGTGCTCCGGTTCACGGGCCCGGTGTGGCCATGGGTGCCCGTCTGCAGCCCCTCAGACAGGGCCCCGCGTCCCCTCCCAGACCTTTCTGTGGGAAACCGGTGGGAAACCACAGAGTTCTGGACCCGCGGCAGGGAAACTTCTCAGGTGAGGGCCCTAACGCTGCTCCTCACCCCTTCTCGCGGGGCCAGCAGCTCTGCCCTGCGGATCTTGTGGCTGTGTTGTGCATCCCCTTCTGATTGGTGCCGGCCCTTGCCTGGTCTGGGTCATTGCCCGGGTGACAGTTGCGGGTGTCCCACCACCCGAACCAGAACAGACCCCTGTACCCCACAGCTGTTCCCGGGGGGTCTCAGCAGCCTTTTCCGTGGATGGATTCCTGGAAAGGCAACCGAGAAAGAAGGTTCAGGCCTCAAACTGTAGTTTGGTCCTCTCGGTGTGGTCTGTGTGGGCAGCCCTGGCTCCAGATGTGTTTGCTGACCCGTGAGTGATGCTGCGGTTACATCTGTCGCTCGCTGTGACCCCCGGTGCGACAGGCAGAGGTGACACGGGTTAGAAGCGGCCTCTGTGTCCCGCACAGGCCGGGTTTGTTCTGGCCTCACCGCTCCTTTCTTCTGCGTCGCGGGTTGAGTTACCAGGTTCTTGAGCTCTGGCCGTCTGGAACTCGTGAACGGTTGGAGGTGACTTAGGGCAGGTGTCTGTAGCCGAACACGTAGTCAGGGACACCGTGTCACTGTGTGTGCTGCAGTCCCTGCCTTCATCTGCCCGCGGGGCACGGGCAAACCCCTCCGAGCAGTCCGTGTTCTGCAGTTGGTGTTCGTTGTTCGCTCCGTCCAGGAAACACAGCAAACGCCACCATCCTGGTTTCCGTCCTGTCCCGTGTCCCGTACTGAGAAGCAGCTGCAAGATTTGTCCGGTTGATCATTATAGTGTGTTGTGTTTAGTGAACTAACCGAGAGGTGTTGGTGTCTAGAGTATGATTGATGAATCTTGTAATTTACCATTTACAGCGAATATAACTGACTTCCGAGAACAAGAGTAGGTGTGAAGAACTTGAATGCTGTTAGACCAGGAGACTTCTAGAGGTCCCTTCCAGTCCACATTGCCATGACTGGTGGTTCTAGAAGAGAGTTTTCTTTCCTTCTCCAGTTCTTTGTCACTCGGGCCTGCTCCTGTTCCAGTACGAGTGGCACAGACTCTTTCCCTGTTGTGCAGGGACCTGTCACTGGTGTCCTGACAAAACGTGCTGTACAACAGAGGTGTGTGACAGCAGGGACAGGACTCTGCTCTGGAGGTCCCCTCATGTTCGCCTGTGTTGGCGTCTCTGGACCAGACTCACGGACACTGTAGTGTCGGCCGGCAAGCTGCTCGTGGTGCTCGTGTTTGGGTGCCTGAGCTGAACTGTTACCCTGGGAAACAGAGGATATCTATTTTGTGTCCTACAAGGGAGGGAGAAGAGCACTGGGATAACAGAGAGTTAAATGAATCGTCAAGCTGAAGTAATTCATAGAATCCTAGAGTGTCCTGAGCTGGAGGGACCCACAGATCATGGGTTCCAGCTCCGGTCCCTGCACAGCACACCCCACAGCTCACCCCTGTGTCTGAGCACGCTGTCCAGTCTCCTCTTGACCACGGTCAGGTTGGGCCGTGCCCCCTCCCTGGAGCCTGTTCAGTGTGCAGCCCCTCTGGGTGCAGAACTGTTCTGAATGTCCCACTGACCCCCTGCACATCTCCTGCCGTCCCCTGGGCTCTGTCCCTGTCACAGAGAAGAGCTCAGCCCTGCCCCTCCTGCTCCTGAGGAACCTGCAGCCCCATGAGCTCTGCCCTCAGTCTCCTCTGCTCCAGCTGAATAAACCCAGGGACTTCAGAGCTCCTCACACGGCTTCATCTCCAGACCCTTCCCCAGCTCTGTGTCCCTGATTAATGCCTTTCTCCTTTCAGCCTCGTCTCTTGTAGACGTTAATCGAGGTTCTGGTCTGTGCATCAGCTGCACTTTGAGGACCTCGGCAGGATGGGGTGACGGGGGAGGCCGTTGTCTCCAGGGGTGGACACTCAGGTTTGCCCTGAGGTGGCTGCACAGACAGGTTTCCCACAGAGCTGCTGCTGACCCCGTTTTGCTCTCTCCTGTCGCAGCCTTTCTTCAGGCTCCTGAACCTGCGCAAGCTGGGCCTGAGCGACAATGAAATCCAGAGGCTTCCCCCTGAGGTCGCCAACTTCATGCAGCTGGTGGAGCTGGACATCTCTCGCAATGGTGAGGTCCAAGCCGATGCTCAAAGCTGCTCCCGCTGCGGTGGGGCTGTCCCGTGCACTGTTCGGGGGGGCCGTGCCCTCTCACAGTTCTGCAGACCCTCTCATGGGTCCCAAGCTGGGAAATGTGGTTGTTTTACTGTGTCTTAGGCTGTCACCAGTACCTGCTGTCTCATTTTCCATGACAGGCTCTTCTCAAGCTTCTTTTTTTCTTCTACATATTTTTTCCAGACATTCCAGAGATTCCTGAAAGCATCAAATTCTGCAAATCATTGGAAATCGCAGACTTCAGTGGGAATCCTCTCTCCAGGTAGGAAGGCATGTGCAACCCTCTTGTCCAGCTGAGCATGGAGGTTGGGGTTCCTCATTGTCTGCACCTTGTCCTTGTCCTCCCCTGCAGTCAGGGCCTGCGCTCACCCTGCCCTTGCCAAGAGCTGCGCAGTCTGACCTCCTGCCAGGTGGGCACAGCGCGGGGAGCTGGGTTGTGCTGCCCCTTCTGCAGGGCCGGTGGCCCGGACTGATGAGCCTTTAGTCATCCCGGTGCCACCGGTGTGAGCAGCCAGGGCTCCTGCCCTCTTGGAACGACGTTGTTATCCCTCCTCACCCCTTCACCCCGGTGCACAAGCCAGAGGGGATGTGGAGTGGTACTGCAGAGGATAGAGCAAGGCCTGCACGCTGCCCTGTGCTCCCCACCCCTCCTTTTTGCTTCCCTGTCCTTCCTTTTTGCTGTCTTCTTATCTATGACTGAGGATGGCAGTGCTTTGAGCTCTGTGTTTGGTGGCTTTCCCTGGCAGTGCCCGGAGCTATGATCGAGAACGGGGCTCTGCCTTTTCAGCCTTCTGTGTGTGCAGCTCCGAACCCATGATGTTTAGGGAGCTGATGTGTGGCTCCCTGCCCGCTGAGCCGTGCTGTCCGGCCCTGGTGCCGCCTGACCCCAGACCCTGCTGCCCTTTGTGCTCCTGGGCATGTGCTGCTCCAGTCGCCCTTTAAATACATTTAACTCTCTGCTTCCGTCTTGCGGTGCCAGGCGCTGCCCCAATGGGACGAGCTTTTCAGTGGGTGAGAATCCCTGAACCACAGGAAGGAGCAGCGCTTCTGTACCAGAAGTTACTTGTCAGAGCCTTTTTGTGGCCCAGACCTGTGACGTGTATGTTGTGAGCAGCGGGGCAGGGGAGCTGCCTGTGAACAGCAAAGGATTTCTCCTTTTCACGAGCCTGTCCCTGTTCTGCTGCACTGCGGGGCTGTGATCAGGACACTGCCTGGCCTCGGGGAATGCTGCGGTGCCCACTGCACAGGTCCCCTCCGATGGGCGTTTGGATTACTTGGTAGCCCTCCGTGCTTCCCCGTTAAAACGATCGCATGCCATAGTGTAGTGTGGGATTTGTGCCCGAGTCCTGCAGAGCCCGGTGAGCTCCCTTGTACACGCAGTGGCTCTGGTGCCAGGGACGGTTGTCTTGGAAACGGGGCCTGTCCTGGATCGGGAGCCAGGGCTGGGCCCTGCTCGTCCCCTTTCCACATGTTCATCCGGTTGGGATAAGGCTGGCTTTTGGGGGATTTCAGTGAGGAATTTGGGGCTTGTTTTGTGCACAGGATTAATGGTGTTCTGTTCTGTCACGCTTTCGCAGGCTTCCAGAAGGCTTCACGCAGCTTCGGAGCCTGGGCCATTTGGCCTTGAACGATGTGTCCTTGCAGAGCCTCCCCAATGACATTGGGAAGTGAGTGTGCCCGTGTTCCTCCTAACGGGGAGGGGTTTGGGGTGGGGACACCATGTTCCTCCTAACGGGGAGGGGTTTGGGGTGGGGACACCATGTTCCTCCTAACGGGGAGGGGTTTGGGGTGGGGACACCATGTTTCTCCTAACGGGGAGGGGTTTGAGGTGGGGACACCATGCTGTTGGGTGGTGACACTGGCAGGACGTGCCATCCCAGTTACAGCTTGCCACTGTACTGAACTTACTGTGTGAGCACCTCTCTGCATTATTCCTCTTAAAATACAAGCTTTTTGAAAAGGTTCCTTTCCTGGTCTCAGCTGCTCCTCCTCCTCTTTGGTCTGTGGGACAGGCAAGGGGTGCGTCCAGGCTTCACAAATTGTCTTTCCGTATTTTGTGAGTGCCCATTTGCCCCTTTCCAAACAGACGTGGTCTGTCCCATGCCGTTGAAATGATCGATGCTGCCAGCAAATGTCCAAGGCAAAGCCCATGGGGCTTTCCCGTGGGGTGCAGTGCCGCCCCATGGGTTCGGCTTCCTACACGAGGGATTTTATCTTTTGGGGCAGGCAGTTCTGTATGCGATACCGTGTTTCCGTGTCCTGAGTTGGGCAGTGTCGTTTCCCCACGATTCTGCAATAAGCAGTCACCTTCACCAGAAGTCATTTCAGATCCTCATTGTTTTTTGTTTTCCCGTTATCTCCATGTAAGCATCCACACTCAAGTACTGATGGATGCATTTGTGTAGGTCATGAGGGGTGGTCCCAAGGGAAAGGGTATGAGCATCTTCTTTTATCCCTGAAGCCATATTCAGTGAATCTGACTTTCTCCCTCCTTTTTCTCTTGCAGTTTGGCAAACCTGGTGACTTTGGAGCTGCGTGAGAACCTGCTGAAGACCCTCCCCACGTGAGTGTCCGTCTGGGGTGCTCCGGAGGCTCCTGCCTGCCTGTTCTCACTGATTCCTCAAGGACTTTCCGTTTCTGTCGTACAGGCTCTGGCACTTGGTTTGGGAGGGCTCAAGCCTTTGTGTAAATCAGCTGCATCTTGCTGGATTTGTGTAAACTGGGGTGAGGCGGGAGCGGGCAGTACAGGGTTAAGAGCAGGGAAGGGTGCACTCCGCCCAGGTGGCAGGGTTGATTTGGAATAGACAGGGTTCAATAAGAAGGAGAACCCTTTTCCTGGGGAGCTGGAGCACATCGTGGAAAAAGAGAGAAGAATGTGCCGATGTGGGTGTAGGAAGAACTCTGTATACAGTGAAGCTCGTGATTTGAAAAGCATCAGAATGCGGCTGCAGATACATTTTGCACCTGACATCTCCGTTTTCTTGGGTATCCCTTCTGATTGTGCTGGTGGGGCAGTTTGTGGAATGGGTGGGATAACTGGCTTTCCTGGAGCAAGGAATGCGGGTAAGTCTTGTTCAGTGTTCAGGGTGCGGGCTGGAGATGCCTCCCTGGTAGAGGATCTGGTCGGTACAGCTGGTGCTGTCGGGTGGATGGGGTGTGAGGAGCTGACGAGGCTGTGCGCTAATCGCCCGTTTGGAGCCCGTGGAAGCTGTTTGAGTTCTCTAACCTATGTTAGCTCTGTCAGCTTGCTTTCTGCCCACTTAGCCGTCCAGCTCGTGATTCCCCCAGTCTTCCTTGAACATGTTGAAGGGATTCCAGCTGACTTTTTTTAAATAGCAGTATGTTTTGGGGCCACACAGACTCCTCAGTGAACGCGAGGAGCATGCAGCTATTGTCACCTTTCCACAGTGCTCTCTTACTATTCGTTGCAAGTATTCAATTTGAATACCTGTGTTTTCTTCCCTTGCTGCCCTGCTTAATTGAAAAAAGAGGGCAAAGGAGGCTTCCGATGCTGCAGTGTCCTAGCAGGACGTGGAGACTCTGAGCAGCCGGTCTTGCTTGTCTGTGATGGCTGCGCCCCCCTCACTGTGAGACGTTGCTTTGACTCAGGTGCACACTCTTCTTGACGGTTATTTTCCTCGAGGGTTGTATGACATCGGTTCTATCTGTGTATAGAATCCATGTGCCAGCTTTCACCCAGAGGACAGGACGCTTCCAGAAAGGAGCTGGAAGGGTTTGCAGTGGGCAGCTCCCAGGCTGCACAGCTGCTGATTACCCAGCGTAGGAAGAAGCACAGTTCAAACCAACGGTGCTGTCTCGTCTCTGATGCCAAAGGCACTGGATCTTTTCTGCACAGAAGCTGTCAGCATGAAAACCCTGGAGCGGAGACCAGCTGAGGCGGCCCCGTATGAGGAGAAGCCGCAGGGGGAACGTGAGAGCCAAAGTCCTCGTGCCAGGCTGGGAGCAGGCAGCAGGGGTTTGGGTCCCGGTGCTGGGACCCGCTGCTGTGTGCTGTTGTGGTGTTTGTACGGACGGGTACCACCACCGCGATACCCGTACAGAGAGCTGCAGCAGCCAGAGCCGGGCTTACCGTGGTCCCAGGGGCCACTCATCACCTGGGAACCAGCACGTGCCTGGAGTCGGAGAATTCGGTCTGTGACCAAACCCCTCTGGTTCCCAGGGAGATCTCTCAGTGCTCGCTTGTTTCCCTGGGTTAATTTGTACACCCCACTAGGTACTTACAGCCTGCTCTGAAGTTTGGGGGTGTTTCTCTGGAAGATAAGTCCAGGCTTGACACTGGTTCTGCGGTGCGATCCCAGCTTCTTTTCCTCATTCCTCAAGTCACAGGATGATTTCCTGAAGCAGAGGAAGGATCTTGAAGGCCGAGGCAATTTCCATCAGATCTGTCAGTCAAATGTGAGATTGAAATCGATGGCCAAAGAGGCTTCAGTGGTACTGTCAGGTACTCTGCCTGGCTCTGAAGCTCTTGTACTCAGTCTGGTTACAAATTATGCCCAAGAACGGCTCTAAACAGGTCCAGGTGATCTTGCCGAAGAGCAGAATGACTTATCGAAGTGGATGGTGCTTTCAGTTTTCAAGGTTACTGAGCCCAGTGGGTAGATGTGCTTCAATTCTGTGAATTTGCGACTGCATTATGCATCAGTGTCCTTTTGATTTTTATTGTTGTTTAGGTGCTTAAAAGATCCATCTTGCCGTGACCGTTACTCGTCAAAGTTTAATTTCTTTGGTTAGTCTTCTGCTGTGAGCTGAGTTCTGAAGCAATTCCTCTTGTACAGCGGTTGTGGCTGGTGGAGGGACACAGCTTGGCCGTGGTTTGGGAAGGACAGCTCTTGGTGCTGTTCTCAGGGAATGGTGGAGGGACACAGCTTGGCCGTGGTTTGGGAAGGACAGCTCTTGGTGGTGTTCTCAGGGAATGGTGGAGGGTGCCCTAGGCTGAGTCGTTTTGCAAGACCTCTGGTATCAACATGGACTCCACGGCTCTTTTCCCGGTTTTGGGAGCTCGGACTGTGAAGGTCTGAAGGGACAGTTAAGGCCGCTGGACCGTTCAGAGAAGTCAGAGAGCAGATGTGCAGTTGTGAGAGATGGCTGTGCAGCAGAGTCCTTTGGTGATCCTCTGGGTAAACCTCTGCTTGAGTTAATGCAATATCTCTCAATCCACCGCTGCAGGAGGTAAAAACTCGCTTTCCTGTGCAGCCCGAATGTTCGTGTAGGCTGGCGCAGGCAGGACCGCGCGGGCTGGAGCTGCTGGGGCGCTGAGCTGAGGGCACAGCAGCGCCGGCCGTGTCGGGACCGCGAGTCCTGGCTCCGTGGGGTTGCAGACTGTGGCGTCGCCGGGCCCTGGTGTCTGTGGGCGCTCAGGGCGCGTCCTTGGGGCGCTGGTGTTGGTTCGGTTCCTCCCCTCAGCGTCTGGCCTAGTGAGCTTTGTGTGCCTATTCCCGACCTCTCCCGAGACATCGCGCCAGTGTGGCCTTCCCTTCCCCTTCAGCATGGGCGTCCCGTTCGGGGAATTGAGGCTGTTGTGTTTGCCGTTCCTGCCTTTCCCTGCAGCTCTGCTCCCTGCCTCCAAACGTCTGTTGTCACCTGCTGGCTCCCTCCTGTTCCCCGTTAGTCTGTGCCCAGGTCCCCAGCCTCGCTGCAGACATGGGCAGCCATCTTCAGGTGTGCCTTGTCGCTTGTCCTGGGCTTGCTCAGAGGGTTTTTATGGCGGGAGGGGGAAGGTGGGTTGGTGAGGGGCTGGAAACCGGGAAAGCAGCGGCTCTGGGGCCGCTGGTGCCGCTGAGCCCAGTCCCCGTGCAGCCGGCCTGGCCTGGGCAAGGGCACCAGCTCAGAGGGACCGTGGAGGTCAGGATCCCACCTGGGCTAGGAGGTGTTCAAAATCCTGTACTCCGGGAGATGTGCAGCCCAATGCTAACCTTCTGTTTATTCTTTTTTTTCCCTCTCTTCCCCTCTCTGCTCCCTGTATCCTGCAGCTCACTCTCCTTCCTTGTCAAGTTAGAACAGTTGGATCTTGGTGGCAATGACCTGGAAGTGCTGGTAGGTGAGGGAAGGTGGGGAGGGAATACGGGTGGGTGCTTGGGCCAGAACCCTGTACCTGTGTGGAAGCAAGTGGGTTTTCGTCTGAAATTCAAAGAAATAGACTCTCTCTCAGGTTGTTTGGGAGGGTTCTGATCTGCCCACCATGGCCTGGTTATTGTTCCCAGCATAACGTTCTCTTCGTGTGTTCACCCTTGTGTTTTGCTTCCTGCTGCACAGCTTGTTCTGCTCTTTCCAAGCCGTTCTGCTCCGGGCTGTTGGTTCTCGCCCTCCAGCTGCCTCTCTTTGGTGCTTCCTCTCCTCTGTGTTGCGCTGCCCCCAGCTGTTCCGTGCTCTGCCAGGCCAGCTTTCTGCCTTTCCCCTTCCCATTTGATTTCTGTACTAGAAGGTGCAGAACCGGTGTTGTTCTGGCAGTGATCCAGGCCTGGGGTCGTACCCTCCGGACCGGGTTCTTCATGGAGGGCACGGACACGCTGACGGCCAGCGCGCAGGCTCGAGATTCAGCTTGTCCTGGCATTCAGGGACACCCAGAGATGCTCTTTAATTTTGCAGCTATGGATTGAGCTGTTACTGAATCCTGCTCTTAGTGTTCTGGAATGCGTTGGAAAGCCACCCAAATCGGGAGGCAGCGCAGCAGCGCGTGCAGCTGTGTGCGGAGGACTGCGGTCACCTGGGAGCGGCTTGTCCGGCAGGATTAACTCCAGACGCGAGCGCTGAGCAGCGTGCGTGCAGTGGCGCTGTGAACGCGCGTCTGCCCTTGCCGATGGTGCCGCTGTGTCACGTTGGGTTGGCCACTGTTGTCCAAATGTTTTTTCATGTCTGAGAGGAGGAGGAGGAGAAAGGCTCATTTCTTCTGTGAGGCCAGAATTTCCAACCCCTGTTTGGTTCTCGTCTCGCCTGCTCTTGTCTGCCGTGTTTCCTCCTGGGGCCTTTTGAAGCCAGGAAGCTGTTCCTGACATTTCCGAACACACACGCTGCTGTATTGTGGCCCAGCACCACGTTAGCCTCATAAACCACGCGGTGAATGGTTCTAGGAGGTGTGAAAGCAGTAACACTAGCTCTGCACAGGTGATTTATGGCATCCTAGAGCAGTTTCCCCCATGGAAGGGACTAACGGTGTCACTGTCCCGCTCCGTTACAGCCGGACACTCTGGGAGCGTTACCGAACCTGCGTGAGCTTTGGTTAGACCGCAACCAGCTCTCGGCCCTGCCGCCGGTGAGTCCCTGTTCCGGTGTTCCGGCACCGAGTCACCGCTCTGCTCGCGTCCTCAGCTCCTCCCTGAGCTCTAGCGTGTCCTTTCCCATCGCAGGAGCTGGGCAATCTCCGCCGCTTGGTCTGCCTGGATGTGTCGGAGAACAAGCTGGAGCAGCTGCCCAGCGAGGTGAGCGGGCTGGTGGCGCTGACGGACCTGCTGCTGTCCCAGAACCTGCTGGAGAGCATTCCCGATGGGATTGGTGAGTGCTGGGGTGGGGAGCATTCCCAATGGGACTGGTGGGTACTGGGGTGGGGAGCATTCCCAATGGGATTGGTGGGTACTGGGGTGGGGAGCGTTCCCAATGGGATTGGTGAGTGCTGGAGTGGGGAGTGTTCCTGATGGGATTGGTGAGTGCTGGAGTGGGGAGTGTTCCTGATGGGATTGGTGAGTGCTGGAGTGGGGAGTGTTCCCAATGGGACTGGTGGGTACTGGGGTGGGGAGCGTTCCCGATGGGACTGGTGGGTACTGGGATGGGGGGCAGTGCGGGACGTCACTGCCCCGCAGTGCTCCTGCTGCGGGGCTTCAGGAGAGGGCGTGTGGAACAGGGCGTTATTGATGGACTTGGTCACCGTAGCAGAGTGCAGAGCAGCAGATGATACTGGTGAGCAGTTCTCCACAGGACTAGTTCAGGTTCTTCGTCTGCATGGTGTGTAGATGAAGCCTGTGGGGAGGAAGGGTCATTTCTGTATTGTCAGGCTGCAAAATCCCTGGTGGCCTTTGGGCCAGGTGAGCGTGGAACAGCGTCGTTGTCTCGTGGCACGGTTCACACCTAGCTTGTTCCCTGGCCAGGTCAGCTGAAGCAGCTCTCCATCCTCAAGGTGGACCAGAATCGGCTGACAGAGGTGACAGAGTCGATTGGAGACTGTGAAAATCTGTCAGAACTCATCTTGACGGAGAACATGCTGACGGTCGGTACCCGCAGCCGCCTGCCCCTGCTCTGCCCCCCGGCTCAGCCGCGTGCCGGGGTCTCTTTGTGTCTCTGAGCCAGATTCCTGAGTGTGCTCCAGACGCCCTCCCTCAGCTGCTTTGATGCAGTTTTACCTGCCCCAGGCTCTTGAGAAGTCGCTGGTGGAAGGGGTTTTTTGGCACTTTTTTCTGTCTGAGAAGTTCTCTAGGACAGCCAGGATGCCTGCTCTAGGGTAGTTCTGAGGCCCACCCAGTCCGATGGGTGCAGGACTACATGAAAAGCTGCGTTTGGGAAGGGGCCGTGGAGTAGTGTAATTTCAGATGACCCCATTCCAAACTGCTCGTGATTTGGTTGCTAAAACACGAGTGTCGGGAATGGACAGATGAGCAGAAGAGAACTCTTGACCAGAAGTGTTCTCAGTGTGCTGTGCTGAGCTGAAGAGCTGGTACATAACAGCTGGTGAACCTGAGGGAAGATCTGTCCCAAGGTTGCAGCGAGGGCTTTATTGGGAATGTGTCTGTTAGGACAGGAGGCAGATAGAGGGCTTTATGCCTTTACACCTTTATTCTGCTCTTGTCTTTTGCAACCACTGAACCATCTCCTTCCTAGGCCTTACCCAAGTCCCTTGGCAAGCTGGCCAAGCTGACGAACCTGAACGTGGATCGGAACCGGCTGACGTCCCTGCCAGCCGAGATCGGCGGCTGTGCCAACCTGAACGTCCTGTCCCTGCGAGACAACCGGCTGGCGCTGCTGCCGCCGGAGCTCGCCAACACCACCGAGCTGCACGTGCTGGACGTGGCCGGGAACAGGTGAGCGGCCCCAGGGCACACAGGCCTGGCGGGGAGCAGCCCGGGCTGGGCCCTGCTGTGTTTGGGACGCAGAATCACAGGCTGGCTGGGCTTGAAGGGACCTCTGGAGATCCCCCGGTCCAACCCCCCTGCTCACAGGGGCACAGAGCAGATCACACAGGATCCCAGGCGGGTTTGAATGGCTCCGAGAAGGAGACTCCACACCCGCTCTGGGCAGCCTGGGCCAGGCTCTGGCACCTCCCAGCACACAAGTTTCTCCTCATGTTCACATGGACCCTCCTGTGTTTCAGTCTGTGCCCGGTGCCCCTCACCCTGGCGTTGGGCACCGCTGAAAGGAGACGCTGGGTCTGTGCTGAGCCCGGGATGTGCAGTTTGCAGAAGCCCAGCCTGGCTGCTTGGAGCTCTGGGAAGAGGGTCTGTGTGTCAGCCTGTGCCTGTTCAGCCCTTCTCACTGTTACCCAAATACAGGGCAGAGCTAATTCAGAAGTGTGGGGCATTTTGCCATGCCTGAAATAAAGATCAGGGGAAATCCCGGTCCACTGACTCCCTTCCTGCAGATGCAGTTTTGTGTCATCTGTCCTCAGGTGGCTGGAGCCAAAGCCGGGCGATGTGCCCCAGCCCGGCGATGTGCCCCATCCCGGTGACGTGCCCCATCCCAGCGATNCCCCATCCCAGTGACGTGCCCCATCCCGGTGACGTGCCCCATCCCGGTGACGTGCCCCATCCCGGCGATGTGCCCCAGCCCAGTGACGTGCCCCATCCCGGTGACGTGCCCCATCCTGGTGATGTGCCCCAGCCCCTCTGTTAGGGGGCACTGGGGCTGGAGGACCAGCCTTCAGTCGGGTTTTCCCAGTCAAGTGGAAGCAGCTCTCCCTCCTCCTGCTCCCGCCAGCACACACACGTATGCTCACGCGTAGTCTTCGTCACGATGCACGAGCTCTCGAGTGGCTTTGGGCTGTTTCTGGCCGTCCAGCCCCTGGCAGCGGCCGGCGCTGGGCCCGGGCACCGTCAGTTCTGCGCAGGTGTGCCGGTGTTTGTGTTCGCCTGGTCGCAGGTGTCTGAGAGCGACACCGGCCGCCCTGCTCCTCGTTGCTCAGCTGTTCTCTCCAGGGTGCCAGCTCGGTTCTGGTTGTGCCGGCGCTGCTCAGGTGTCTCGCATTTCTAGAGTGAAGCTCAGTCCCGTTAGCAGGTGTGTGCAAAGCGCAGCCTGAGCAGCACTCAGTTATCACCGGGACGCAGACCCTTTTCTGTCCCGATTTGCATGTGGTTCATTGGCTGTTTCTGTATTCTGACTATGAGAAGGTGACATTTCTGCCAGGTGCCGTGTTACATGCGGCAGTTAAACAATCTGGGGCTTTGCTATTTAGAAAGCCTGGAATTCAGAGCCTAGAGGTAGACAAGTTAAAAATAACCCAAAAAACCAAAACCAAAGCAACCAACCACCAACAACAAAAAAACCCCACAGAAAACAAACCAGAATGACCCCCAGTGTGCAGATATCTGTGATCTGCTCTGAAAGATCCTGCAGATTTTAGCCCCAGCTGTGTTCGCTGGGGCTGGTATTTGTCGTAGCAGTTGGAAGCTGACCGCAGTTTCTGTTTGGAACGCCCTCTGTACTGCCCGGTGCAGGCACCGTTTTTGTCCTCAGCCTGCTGTTCGGAGCTCGCCGTTTCCCCGTGCTGCCGGGCGCCGTCCCTGTGAGCTGTGCCGCGGCAGGGCCGCCTGCGGCACGCGCGTCGCTGAGGGGAGCGCGGGGCCGGGCTCTGGCCTTCCCCAGCACGGGTTACGCGGTCTGGAGCGCAGCTGAGGTTCCTTCCTTAGCAAGTGAGTTTTACCAGAGCTTTTCTGTTCTTTTGCAGACTGCAGAACCTGCCGTTTGCTCTGACAAATCTGAACCTGAAAGCCCTGTGGCTGGCAGAAAATCAGTCCCAGCCCATGCTGAAATTCCAGACTGAGGATGATGAAAAGACAGGAGAAAAAGTTCTCACGTGTTACCTGCTGCCGCAGCAGCCGTCTCCCAGCCTGGGTAAGAGGCCGTGTTGTGAACTGAACGCTGTTGGCGGTGCCGTGCGCTCTGGGTGCTGCAGGGAGCACACCTTGAGCCTTCTCTGCCTGGCTGGGCTGTCCTTGGGCGCTGTGAGACCTGGGGCGGGCTTGGCTCCTGAATGGCCTGTGGAACTTGCCGAGGCAGAGGTTGTTAAAACCGAGAAACGGCTTCTCTGCCGCGTGGTAAAGAACCTGCAGCCCAGTCCTCGAGTCTTCTGCCCCGGTCAGTTGACCGAGCAGTTCGTTGTCTGTAAGGTTTGCTTCCTGTCCTGGGGATATTCGTGTGTCAGTACTTCCGTGGCTTAGTCCTGCCTTTTCCCTTGGTTCTTGGGTGAGGAGAGCAGGAGCTGAACCAGTCAGTGCGTTTTCTGAGACTGCCGTGGGTCTGGCGGGAGCTGTACCGGGGGGCCAGGGGCTGGGGGCTCCGTCCGCGGGGCCTCTGTGGTTTGCTGCCCTCCTGGGTTATAGAACTGTCCTTCATCGGAGCCTACGACCCTGCTCATTCAGAAAGCAGCTCCCACTGTGTTCTCTTTCTATCCAGAGAATCTTCTGCAGAACAGTGTGGATGAGAGCTGGACGGACACCAATTTAAACAGGGTCAGTGTGATTCAGTTCCTGGATGAGCCCAAAGGAGATGATGATGAGGAGTCTGGAGCTGAGAGGCGGGTAAGAAGAGTTTCGGGAGGCTTGTGGGGTCCCTGTGGGAACATAAGCACAATCTGAACTTCTTTCCCAAGACGGGGAGCCGTTGTGGTGGTCATTTTCACAGCTCCTGTAGTACTGGTGCAGACACCTCCCGTATTTTTGCAGTCCGAAGGGCATCTGGTGTCCTGAGCAGACAGCGGGTGTAGAAGAGGGTTCCCGGGGCACAGCTGTGCAGTTCGATGCTGTCCCGTGGGAGCTGAGCGGAGCTGAGCTGGGCTGGGCTGAGCTGAGCTGGGCTGAGCTGAGCTGAGCTGAGCTGAGCTGGACTGCTGACCTGCCCGGGGGGCGCTCGGCTGCTCGCAGGTCCCGACAGAGCGGTGTGGGGCCCGGGTTTCAGTTGCCCGGCTGTGGGGAAGGGCTGCACGGCCACCCGGAGCCTGCAGGCAGGGCCGGGCCTGCGGGTGCTGCAGGCCCGGGCCGTGGGGTGTGTGACCAGAGCAGCTCAACGCTGCCGACAGCCTCAAAAACTGGCAGATCGCTTTGCTTTCATTGCAGATGCATAGGGCAGGAGAATAGTGGCCATTTTCAGCAGGTACTCAGTTTAAATCTCCTGCAGGTTTGGTTTGGTTTGGTTGGGTTTTTTTTACCTTTTTATCTTGTGCAGAGAGATTCTCTTGAGATCCGAGTCCTTCTAACAGATGGTATTCGCATCTGTCCTTGCAGGATGGACGTGCTGCTGGTGTTTAAAGTTTTGTGGGGTTTTTTTTATTGCTCTCAATGTTGTTATTTTAGAATTTTAGAATACTGTTTTTCTTGACTCTTAGCTGGTGTGGAACTAGCCAAGCATCACCCCTTCTGGTAGCGTGTGGGCTTGTCAGACACATTAAGAAACACCAGAGGGATTAAGAAGATGTTCCACATGCGTGTTCCTTTAGGACTTTCTGTGTTGACGGTTTTGTGCTGACTGAGCCCGAGGCACAGTGTACAGCCTGCCGTCTGTGTAATTCCTTGCGGTCCCTGTCAGATGGAGAGCAGGATAACGTCTGCGGGGGCTCTGGGAGGTGTCATCCTCTCCTCCCAGCTGTGGCGGAGCAGGGGCTCAGATCAGAACCTATGGCGTGCCCTGTGGGCGGTGCAGGGGCCGCGGTGCGGGGACAGGACCCGTGCCGGGGCGGTCTGGCTCTGGGGCGCTGCCCTGCCCGCCGAGCCCCTGCTCAGTGTTTCCCCCGCAGGGCCTGCAGCGCAGGGCCACCCCGCACCCCAGCGAGCTCAAGGTGATGAAGAAGGTGATTGAAGTTCGGCGCAATGAGGCACACGCTGCGAAGCCCGATGCTGACCTGAAGTCTCCGAACTCAGACGTGAGTGCTGTTCACCCAAACCGGTCACAGAGAACATGAGCTGAGCTGGGGAGCGGGGGGCAGCGAGTGTGAGCTGGGCAGAAGGAACTCACTTTGGGAAAGGTTGGGCAGCCTGTATGTAGTGCAGTGCCTCAGGGGTCGGTACTGGACCAGTACTGTTCAATGTATTCATCAGCGGCTTGGATGAGGGAACAGAGTGACTGTCAGCAAGTTTGCTGGTGACACCAAACTGGGAGGAGTGGCTGGCACTGGGAGGCTGTGCTGCCATCAGACCTGGACAGGCTGGAGAGCTGGGGGGAGAAAATGAATGAAACAGAACAAGGGCCAGTGCAGAGTGTTGGATCTGGGCAGGAACAGCCCAGGTTCCAGTGCAGGTTGGGAACGAGAGCTGGAGAGCAGAGGAGGGGAAAGGGAGCTGGGGCCCTGGGGCCAGCAGGGTGCCCATGAGCCAGCACTGGGCCCTGGTGGCCAGGAAGGCCAACGGGACCTGGGGGGATCAGAAGGGGTGGTCAGTGGGTCAGAGAGGTTCTCCTGCCCCTCTGCTCTGCCCTGCTGAGACCACATCTGGAATATTGTGTGCAGTGCTGGGCCCTCAGCTCCAGAAGGACAGGGAACTGCTGCAGAGAGCCCAGCGCAGCCACCAAGATGCTGAAGGGAGTGGAGCATCTGCCGTGTGAGGAAAGGCTGAGGAGCTGGGGCTCTGGAGCTGGGAGAACAGGAGACTGAGGGGTGACCTCGTTCCTGGGATCAATATGGAAAGGGGCAGTGTCAGGAGGATGCAGCCAGGCTCTTCTGGTGACACCAGTGACAGGACAAGGGGCAATGGGTGCAAACTGGAACACAGGAGGTTCCACTGAAAGAGGAGAAGAAACTTCTTCCTGGTGAGGGTGGCAGAGCCTGGCCCAGGCTGCCCAGGGAGGTTGTGGAGTCTCCTTCTCTGCAGCCATTCAAACCCGCCTGGACCCCTTCTGTGTGACCTCAGCTGGGTGTTCCTGCTCCGGGGGTTGCACTGGGTGGGCTTTCCAGGGCCCTCCCAACCCCTGGCGTTCTGTGGTTCTCAGGAGAAGAGGCTGAGCGCCATGTCCAGCCGCAGCGAGGACTCGCACGTGTCCACCAGCACGGGCTCTGCGGAGCAGCGGGGCGAGGACGGGGAGCGGGGCTGGCCCAACGGGCAGCTCCCCGAGGGGCACCCGCCCGGCAGGGACCCCCGGCCCGGGGCGGAGGAGGAGCGCAAGGAAACCGCCGACCAGGAGGACGAGGACGTGGAAGTGGAGTACAACGAGGTAGGAGCCTAGAGACTGCAACAGGGTCGTGAAAAAAGTGGAAGGACTTGAAAGTTTCAGAGAAAATGGTGAATGAATGTGCAGAGTGTGATTTGGGCACCACTGGAGGACGATACAGGCTGTGGAAGCCAAGTGCAGGTGAAGGTTGAGGCAGGTGTGGGAGCTGGGTCCGGGGAGCTGGGGAAGGGAGGTGCGGGAACCAGACACGGCCTCTGGGCAAACAGGGCTACGGGTCCGAGAGCCGCAGACCCTGGAGCTGGGAGGAGGTGTGTCTGGGGGAAGCAGGTGACAGAGAAAAAGGCAAGGATGGTGAAATTTTAATGTGCGTTCCTTCATCGTCGTAGCACAAAAGCAGCAATGCCGGCTGTGCCGGGGTTGGGAGCAGGGCCAGCAGGTTTGTGCCGCCAGGTGCGGCTGGTACCCGCGGTTCACAGCCTTTCTGGGGCTCTGCCGTTGTAGCCCACTGTGCACTTTGCTGAGGACACACTAATACGGAGTGAGGATGAGGACGAAGATGAAGAACGACCGTTCCCAGTGGAGAAACAGAGGCTTATCCGCAAAGACACACCGCATTACAAGAAACACTTCAAGATAACGAAGCTGCCCAAGCCGGAGGCAGTGGTGGCGCTTCTGCAGGGGCTGAACAGCGATGGCGTCCCCAAGGAGGAGGAGGAGCTGGGGGGCTGCAATAACAACGCGGAGGCCGAGGATCAGGAGGCGGCGTGGGATGAGGATGGCAGGAAGAACGGAGCCCTGTCCGCCCAGCCGTCGGTGAAGGTAAGGTCTTGTGGCACGGGAGCTCAGGCTGCCAGACCTCCCTCTGCTGCTTTGAACCGCCAGCCAGGTCGATGTGGTGCCGACGGAAATGTTGGCACGAGGCTCCGGCCCTTCAGGAGAGACGTGCTGAGGGTGGGAGAGCTGCGGTTCGTTTTGGGGCTCGTACGGCCGTCCAGGAGCTGTGCCACGCTGCCTAGGTCTGACTCCTTGTGCTGTATCCGGATTCTTGCACCCTCTCCATTGTGTGTGACGTTCTGTTCTGTGCTGCAAGGACAGTCCTTTGGTCCCATCACGGACAGGTTCTTCCATTGCTTTCAGTTGCCTCCTTGCCTGCTGGTTGTGGCACCTCGTCTGCAACAGGATGAGCTTTGTCCCTGGATGGATCTGATCTCAGGCTGATGTTCAGGCTGCTTGCGCTTGTCTTTCTGCCACGGAGCTCCTGGAGAGGAGCGCGTGGTGAGGGCAGAGAGCAGCGTGTCCACTGCTGGTGCCACCCCGCGCAGGTGCACTCGGTGAGGTGTGCGCTGGGGTTTGGGGAACTCGTGCTCTGGGGTTTTGCTGTTCCCGGGGGCCATGGGGCCGCGATGGCCCCTCTGGTGGTGCCGGGGGCCCTTGGCTCTGCTCAGCTGAGCCACCACGCTGGGTCAGGGACACAGGGACTCGCGCTGGAGGAGCATCCTGGCGGTGCAGCAGGAATGTTCTGATGAGGGACACTGCGTGAGGCCAGACCGGTTCTCACTGGAGCTCTGGGGTGATTTGAGGTGTGTTTGGTGGGCAGGGATAAGGATGTGGCTGAACATCCGCCAGTCTGACACCAGCAAACCTCGCAGGTGAGATGTGAGTCTGAACCGGTGCAAGATGCTGGAGACAAATCTTGTTGCTGTTACCGCACACACCAGGCTGCTGGGGCCGTTTCCACCCTGCGCTGGGGTTCAGGTGACTCCGGGTGGGTTCTGGCACTCAAAGGTGCTCCAGAGCCCTCCTCTCGGGGGTTGCCTTGCTGTGTGTGAGCCGATGCGGCTCGTCCCTTGCGCTGGGGATGAGGCGCGTGGTGAACTTCACTTAATGCCTGTGAAGTTCTTCAAAATGAAAAGGAGTTGCTGCTGCTTGTAAGAATGTGTGAAACCACTCGAGTCCCCTTCATGCAGCACCTGCCGTACCTGGGAGATGTCCTCACCCACAAAGCTCAGTTCGGCCAGGGACTCAAAACTGGGGATGCACTGACCCATTGGCAGAACCTCTGAAGCCCACACAGGTGTATCTATCAAAAGTGACCTTTATTACCAGCTGAGCCTTCTGCTGGAAATGAGAGTTTTCCTCCTCTGGGGCTGGGCTGGCTGCGGCTCCATGGAGACAGATTTATTAGCTGGTCTCCTGAGCCATCTCCCAGAAACGGGGATGGGGGAGCAGCGTTCCTGTGCCCAGGAGCTTCAAGAAAGAGGTGCCACAGACGTGCATTGAAGGAGGAGGCAGGGCAGGGTGCGCGGGAGGGTGAATCCTTTAATCAGAGGGGTTTTTTCAAAGACAGTTGATTTTCCAGAGGAATTCTGTCAGGTTTCCCGCACTAGGGAGCAGGATCCCGGGTGTCTGGCGGGACACACCATTCCCCCCGGGGCCGTTCCCTTCGCAGGAGGGACCCATGCGCTTTGGTTGGGGATCGCTTCACTCCTGGGCAGCAGCTGGGTGGCACCAGAGGCCCCTCTGTGCTTTGCTCCTGTGTTAATTCCTCTCCCGGAATGACTCTGTAGAGGGGGGATAAAGGCAGCCAGGAGCGCTCAGCGGGTGGGCCTGGTGCTCACAGCCTCGGGGTGACCCGGGCAGGCCGTGGCCGTGCAGAGGCCGGTGCCTGCCGGTGCCTGCCGGCCCCGGAGCAGCCGGAGCAGCCGGGCGCTGGTGCCGGCGGGAGCGGTGAGCGGCTGCTCTGGGGCTGCCGAGCGCTCTGCGGTTGCGTTGGGTGGTGGTGGTCGTGGTGGCGGGTTTGGTTTATGCTCCACTAATCCGCATGCCTCTTTGCTGGTTCCTGTCCTAACAGGGGGTGTCGTTTGATCAAGCCAATAATCTGCTGATTGAACCTGCTCGCATTGAGGAGGAAGAGGTCTGTACCACTCCTACTGTTCTCTCTCTGCCAAAAATCATTCAGTCTGCTTGATTTGCTTCCCAGGCTCACCCGTTGTTGTAGGGGGAACTCTGATCTCTCTGGGTCAAGTGGCTTCTGGACCTGATCACAAACACACAATGATTGTTTCCTCCCCTGCTTGCACCTCCTTTCCCTACTTTTCCATACCTGAGGTGAGAATGGCTGCTGCAGATCAGGAGTGAGATGGAACAAGTGTCAAAAAACAGAGGGGGCTGAGATGGAAAGTCCGGTTCCTATTTGCTGTGCATTGAGGAGAAAGAAGGTGGAAAAAAAGAAGTGCACACTTGGGAGCGGTGGGTGGCCCTGGGGGAGCAGGAGCGGGGCTCTGCTGGGTGCTGTGTGGGCACGGGAGGGGATGTGACCGGGCACGGTGCACGCAGGAGGAGGGTGCGCTGGAGCCGATGGTTCTTGCATCTCCCGCAGCCCCCCCAGCATCCCCTGGAGTGTTCAGGGCCTGTGGGCTGTCGGGAGGGGGCAGCTGGCACGGCAGGGTCCGTAAAGCCCCAGCACGCGTGTGCTGCCCTGCACCCAGGTCTGCAGTGCTGTCTCTCGCTGCCTGGCCTCGTCCTCTGACCACGGTTAACCTCCTGAGCTCGTCCCCGGGTTTCCAGCGGCTGCCCCGGTCCTGTGGCTCCGGAGCCTGCGAGTTCAGACCCGTGTCCGCGCTGCTGGTGGCACGAGGGCTCGTCCCTCGGGACAGGAGTGGTACCGGGCCCGTGCACCGCGTGGGACTGGCCTGGTTGTCTCTGGTGTAAAACGGAGCTTTTCTCTCTTGGTGTTGGAGCAAGATTTTCTAGGAGGGAGATGACAAATCCTTTCCCCTTCAGGTGAGACATGAGCTGGCTCAGGTGTGGTCCACTGTGTGTGTCTTGAAGATTTGTCCACCTTAGCCGTAGGTCACTGAAAAACACATTAGTATTTCTTGCGTTTCTCTCTTGTGTCACTCAGAGGCAGAACGGAGTGTAGCCAGGTGCTTCCCGGTCCCTCATTTGGGAGATCGCTGCTCGTGGTCCTTGCTTCCAACTGTTAGACGTCATGTTCCGTTTGGAGAGTTTTCTTGCTCCTCAAAGTGCGGTGGCCCAGGAATCCTCAGTCCTGTGTCAGGGAACACTCTGCTTGCCCCTGTTCCACCGCATCTCATGGGATACCTAGAACTTGAGAACAGGAGGCTGAGGGGAGGCGTCATCGCTGTCTGCAGCTGCCTGGAAGGAGCATGGAGGGGTTGGTCTCTTCTCCCGAGTAACAAGTGGTAGCACAAGAGGAAATGGCCTAAAGTTGCACCAGGGAAGGTCCACATTGGACATTGGGAAGAAATTCTTCCTGGAAGGGGTTGTGAGGCACTGGAACAGGCTGCCCGGGACAGTGGTGGAGTCACCAGCCCCGGAGGGGTTTAAAAGGCATATAGAGCTTCTCAGGGACATGGGTTAGTGCTAGAGTTGGGTTGTGGTTGGACTCGATCCTGAAGGCCCCTTCCAACTGGAATGATTCTGTGATAACTTCTGTGGTGGCTGGAGGGGCTGGTCAGAGGCCGCAGGTTGGCTCTGGTGTCCCCGTGGGCTGGCTCTGGTGTCACCGTGGGCTGGCTCTGGTGTCCCGTGGGTTGGCTCTGGTGTCCCTGCAGGGCTGGTCAGAGGCCGCGGGTTGGCTCTGGTGTTCCCGCGGGTTGGCTCTGGTGTCCCCGCGGGCTGGCTCTGGTGTCACCTCAGGGCCGGTCAGAGGCCGCGGGCTGGCTCTGGTGTCCCCATGAGTTGGCTCTGGTGTCCCGGGGGCTGGCTCTGGTGTCCCCACAGCGCAGGCTCCTTTGTGCAGATCCGTCCCTCGCTGTGCAGAGCAGCTCTGGGGCCGCTTACGGGGGTGCAGCAGGTGGGTGGTGGTCGCTGAGGTCGCCCCGGGGCAGCCCAGCTTTGGGGAGCGGTTGCCTGTCCCGCGGCTCTGGAGCAGCGCTCGGCTCAGCTGCGGTGGTTGCCGACCTCTCCGATCAGCGATTCCTCGATTTAGCGGTGAACCCGGGCACCCGCCAGCACTGCAGCCGGTGTGGGAGATTCAGTCTCCAGAAACATCAGGGAGGGCGGACGGTGGGACAGGGGCTGTGGGGGCTGTGGTGGGAGCGGGGGGCAGCGCTGCGGGCTGGGAGGGATGTCCTTGTCACCTTCCCGGGCACATGGGCTGCGAGAAGCACCTGCTTGTCCGGGAACAGCTGGAGCACCACGGGAGAGATATTCAGGGCCTTAAAGACTGCTTAGTAGCTTGGGAGGTGACCGATCCCAGAAATAGCATCTACCTGCTGGTTCCAGCGACGATTTCACGTCCTCGAGAGCAGCCCATTGCAGCTAATCCATCGGGCTGACCAAACCCAGCAGGGCCGTTGCCAAGGGGCGAGCCCGGTGCCCCGGCGCAGCACAGCGCCCGTTCGGGACGCTGCTGTCACGTTCCTGCTGTGATTTTACACGGTTCTTGGAGAGAAGGGGGCACTGATGGCACGTTCTTTGAGCCTAGACCATAGCCCCGGGTCAAGGACGGTCGGTGCAGAGCGGAGCTGGCGCCGTGGGCTCTGGTCCCGCAGCACCCGCGCGACTGCGGCCGCAGCCCCAGGGCCTCTGCCGCAGTCAAGGGGGATTCCGGTCCAGCACACGGTGTCTGACAGCGGGTCTGGATTCCACTGCTGATTCTGGTCCCTGTGTTTTGTCTCGGTCTCCATCTGTGCTGCAGAATTGGCTGTATCTGGGCTGTAGGGAGGATTTTGGATGAGGAAAGAGTCGTATTGAGCTGCTGTTTGAAGGCATGAGGTTGCGCCTGAGGTCTGTTCTCAGATAAGTTTTGAAGGAGTAGTTCAGAAAGAGGTGCTGTGCAGCTTGAAGATAACAGGGGAAAGAGGGTTCCAGATTCTGTTGAAATGACCAATACTTGTGTGTCTGCAGTGGTGGCTGCTGCCGTCCCCCTGTGTGTGCCCAGGCTCCGCCCGCCTGCTGCAGCGCCCCTGCAAACGCGGCTCGGAGGGCCCTGCGCGGGCGAGGCCGGTGCTGACCGGGGAGCAGTGCGGGTTTTGCTGCCGCGCTCTGCAGCCGCCGGGCTGGGGGGCGGTGCTGGTCCCGATCCCCCGCAGGGCCGGGCTGGGGGCGGTGCTGGTCCCGATCCCCCGCAGGGCCGGGCTGGGGGCGGTGCTGGTCCCGATCCCCCGCAGGGCCGGGCTGGGGGGCTCTCAGAGCGGGTTCCTCGCCGGGGCTGGGAGGGGCTCTGGCCGCTGCCGCTCGGGCCGTCCCGTGGTCCCGTGGCGCTGCAGCCCGGAGGAGCCAGGCCTGCTTGCAGAGCCTGGTCCTGTGGCGGGTGCTCAGTTACGTTTGCGTTCGAACGCAGCCTCGTGCTTGGCACCACGGTTCCTGGGCCAGAGGGCGGGACGGCCCGGAGTGTCCGGCACCGGGGTCCGGCTCTGGAAAGCTCGGCGTGCGCGGCACCGGGGGTCCTGCTGCCACCGGCTGTGCCTTCATTGGGGGGACTGCTGCCACCAGCCATCCCCTTCATCCGTCCCCTTCCCACGGTGACACCTGCCGTGAGCTGTCCCTTTCCCGCGGTGACACCTGCCATGAGCCGTCCCTTTCCCGTGATGACACCTGCCATGAGCCGTCCCCCTGCGCCTTGCGCTGGGGCTGCGTGTGCTGGGAACACCCGCACTCCTCAGGGCGTCGTTGTCTCAGAATCCTCGTGTAGCAGATTTGATTTTCCTGCAAGTTTTAGACCCGGAAACACGAACAAACCCCTCTCGTATAGTGCAAGAAAGGTCGTGTCACCTGCATTTGCTCGGCTGGCTTGACTAGAAAATGTTTTCTGTCAGAGCAGAGTCCTCTCAAAGGTATGAAAAGATACAACACTCCACTTTCATTTCCTTTTTTAAATTGCTAAATTAATTAGATGCCACATTCTCAGTTTGAATTTTCCTGGCTTTTAATTTATTGCCATAAGACTGTTTTTATGATCTTTCCCTACTGGGTCGCAGAGCTTTAGTGTTCTTTGTGAGACCCTTTGGCGGTGGGGATTGTCACCTCCTCTTGTGGGTGCACAGCCTCGCGTTCAGGTCTGGTAAGGCACAGTTTGAATACGATTCACCACAAAGTGACAGAGATTGTGTCATTGATGCTTGTTCATCACTTATATCATCACAATATCACCACAATATCGCTCTGTCAGCTGCAGATTTTACCTGATCTGGAGCTTTCCTAAAGACCGAGTAGCAAACCGGGATGATTTCTCACACGAAGGCAGAGCTACGCGCAGTTCCCATTTCCCACTCCGCGTGCGGCGCGGTCGTCGGGTTGGCCTTCTCGGACAGAGCGGGACACGACAGGAGTGTTTGTAACAGAAGAGACAGCGTTTGAACACAACACCACAGACCTGGTTTTCGCTTTTGAAACAGGAAGATGTGATGTATATAACAGATACGGGTCTTGCTGCTTAGGACAAGGATGATGCAAAAAAATGTAGGTATTGAAATAACCCCTCTAGAAATTAATGGGGCTTAAGTATTTGCATGCCTTTAAGAATTGGTCCCTATTTGCAAACTCAGTGGCGTTTTCTGGCTGTCGGTAGAGGAGGAGGATAACCCCTGGAATAGTTTCGGGACCTTGTGATGGAAGACCATGCCCAGCTTGGATCCGGGCACTGAGACAAGGCAAGACTGCGATAGATGCTGTTTGTGGAAAACACGCTTGAGCCACAGGGAGGTGCTGTGCTCCGTTCAGGAACAACCGGCTACATTTACAGCTAAGATAACAGGTTGTCTGGAGGAAATCCTGAAGTCAGTCTCCTACCACCACTTGCACCCAGTGCTCTATTTCGTCAGTCAAACTTTTTAGGACACGTAGATTGTTTCCTCCCGTTACTCCGTGTGTGTGACACTTGGGTTCCTGCTGCTGGGAGAACCCAAAACCACCCAGATTTCTACTTCTTCAATGACTAGAAAACTTATTTTCAAGCTGAACTTATGTTGGCTGATTCACTGTTTTCATTGTATCTTGAAAAATCATCTTCCTGCTGTCTGGCCCTCTGTCTGCTGTCCTCGGGGTATTATGGGCACGAGTGACATCTCTGTCCAGCTTTCATTTTGAAGGAAGCATTCTTCTGGTATTCTTTTGTAAGACAGATTTCCGTCCCGTCTTTCTCGCTGCGGTTTCCCCTTGAATTCAGGTTTGTCGGCTGTGGATAGCGTTACAGAGTTTGTTCAGACTGCAGTTCACTAAATTCCATGGTTTTTCTTCCCCCTCAAGTGTGGTAGTTTCTGTTCATGGCTGGGAATTCTCTTGAACTGCCTGGCTTTCCTTCTTCTGCTCAGCATCAAGGTCCGTAGCGGGTTCTGTCCTTCAGACGTGGTGTACCTGAACACGGCTGTGCTCCTATGTTCTGCGATGAGTGAGGCCGGGTTTAGTGCAAGAATTTTCCGTTTATCTCATTGTCCCCTTGGTCACTCTGCTGCTGGGCTGTGGAAATGGAGCACGGTTCTCGATGTGAGGGTAGCCCTTGAAACAGGTTTTAGAGAGAGTGGTGAGTTCTGCGGTCTTTTTAGTCTTTTAATTGTATATTAAATTATGGGCTAAAATAGACCTTCAGAACAGTAAGAAATTATTGGGCTGAGATGATTTTCTAAGTGAAATTTTGTAGTCAGAATGATGCAAAATGAATGACTATGCCCATGATTTACCGCACAAAAAGAATCAATAAGGATAGGAATACAAATTCTTTACTGCTGAAAAATAGAAATATGATGTGTTTCGGTGTGGGTCGTTCCAGCTGAATCTGCAGGAGTCCCATGTCTGGGGTTTTGTCCTTTTTCCGGTTCGGGGAATGGTTCCGGGCTCTGTAGCCTTGTCCATTACTCCTCTTGTGTCTCTTTGTCTCGGAAGTTGACAGTTTCGCCTCCAGGACTGTGTCCTGTTGTGTTCCGTGGTTTGATCCTTTCGGGATCCGTGCCTGTGGCAAACCTGGATGCCCCTCAGGGTGAGGGGGAAGCGCTTCTTCAACCACTGCTTCTGGAATTCGTTAATGAAAGAACTAATCAGAGAACAGCCCAGGTTGGGAGGGGCCTCCAGAGATCATCTGGGCCAAGCAGTTGTGGGGAGGGAGCCTGGGTGGGAAGATCTGGCTTGAAACCCTCCAGGGGTGGGGACTCGGCCACGTCCCCGCGGAGGTTGTTCCAGTGGTTGATTGTTCTCGCTGTAGAAATGTTTCCTTGCACCGAGGTGAGATCGCCGCTCTCTGTGCACACACGTGTACACGTGCAGGCGGCCGAGAGTGCAGCTCTGGGGCGCTCAGCAGACAGGGACCTGCTGCAGCCCCAGAAGTGACCCGGGGCTGGCCCAGCTCTGCTGTGGGACCGGCTGGGAGAGCTGGGGTTCAGCTGGAGAACAGAAGCTCCAGAGAGACCTTAGTGCGGCCTTTCCAGGCTGATAAGGGCTGATAAGAAAGGTGGGGACAGACTTGTGAGCAGGGCCTGTTGTGACAGGACAAGGGGTGATGGTTTTAAACTAAAGGAGGGAGATTCAGGCCAGACATGAGGAAGGAATTGTTGCCCTGAGGGTGGTGAGAGCCTGGCCCAGGTTCCCAGAGAGGTGGTGGCTGAACCATCCCTGGAGACATCCCAGGCCAGGCTGGACGGGGCTCTGAGCAACCTGAGCTGGTGGAGATGCCTCTGTCATGGATGGGGGGGCACTGGGGGGCTGGGAAGGTCCTTCAACACAAACCAGCTGTGATTCTGTGATGCTGTGTATATGATACCATGATATATGATCAATATCTGTATGATATTCAGAGCTATATATTCATATCAAGATTAATTCTATCTATATGAACCTAGTNCAGCCCTGCCCCTCCTGCTCCTGAGGAACCTGCAGCCCCATGAGCTCTGCCCTCAGCCTCCTCTGCTCCAGCTGAACAAACCCAGGGACTTCAGAGCTCCTCACACGGCTTCATCTCCAGACCCTTCCCCAGCTCTGTGTCCCTCCTCTGCGCGCTCTCCATAGCTTTATCTCCTTTTCTGCTGTGGCACACAGAGCTGCACACATCATATTTAATTTTTTTAAACGCATCCTTTCCTCATCCTCGCTGGATGAAATGTTCCCTGTCTTGAAGCCTCTTTGGGCGGGGGATCTGCAGGAGCCCCGGAGCGTTTGGCGCTGCCGCCGCCCGTGCTGCCCGCTCTCCGCGCTCTGCCGGTCCCTGCCGCTTGCACACTGCTTGTCTGGCTCCTGGTTCTCTGAGCTGGCCGGAGAGCCCTCGGTGCACAGACAGCGCGGTCTGTGCTGTCAGCACAGTGCTGACCCCTCGGGTCTGCGCCCGCCACCTCTGCCGTGCGACAAACCATTCCTTGGGAGCTAGAAAACATCTCAGCGGAGGAAGAAACGGCATCAGAACCAGAAAATCTTCAGCTCGTACCCAGCAGGCTGCTGCTCTGCCAGGGCTGGATCTTCCCTTCGCGTTCCTTTAGGGGTTGCTGGGTTTTAATTTAGCTCTCAGCACCTCATGCAGCAATGTCCCACCTCCGCTTTGGTCACGGGTATTTCCAGCCTGAACCTGGACAGATTTAGCCCTTCTAATCCGTCCTGGTGAGTCAGCGCCGCGGGCCCTCGGCTCCCCGTCCCCCGTTTGTGTGGGACCCTCTTTGGCTGGGTGTTCTGGACAAGGGCACGGGGCCGAACGCAGTGTGACGGCTCTGCTGGGTGCGAGGGCTCAGCACAGGCCGTAGCGAGCCGTGGTGCTGCTGTCGCTGCTGTTTCCCCAGGTCCTTGCGGTCTGTACTTCAGGATTTCTGGGCTGTTTAATAGAATCAGAGAGTGTCCTGAGCTGGAGGGACCCACAGGGTCATGGGTTCCAGGTCCTGGTAGCAGTTGTACTATTGAGCGAGACACGGCGGAGCTGCTGCCTATCAAATTGTCCAAGTTCTCCAGTCCCATTTATGCATTTTAGTTCCACAGTAATTGGTGGTGAAAATTATGTTGTTTAGTTGGGCTTTATATTATAAAGCATTTTTTTAAGCCTGCTGCTGAGATTTCATTGAGTATTCCTAATTCCTTTGTTGTTACAAACATGGAATAATCATTTCCTGTGAAGTTATTAATGGCATGAAAAGATAAAAAGTTATCTATGCCCCCGTATTTGAAGGCTCCCAGCCTCCCCTCATAGGGACCTAGTCTCGATTTTACTGTCAGTGGTTTGCAGCAGCGTCAGGCCTGATGCAGCTCTCGACAGAACCCGACTTCTTGGTCCTTCCCTGGTGGCTGGTACCGGACCTCTGCTGGTTCTTATCTTGGATACTGCAGAACACACCTAAACCTGCGGGGTCAGCGAGAATGTCTTGTGATAACAAGTTTCATGTTTTACGAAAGTCTGCTTATTAAATCTTCACTTCGTCAGCCAAGTTCGGAGTCTTTCAAAGAATGAAACGGGTGTGTTTGTTTCTTGAGCCGCCTCGTTTTTGCAGAGCTCCGTGCTGCTCCTGTGCCTGGGAAGGGGCTCGCGTGTCCTGCGTTACCTCCTGGCGCTGGTGCAAGGACGGCGAGCTGGCCGCGCGGGCACCGTCCTGCGGGTCTTTTCGTCCTGCAGCGCCGTGGAGACGCTGTTGCAGGGTGTCGGGGTTCCGGAGTTTTAGAAACGCTCTGTAGGCACATCAGAGATCTCAGGCAGCCGTCAGGGCTTTTGGGTACGAGCTATCCAGTCCTTTTGACTTGTACAGTGGTATTAGATGGATTCTTCAGCTGCTGTTGGAGTGCGATCCATCACCTTCGCGTGATGCGTGTACGTCGTCGTGCTCCATCCAAGTACAAATCACAAGTATTTATTGTGTGTTCGCGTTTCTTTGTCATTGTTGACAATCCAGCCTCATTCAGAGTTTCAAGTGATGTAAATGCAGGGGTTAGACCCTTACGGCCTCCAGAGGTACAGCAGCTTATAAAGGGGCCCGTGCCCTCTGGAAACGCAGCCCCTGGGCCCCACTCCGTGGCTGTGTGTGGAGGGACCCCGTGGTGCTCGAGCAGCCTGGGGCGAGCGGCAGCTCCAGGCTTTGGTGGCTGAACCCCGGGAACGCCTGGTTTGGTGCCTCCGTGTCTGCCGTGCAGCAGCAACCGCACAACTGCGCTGGCAGCTGCGGGACACGGTGTTGGATGCGCTGTGGAGTCTGCTGGGCAGCACCCGGGCACCCCTGGCTGGTGCCGGGCAGTAAACCTGGCCGCATGGACAGCAGTTCTGGTTTCTCCAGGGCGGTATGCGCGTTTACTCACTGCAAGTGGAAAATCTCGCAGGATTGAATGGATCTGTTAGAAGATGGCTATATTAAAAAATACAAAAAGTAGGTTGGGGTGGAACTGGTCCTTGCTCGAGGGCACGGGCGGGATGGGGAGGGAGGCGCAGCTGCTCCCTTGGCTGTGCTCCGTGCCATGGGGGCCAGGGGGTTTCCCCCAGGCTCTGGTGGCGGCTCCGGGCTGAGGGGGCGGCTCTCTCGGTTTTCCCGCCGTTCCCCTTGCCCAGCAGCGCTTTGCTGCGGAGGAACCGGGAGGAAAGCGGTTTGCTGCCCCCCTGCCCAGGGTTTGCCCCTTTCCCGGGGCAGCGTTTGCAGGCGGGACTGCCCCACATGGGCTGCGGGCTCTGGGTGGGCCCTGGCTGGGGGAGGGATCCCGGGTCTGGGGAGAGGCCGGGGAAGCGGAGCAGCGGGGGCCACTGGCGGGGCCACCAGCAGGGACACTGACAGGGTCACCGAAAGGGACACCAGCAGGGTCACCGACAGGGTCACTGACAGGGTCACTGACAGGGTCACCGGCAGGGTCACCGACAGGGTCACCGACAGGGCCACCACGGCCACCGTGTCCGGCAGGGCAGCTCTGGGCTGCTCCTGGGGACGAATACCCACTGGTTTGGTGCAAAAAGCAGTGGCCCGGCTGCAGTGTGAAATATTGAATATAAAACTGAAAGGACATTATGGGCTGCTGGGTCCAGTTCCTTCTTGCTCAGGTTCATATCAGGGTTGTATCCTCTTCATTGGCTTCAAACAAACGTTCACCGGTTCATTTCTCACCACACTGTTTCTGCGGGAGAACCCACTTGCTTTGGGAGTCTGAAATCTTCTTTCCAGCTTGAATGCATTTATGTCCAGTTCAAGGCCCTTTGCTGTTGTTCTAGCAGGGTATTTAATTTTAATTAGGTCTGGTTCCTCCTTGGCGTTTTGCTTTTTCAGTTTTTGTTGGCAGACATACGGTTCTCGACTCTCAGTCCAGTAACTTTTCTGGCAAATTTCCCTGTATTTCAGTTGGGTTTCTATGAATTTGTGAAATCCATGGGGTTTGTTGTTTCTTTTTCAGTTAGTTTACACAATTACTGTGCCACTGAAAGTGACTTTAACCAAAGACATTGTATATTCCTTGTTCATTGTCAGGAATAGCAATCCTGCCCAACCGATTCAGGCGCTGAGCAAACCCGTCAGCTCTCCTACCTGTAACCGCCTGGATCCTGCCCTTAGGACACTCTCTAGTCTGTGTCTGGAGAACCAGTTCTCCATCGTCTCAGAAGTTTTTGTGTTGAATATGGATATAAATCTTTCGAGCGTTACTAAAACCCAGGGAGACTGTAAGAAATAAAGTGGTATTTGTAGCTAGGTCACGATGAACTTCTTCCCCGCGGAAGCATTAATCGGGTTTTGCAGTGTGCTACCTCTGCGATGCTGTCTCACAACCACCACATTTCTGCCTCACCTGAACAGTCCTTGTTCGGTGCTGGGGCCTTTCCCGGTCTCTGGGGCTGGGTGATGTACTTATGGTCTGTCTGGAGTCACGGGTTTCTTTCCGTGTGAAGATCCCAGCAGCTTTTCCAGTCTGGGCGCCAAAGGAAACGGTGCAGAACCTCATTTGAGTTGTGCGTTTCCCGGGTGTGTTTTGGGTGTCTTTGTGTTTGAAGCTCGGCGGAAGGTGGAGCGTGGAGGCTGTTGCCGTGTGGCCGTGGCAGGTGGGGCGGGTTTGGGGAGGGCTCGGGGGAGCGTGTCCTGCTCCCCGCGGGCTGCGGTGCAGCCGGCCCCCCCGCAGCAGCCGCTCTGCGCTGGGCCTGGCGCCCGGGGGTCCCCCTGAGAACGGCACGGCCGCCCCTCCCCAGGCTCCTCACCAGCTCCTCAGTGCTTGGCCCCCACTGATCCCGAGTGTCCCACCCGTCCCGTCCTTTCCGCGGATCCCACCGCACGCTCCCCTCCTCCAGGCCGGTGCGACGGGAACAGTTTGTGCTGCTCTCCTGAGTACAAGCGGTTTTGGTTCGAGTCTGACCAGAGGTTTCGCTGTTGAAGTGCCCGTAATTTGGTGTGTAGAGGTGGGAGGCAGGGCAGAGAAGAGACTCGGGTTGCACAGCGCTCTGCCGGGCCTGCCCGAGCAGAGGGGCCAGCTGCACAGAGCAGACGGCTTTTCTGGAGTCATGCATCGATTTCCACCAGCAGAGCAGAGCCAAGTGCGTGTCCGGGCTGTTCGGGAAGCGCTGCCGTGCTTGTGGCTGCCTGGTGTGTAGGAGTGACCCATCGTCTGCCAGCAGTCCTGTGGAATCGCACCCCAAGGGAGCCGTGCGGTGCAGCTGGGCTGTGGTGTCACCGCTGTCCCTGGTTCTTTGTCCAGTTCCGTCCCACTGCTGCTCAGTTTGCTGTGTGGTGGACATCTTGTTCCCGTGTGTTCATTACAGGCAAACTGGCCCTTGGTCTTGAGATACAGCTCAGGACTCCACTGTGGAAAAGGATTTGTGACTTTGGTCCCTGTGAGGCGCAGACAGAGCAGCTGACAGCAGTGTGTGAACAGATTCATGCAGATAAAGCTTAGACCCCCATGCTCGCTCTGTGAGCAGCCGTCCCTCGCCCTTCAGGGTGTTCTGGTTGTTCTGCCTGTGCTGACCCGTAACCCGTGTCCCTTTGCTTCCAGCTGACACTGACCATCGTGCGGCAGACGGGGGGTCTGGGCATCAGCATCGCGGGGGGCAAGGGCTCCACCCCCTATAAGGGTGACGACGAGGTAAGACCCTGCGCCACGTCACTGCTGAAGCGCCCGCCTGCTGGGCTCTTCTCCGTGGTGGGACAATGGGGGTGTGCACAGCAGAACAGGGCTG
>VWYH01005394.1:0-29074 GCA_013399365.1 Pampusana beccarii | reverse complement strand
GAAGCGTGGCCTGGCCGAGGCGGCAGCGGCGGCGGGGCCCGCGGCGGGAGCGGCGGCAGCCGCCTACAGCGGCGGCGGGGGCGGCGGAGCCGTGAGCGGTGCTAAGCCCGGGAAGAAGACGCGGGGCCGGGTGAAGATCAAGATGGAGTTCATCGACAACAAGCTGCGGCGCTACACCACCTTCAGCAAGAGGAAGACCGGCATCATGAAGAAGGTGCGGCCGCGGGGAGGGGCGCCCGAGGTTGTCGGATGGCACCCACCTGTCCGTGGCCGGCGGCCCGGTGCCAGCCCTGGCCCCTGGGCGGTGCGCGGCCGGGCCGAGCAAAGAGCTGGCCGGCGGGGCTGTGCCCGGAAACGGCGGCGGCTTCTCGGTCCCGCGGGGGGAGGCGGCCCGGCTCCAGCTTCTTCCGGGGGGCTGAGCGGGAGCCTCCAGCGGGGCCGGGTGCCGCCTGCGGCTGGCCCCTGGCGTCCGCGGGGCTCCGGTCGGGGACCTGGGTAGCAGGGAGCGAGAAGGGTGGTCGCGCAGCCCTGGGCATGCTGGGTGCACACGCCGGTGCCCGGCTTTTGCACCCGGGGAGGCCTGTCCCGGTGCAGCCTCCAGCCCTCGGCTGGAGCTGCCTGGTGCCCCGGGAATCCTCGGGCCGGCTCTTTGTGAGCTGGGTCCTGCGCCAGTCCTGTGGTACAGCCGGGATGTCCTGCCAAGGGCTCAGCAGCGCTGGCTCCTTTGGCCACGAAAGGGGCCAGCACCATGTCTCGGTTGGCCCGGAGTGCTCTCCGTGCTTCCTGGTGGCTGGAGCCGTCGTGCAAAGACAGATTAGAAACTTGGGAGATTTTGTGTCCAGTTGGATGCTGCTGCCTCATCTGCATCCCTGTTGGTGCTTGTAGCATCTTCTGAACAATGGAGCAGTGCTATATCCCAGCCAGGTTGGGCTTCACACACTCTGGGAAGGTGGGAACAGCTCTGGGGTACTGCTGGGCACACCCTGCTTGCGCGGGATGCGGAATGAGAACGTCCTGTCAGTGGTAGCTTGTGCAAGATCACTGAGTGTTCTTTTTAGCCCACAGGTCAATCCTGGTTGGTAGGTGTGCTCAGGACTGTGAATACAGAGGAGGGAATCTGAGTCCTGGCCTGGCTGGGGTGTCACTGAGGGATAAGAGGTAGCAGAGGCACATGGGCCAAGTAGCATCCTCTCACATGGCTTAGCAGAGGTTTAGAGGGGAGGCATCTAGATCTGTCTGGAGACACAGGTGGGATTTCCAGAATAGGGACAGCCCAGTGTCCCCATGTCCTGAGGTAACTCTCAGGAGCAGCCGCTCTTCTCCCATGATGTCTTGTCACGCACATTCCCTAAGGGCCCACTAAAGGAGATGGGAACACAGCATGGGGAACTTCAACATGTAGGGTACCAATCTTGAGTTAGTTTTAGTGGCTGCAGCTCCTCTGGGGTGGCAGGGAGTCAGAGCTGGTGTAAGCATAAAGAGAGCCATGCTGGGAGCACAGGGACATCCCAGGGACTTTTGTCCTGCACTGTATGTGTTCCTGCTGCTTGTGACTCCCTGTTCTTCCTCTGTGCTGCTGGCAGGCCTACGAGCTTTCCACACTGACCGGCACTCAAGTCCTGCTGCTGGTGGCCAGTGAGACCGGCCATGTCTACACGTTTGCCACACGGAAGTTGCAGCCCATGATCACCAGTGAGACGGGGAAGGCATTGATCCAAACATGCCTCAACTCCCCAGACTCACCCCCACGCTCGGACCCCACCACTGACCAGCGCATGAGTGCCACAGGCTTCGAGGAGACGGACCTCACCTACCAGGTGTCCGAGTCAGACAGCAGTGGGGAGACCAAGGTAATGTTCCTGTGCTCAGCCACACACCTGGGCACCCTGGGGGGCACAGACTGTGCTTGTGTGGCTGTGCTGGGAGCCCTGGCCATCCCCAGCCCTCCTTGAAAAGCAGCTTGGAAAGCTGAGGATGGGTCCCCTTTTGTTGCAACTCCAGCAAGCTTGTGCTCCCAGGCCTGGCTCCATTACTTGGCTGGTGGTAGTGGTGTTTTGGAGGGGGAGGAAGGTGAGTGGCAGGTGTCCTGGCCCTGGCCTTTGCAGCAGGGCTCCCCACTGGGCCCAGCTCACCCCCCGGCCAGCTCTCAGCGTTGTTATCTCTCCACGGGCGTCTCCATGCTCTTGCACTCATTGATAAAAATTTGATTCTGCCTCCATGGCCTTATAAGGCCTGGTTTCCCTCGCCAGAGTCCCTGGCAGGGCCCCTCACATTCCTTATAAGCTGCAGCTGTCTCTTGCTTTGGTGCTGTTTTGGAAGGGGGCAGGGAGGACATGGGGAATGGAAACATTTGGCTGGACAGACGGTTTCTGCTCTCTGCCTGGTGTCCCTGCAGGCACTGGCCCTTCCCTGCTGCCGTTACTTGTGGCCTCTTGCCCAGGGTGCTGCAGAGGGCCTACCCGTGGGTGCAGAGTCAGGCCATGGCCCTTTTCTGCTGTAAGGTCTTTCCCTGTGTCCCTGGGTGCTCTTCCTTGGAGCTGTTGCAAGAAAGCTGGCTCCTGTATCCCCGTGCTTCCTTTGCAGGATGGTGCTTAGGTTCACAGGTACTTGGAGATGGGAGGCAAGGGAGGTTGTGGTGCAAGGCTGGGAGGACATGCTGAACTGGGGGTTGTGCCACAGCTTCCCAGGCCTGTGTGGAGTGCTGTTAGGTGCTGCAAGTTGCTGCAGCTCTGCTGTACCTGTGCTTATGGCATCGGTACTGGGATTGCTGCAAAAGCATCCTTCCGTATTGATGGTGGCCTTGCTCTAGGAGCCCTCCAGCCAACTGTATGCAAGCCATGGCAGCATCCTTGCTATACAGTAGCCACTAGACATTAAGCAGACAGAACCTGGAGAAGGGTGTTTGAGATCTCTGTGCTGTAATCCCAAAGGCAGCGAGTGTAGCCCTGAGACGTGCCCAGCGTGTTGTCTGAGGCTGCGAGAGGTGTTCTTATATGTGTTTGTATACTGTGGCAGCCCAACAGTTCTGGTCATGGTGCTGCTGGGTGCCTGGCACCCACCATTCCTCCATGCCCTCTTCTCCACATGTATGCAGTGCTGCACCAAGCAAAATCTTATCACTGCCCTGAGAAATATCAGCAGAGGAGAGGAGAAATATCAGCCCTGAGAAATATCAGCAGTCCCAGAGGTCCCTGCAGGCAGAGGAGCTGTGGTGGGCCAAGGTGTTGCTGGCTGGAGTGCTCTATGCTGGAGCCCAGCAGAGTCCCTGGGAAGGCTTCCTGCTGATGGGAGCCCAACAACAGTCGTGGCTGTCCAAATCTGGCGTGATGCCCCTGGGTGCCTCTGGTCCCTAGTGTGAGCTGTACCAGCCCTATCCAGTAGGCAAAATAACCCATTGTCACCAGCTGTTTCTTCCTTGTGCAGCCTGTGTTTGTAAGGACTAGTGTCTCTTGGGCTTTTCCTGGATGAAAAGGCAAGTCCTGTGGGCATTTTGTAATGAGATAAGTTACCTGTGCCTGGAGTAATTTGGAGGTCCAGTAAGTGTTGTGTATGGCAGCTGACATGTCCCTGGCATGGGGCTTGTCCACATCATGTCCTTTAAGTTTTTCCCTGAAAATACTGCTCGGTGGCCCCAAAATAAGTGTGTTCTTGGGGTGCAGTTACTTGGCAGAGGAGAATCTTAACACAAGTTATCTTTGTCTGCTTTCTGATGCAACCCCTACGTAGAGTCCTGCAAGCTCCATCCCAGTACTCACAAATGGTAATGCTGAGTGTGGGGTGCCTTGTGGGCACAGCCAGCATCTGGTGTGGGGCTTGAGGACTTCTGTGGCCCTGTCTTCTCCTTGACATTCTGGCTAAACCCACCCCTGGCCTGTTGAAGGTTCTTGTCATGGCAAACTCTGTGGCTGGGAACAGTCCTGCCCTGACCCTCTTCAGTCCTGCTGTGCCTTCTGCAGGGCTGGAGCCTGGTTTGGTGCTCTGGCAGAGATCAGCCCAATTCAAACAGACCAATAAGCCCTCTGAGGATGAAGGGAGCCTGTGGGTGGGCCATGCTAGATGGCTGGCATCCCTGCTGAGGGGTAGGTGGTACATAGGGCTGGGTTATGGATGCTTCATTGTGGGAGATGGCAGAGAATTAAGTGTCTGGACTGTTAAATCCAGCCACATAGGATGCTCTGAGAGGGTCGGGCAGTTCTTCCTTAGCCTTGCTGTGAACTCTGCTTTCTGGACTTCTGTATGGACAAAACCTGCTTGTGTTTGTCAGAGGGGGGAGCAATGCAGCCAGGCTGTTATTCCTTTCTACTACAGGCAGCAGCATCTATGAGATCCTCCTGCTGTGCCAAACCCAACCTCCATGCCGTGGAGCTGAGCTCAGACTGCAGCTGGGACTGGGGTGTGCTGTACTTTGGAGACCGCAGCTATATGCTCATGATGGATACTGTTGTGCACTGCCCTGTCTGGTGCTTTGAGAACCCCAAAGAATACCATGTCCTCTTGTAATCTCCTGGGTGTGGTTATGTGGGAGAGGGGATTTTGGAGGGAGCTCAGGGGCTCTAGATTGGGGTCAGAACATGAGAGTAGCACTGATCTTGTCATCTGTTTTTGGGATGGGGGAAAGGTGGGACTTCCTGCCCTATCTGGAATGCAGACCAGGTCTTGGAGACTAGGTTGGGTTTTCCCATGTACCTCCAAGGCCGGTTGTCCTGCAACATCCATGTAATAATGCCGTCTGGGGCATCTGAGCCGTGCTGAACAGCTTTGTCCCAGGCAGCCCCCAGAAGCTGCGGAGTGGAATTGTTTCTGTCCCCAAGACCCTACTATGGTCCACAATGGGGATCAAGTGCCCTGTGGTCCACTCATGCTGTATAACTTTACCAAGCATGCCCAGTGGTGTGGGTGTGTGCAGACATCTGCCACTGTGCTGTACCTCTCTGCTGCATGTTGGTTCCCCAGGCACTGCTCTGCAAACTGAAGTCTACAGTGAGCGATGGTGGGGAGCGGATGCGCAGCTGGATCAGGAAGGGAGAGGCATTCAGGGCTGCTGTGCTGCCTCAGGCCTTGTCCACAGCCCTTTGGATAATCTCTGCTGCTGAAGGTGACCTATGATTTGGCTCTTGTTGGAGGCTGGCCTTGTGCATGTAGTCTGGGGTTTGCAGAGTACATGGGGGAGCCCAAGTGCCCAGGGGCTCTAAGGCATCTCAGACAGGCAGTGGATGTCCAGGCCCAAGGTCTCTCCCAGCTCTCTTTCTGTACTGGAAGCTATTGCTACAGCCTAAGAGAAACACAGCAAAGAGAGGAAGAATCTGAGTCTCACCTGTGGCAGCGTAGGGAGGGCAGAGACAGGGCATGCATAGTTCAAGCCTGCTGGCATGGCATCCTTCCTGAGCACCTTTGCTGTTCTGACCATACTGAGGTTTGTCCTCATGCTTCTATTGAGTCCTGGGAATCTCCTTGAGTAGGGTGCTGTGAATCTTTTGGTATGTCTCCTCCAGCCCTGAGAGTAGGGAGTGTGGGGGTATGCTAAGTGCCCTGGCCACTTGGGGGACTATATCTCAGGGGTGTAGAGCTTCAGAGCTACATCTGGGGATGAGGGAGCATGGCTTTTCCAGCTGGGAACAGGACCTGGCCTGCTCTGCTGTGGCTCCCATAGCCTAGAGGGCTGGGGAGAGCTCTGCTTTGTTACCCACGTGGGGAGGGCGCCCATAGCCTCCATGTCTCGTGTGGGAGGGCAGGAGTTTGTGATTGAGCTAATGGAAAGTGCCTCTGCTGGGCTCCACTCTGTTATCATGTGCCTCTTCTAATTTGGACTTCAGGGACTGTGGTGCCAAGGCAGAGGGGCGTTGCTCTCCTCCCTCCCCAGGCTCTGGGGCGCAGCTGAGCTCCTGGGATTGGCTCCCCCTCTCCAAAATGGGCTGCCTTCCCTTTTTTAGCTGTTCGTTGAGCTGTGAATTCCTCGTTCCTGGCAGCTTGACAAGCTGGGAACAAGGCTTAGCACGTGGGAGAGCTGGGCCCACCAGCCTGCAGCAGGAGGGGTGGGAGTGTGGCAGCTTTAACTTCCCAGGCTTTCTGGTGGCAGGGCACGAGGATAGCAGGTCCCTTGTGGCCTGTGGCATGGTCTCCTGTGGAGCAGTGTATTTGCAGTCTGCTTTTTGCCAGCTGAGCAGGGCAGGAAAAGGGGCTGTGGTTACCCTGGGTATCTGAAAGGGGATTTAGGGGAAGGAGGCATGTTAGGTGAAGTGTGGCTGCCAGGTGCAAGAGGGATCATGCTGAGCTTGGTTGGTTCTTGCAGATTCAAGCCATGTCCAGCCACATGCTTTGTGGCTGTGGAAATCTGGGGTGTTAGGTGCCCTGCAGCCCGACACACATGTTCCTCCCTTGTTCACAGAGCCAGCTGCTCAGGCTGGTGCTGGCCCAAAGCAGGGCCCCTTTCCTCCTGGTGCTCAGCTTCCCTGGTGATGCTGTCCTCAGACAGGCATTGCAGACACTGCTTGCAGGAGCATGGTGTGTTAGCTACAGCCTACACATGTGAGGTCTCTTGGAAGCCTTTGCCTTGTGCCCGTCTCCTGCTAGTGGATTGGCAAATCGGTACTTCCCCTGGCCAGGTTCTCCCTTTTGCTCCAGGAGATTTGTGGAGGCATTCCCCAGGGCCTGCCTAAGCAGCTGTCAGGGCTGTGTTTGGGCCTCCTTGGTGTCCAGGTTTGGCCCTACTCCCTTCTCCCTTGCCGCTTTTGGTGTAGAAGCTGCCTTTAAGAGCCAGTTCTCGGCTTGTTCTTGGCCATGTGTTTCCTGCTAAAAGGGAAGCTGTGTGTATTCCTGACAGGAGACAGTGTGTTTGCCTGTACGTCTGTCCCTGCAAGGACTACTTTTTCCTGTTGTGTGCTAAAAAGAGGCTGTTCTCTTCTTGGAGGCTATGGGTATTCTTGGGGAGGGGAAGGGTTGCTTCATCCTTTGGTGTCTTGTCTGTGTGGCCCTGGGCTTGTATCCAAGGTTTATGCTGAGCTCTCTCCAGCTCTCCTCATGCTGCATTATTGGGCACGGTCTCCTCGTGTTTGTACAAGCAGCTCTTCTCTGCTACCCTGGCTCTGCTCCATGTGCTGGCAGCAGGCTATGGGGTATGGTTTAGCATGGGAGTGCAATCTATGGAGCCTGTTTTGGTCTCACAGGCAGATGTTGATGAGATCCAATGGCTGATCTGAGTTGTCACAATCTCTCCTTCCTCAGGATGCACTGAAACCAGCATTCACTGTCACCAACCTGCCGGGGACAACGTCCACCATCCAGACAGCCCCCACCACCTCGACCTCCATGCAGGTCAGCAGTGGCCCGTCATTCCCCATCACTAATTACCTGGCGCCAGTGTCTGCCAGCATCAGCCCCAATGCCGTCACAAGTGCCAACGGGACAGTGCTGAAGACTACTGGAGCCAGTGCAGTGACATCTGGAGGCCTCATGCCGATACCCACTGGCTTCACCCTCATGTCAGGTCAGTGCCTTTAGGGGCTGAGGGCTGCATCCATCCATCCACCCATCCATCTCTGCAACTGGTGTGTGTTGCTGCCCTCTCCAGTGGAGAGGAGACCTAGTGGCAGGAGGAGGCAGAGTGGTTGCTGCTGTAGGGTGAACCTGGCTGGGATTCCTTGCTCAAGCCCAGCCAGGCCAGTGGCTGGAGAAGGGTCATGTAGTGACTGTTTCCTTAGGGTGCTGCTAGCTGGCCCTGCTGTTGGGAAGGGCATGGTGGCAGGGAGCTGAGCTGGGACCCCAGGGCAGCACCAAGAAGCCTGGAGGGAGTGAAAAGAGCTGGTGGTGACAAAGCTTTTCTTTCTCCCTCCTTTCGGCAGGTGCTTCCCTTTCTCCGGGGACCCCTACACTTCCTCTCACTCAGTTACAGCCGCACTCCCTGGCTCTTTCCAGCCAGCAGGGCCAGGTGGTCATGAGTATGGCTGGACAGCTGCAGCAGGCACAACAGACAGTCTTCCGCTTCCCTGCCAGAGCTGGAGGGCAGATCATGTCACTGACAGGTCAGCACTCGCTTCTCCTCCGCTTGCTTGAGGTGGGGGGATGGAGGCATCTGTGGGGGTCCTGGTCCTGAGAGCTGACCCCCAACTGAGGTGTGACCGCAGAGAGGCAGAGCACAGGGCACCCTGGCTGTGGCTGCTGGGGAGAGATGGGCAGACAGGGCAGAGAATGCTTGGCATAGGCAAGAGCAGCATCCTAGGGCATACAGACCAAGGGAAGCAGTGAGTTGTCAGTCTCCTGCCTCAGGGTTTACCCTGTGGGTAGCAAATGCAGAGGAGACAGGTCCCTGGTGCAGCTGTACTGAGGCTGGACTGTGCTGCTGGGAGGACTGATGGAAGGAGACCACAGGGGCTCAGATGCCCCATGGATGTTTTTTGGGTGCTGGCATTTGGCTCTGAACAGCTGCCCTTGCTTTTGTACTTGGATCTGCAGTCAGTCACTGAACCACAGTGCAGAGGTTAGATTAGGAGAGACCCAGAGCAGAGGAGGGAGTGGTGCTGCTGTGCTGCCTTGCGTAGGAATTTCTTGTTGAGAGTCAAGACTCTCCAGGTGTTGCACTGGGGCTGGACATGCTCTTGGCTGGAGTTTCAGGGCAGGGCTAGGCTTTCCTTTGTGGGGGCATCCATCATTGGAGGACCAGCGCTGAAAGTGAGACAGTATTTCTTGTGTCCTGCCTGTTTGTGCCCAAGTCAGTGAGTCTGATAGCACGCATGCTTTTTTGGAGAGCTTATGGCTCCTTTAGGCCCTGGCAGACAGCATGATCCCGTACAAGGGGACTGGATTTCCCTTGTGATCTGGAGGAGCTAAGAGAATAATGGACTTGTGTCTCTCTTTGATCTGGTGCCTTACCCTGTCTGAGTGAGGTGGCTGGTGATTGCTGCTCTCTGGCATCCCTTGCTCTTCCCTCTGGAGACAGGACCTGAGCCTGAGGGGAGCTTCCTGTGCTGAGCTCCATCTCTGGAGCTGAAGAGCTTTGCAGCAAGTGGGCTGAAGGTTGTGTGGCTGTGCCCCTGCAGCTCTGGGATGCATATCTGGTGGTCCAGTGGTCTCTAATCCCTGTGTAGGGCACCGTGATGTCCTTGAGATCACAAACTGTTCCCTGAGTGCCCAGTGGAGGATGGAGCTGAGCTCCAGAGTGTGAAGGCAGTGTGGCCCTACTGGCCTGGACATTTGGGCAGTTCTGCTCGGTGCAGGGAGATGATCCTTGCAGAGCTGGCTGACCATGGGCAGTGCTGGGGGCATGTGCTGAGTCCTCTCTTCCCAGCATCTGTGCTGTGCCTTGGTGCAGCCAGACATTCCTGACCCGTGCCTGGAAGCTGGACAAAAGCTGCTGTGGCCTTTTTTCTCTGGAGCCCTGTAGGCCAACTAACCCCTCCTTTGCCCCTGTCTGCCAGGAAAGAGCAGGTTTTGGCCTGGTCTTTGGGGCAAGGCCTGGTTTCTTCCATGTCCTGCTTTTGGCTAGCTTTCGCCAGCGCAGTGCAGAGCCACACTGTGGAGCTGTGTGTGGCCAGAGGACTGGGGTGGCTTTCTCACAGCCCAAAGTGCTTGTATCCCTGCTGAGCTCATTGGCTAATCTCTTTCCATAGGTGGTACCATGGCTCAGCAGGTCCCAGTCCAGGCGATCCAGGTGCACCAGGCACCGCAGCAAACGTCTCCCTCTAGTGACAGCAGCACTGACCTTACCCAGACCTCCTCCAGCGGAACAGGTAATTGGCACATTACGGTAACCTTGTTCTGTCTTCCTGACCATTGCTGATTACAATCCATGCCGATAGACCTCATGCTTGCTCCTTGCCCAGGATCCTTTTTCAGACCAACTATGTCTCAGGCTTTCTGACAGTTTCCCAGGTGTATTTATCCCTGTTGCCAGCCCCTGTATCATCTGCTCTTGCAGCATGGAGAAGGGAACAGATTGCTCAGTTCTCAGATGGCTTCTTAGTGAGCCATTGTTGCCTCTAGCACAAGGCATTGGTTCGTATCTACTTGTGATTTTTACTGTACGTGCAGAGGACACCTCTGTTGTCAGCAAAATCTGAGTTCAAGTGCCTGGATGCAGGCTGAATCCAGTTCAACAGCTTTATTAAAGCTTCATCAGGAAAATTGTATGTGAAGTTTAATTCAGTCCTGGGGTATCTGGCTACTGTGCTTTTCTGTCATCTTGTACTGACTTAGTAAAAGAGAGGTTTGAGCTCAACTGCCTGTTTCCTGGGGCTTTTCCCCAAAGAGCTTGGGAGAACAAGATGAATACTTCCGTACACTTCAGACCAGCATGCCAAGGATAACTGAGGGAGGGGTGCTGAGCACGCATGTGAGTGTAGCAGACTTCTTTCATGTGGCTCACATGTAGTCTGTCCTGGTGCCAGTGACCCTCCCAGCGACCATCATGACGTCGTCTGTGCCAACCACTGTGGGTGGCCACATGATGTACCCCAGCCCACATGCAGTGATGTACGCGCCCACATCTGGCCTTGCAGACGGTGGACTTGCAGTCCTCAACGCTTTCTCACAGACGCCCTCAGCAATGCAGGTGTCCCACGGCCAGGTCCAGGATCAGGGTAAGACAGCTGTCTGGGTCAGTGCTCCCTTAAATGCTCTGACACCTTGATTTTTCTTGTCTTGCATATCTTTATGTTGCATATTGATTTCAAGGAATTTTCTTCTAAGCAGTCCTAGCAACTGTACAAAGGCCTGGCAAGGGTGATCTCTGATGCGTGCTTTTAGGTCCCACCTTTCTGCTATGCAAAGGATTGCTTGAGCCATTTGCTGGGGATAAAGGATGAGGGTTGCTGGGATGGGTGGCATATGGGGCAGGCAGTGGAGGGAGCTAGGGGACTCTGAAGAGGACGTGTGGTTGCATGATGGGGGCAAAGAAGCATGAAGCTATGCCTGCAAGACTTGGTTTGAGGGCTTGTGCCTGCTTCTCTCAGCGTTTGAAAAACTAACATGTGTGGCTTTCTCCTGGGATGCTTCCATGTGTGCAAACAGGCACCTTCATATTTGGGAAGCTCCGTAGAGCTCAGAGAAAGGACCCACGCGGGGAGTACTGCTTAAGGGATGGTGTCATTTGTGCTCTTTCTCTGTTGCAGGTGGCGTCCCCCAAGTGTTCCTGACAGCCCCATCAGGCACTGTTCAGATCCCAGTCTCAGCTGTCCAGCTTCACCAGGTAGGTGCAGAGTGGTACTCATGTTCAGGGGGTGTCCTTGCTCTGCCTCTGCCTGCACATGCTTTGTGGGTCTGGGCAGACCTGGTCCCTTGGGTAGGTCCAATCCCCAGGCCTGGGAGTGCCACGCACCCTTGGGTCAGGAAGTCTTGCCCTCCTTGGACAGGTGCCGAAAAAGGACAGTGCCACCCTGGCTGCTGACACATGTGGTCTCAGGGCATGATGTCTGTCCCTTAGTGCTTCCTCCTCCCTTTTCTCTCTAGATGGCTGTCATCGGGCAGCAGAGCAGCAGTGGCAGCAGCCTGACGGAGCTGCAGGTGGTCAACTTGGACACCTCACACAGCGCCAAGAGTGACTGAGAGGCCTCTGCTGCTGGCCTTGTGCTGTCCTTGGCTTGTCATGCCAGTGCCGAGGCTGGCGGCAATTCCTTCTCGTACAGACTGCACCAGTTATTTATTGTTGCCTTTTCACGTTTCCTTCATCCACACATGCACACACACACCCACCCACACACACATACACACAGGCATGCGCGTGGGGCTGTAGGACCCACCTGCAGTGGGGCTGTGCTAGGGCCATGCAGGGCTTGGTGGTGTTTGGATGCTGCGATAGCTGTGCTTGTCTCACACCAGCCAAAGAAATTTGTCTCTTGGTGGGGGAGGATTGCTCTGCGCTGTAAATAAATACTGTGGGCCATTCCCAACTGGAGGCTCTTGCTCCTTCTGGGTGCTCCGAGTCACCTTGCCCATGAGTGTTTGCTCTGCATGGGGCTCAGCTCAGACCCAGAACTGTGCCATGGGCACAGATTGGAGTGGAGTGAGCCGAGGCTGTGCTGCTGGCCTCAGCAATGTGCCTTTGTGGGGGTGACAGGTCCTGGCCGCACCAGCTCACCCTGGGCTCTGGACAGGGGCAAGTGGCCAGCTTGCATGTGCATTTCTGGTTGGGCAGGGCACAACCTGCAGCACCAGCCCCATCCTCCTCGTCTGCACTACAGGGAGCCCTATGCCCTCAGTGCCTCCTTGCTGGGCTGCTGGCAGATGTGGTGGCTGCCCTTGCAAAGCCGAGGTGGTCAGTGGATGGATGCTCAGGAGCACAGCGATGCCTTGGAGACCTCCTGGGCGGGGGGGCTCTGCAGCTGGTGCAGCCCCACGCTTTCCTCTTGGCCCTCGCACTGCTTGTGGACTCCATACACCCAGGGGATGGTGGCTGGGTCTTTCGCACATCCCCCCTGCAGCTCCAGCCAGTGCTTTCTAAATTTCTATCAGATGCAAGGTGGAGAAACAACTCAAGTGTCAAAGGGAAGAAGCCCGTGGGGCACTGAGCTGCTGGGCAGGTGGCAGGCTCTTCCTCGAGTCCCAGGGTGATGTGCAGGCCATCCTGGGCTGTGGAGGAGCAGCTGTGAAGCCTGTGCGGGCTCATCAAGGCCAGGGCAGAAAAGCTTGGAGCATGCATGGTCCTGCATGGGAGTTGCTGTGAATGGCTCTGCTACCTAGCCCTGTCCCTGGAGGGAGAGCGAGCAAGTGAGAGAAGCTGCTGAATCCTTAGGGGAAGAAGCAGCTACTGTAACTTTTTTTTTTTTTTTTAAAGAAAAAAAAAAAAAAAGAAAAAAAAAGGAAAAAAAAAAAAAGAAAATGACTTTATTTTTCTAAGTGTTAAACTCAGTATTTATGTAATTCTTTAAGGAATAAAAGTTTGGCTCCTGTACAGTTTTCATGGGATTTGTACCAGGGGGATGGGAGGGGGGTGGGTGGGCATGGAGGCAGGAAAGGGGCCTTGCTTTTGAGTTTGTATTGTAACCTTGGACATGTTCCCTCAGCATTAGCGTTTAAGCTGCACTCTCCACCCACCAGCATGTGGCAGGGATCAAGTTGAACCGAGTGGGATGCTTGTTTCCTGCTTACCTGTACTGAGGACTCCATACCCATCATTTTGGGCTTAATGGGCAGAAGGCAAGTGAAGCAGTGGCTGGTCTCTAGCAGTGGGAAACCCCATCCCTCAGGTGCAAGGGGCTTGCAGTGTGCCTGGGAGCCAGGGGTGGGCTTGGGTTTTCTGATGGTCCTGGGACCTGTGGCAGTTCTGTCACTGTTTTTTGTGTGGAGCAGTGCTACCTGTGACTGCCTGAGGGATATGGGCATCCCCACTCTTCCCTGGGGGGTGAGTGTCTCGCAGTGGCTGATTCCTGCTCACTGTGCAGGTGGCATCTTCTGAACTCCTAGCTAACGATCTGGGCTGTAGTTCTCCCTCCAGAGATGTTCCTTGGTGCGCAGATGTGGGCAGGTCCATTCTAAGCCCCTGTGTAAGAGCTCCCAAAATGGTCTTTGTGCCCTTGGTTTGTTTTGCAGCCTGGGAAGGGTTCGTGGGGTGCCCCATCCTGGTGAGTGTGATGTTGTGTGCTGCCTCCCGTTAGTGTCCTTGCTCTCAGAGTAAGGAGTGTGTGGGAGTGCTGTGCCCTGTCACTAGGTGTATGAAAGATGCTCAGTGATGCTGCCAAAAGAAGGCTGGGTACCTTGGAGTTCATCCAGGGAGAAGGATGGGATTGGAGTTTGCATTGTCCTATGCCCCAGCGCATCGCTGTGGCCTGGCTTTGCTCCGCTTTGCTTGTGCTGGCGTTGTGGAGCAGAGCTGTGGGGCCAGGACGGCAGGAGTGCCCCTGCTGATTCAGGATGTCTGACTGCACCCCCTCCCCTGCTCCCCAAAGGCAACTGCTGGTTAAACGCTAATGGTGTATTTTATTTAAGTGCAGACTTGTTAAGAACACTTGTGTATCAGGGATGAAATGGCATTTATTGTGTGGTGACATTTTAAATTCATTTTACTTGTTTGAGGGGTGTGTGTGTGTGTGTGCGCGCGCGTGTGTGTACGCATAAGTGTGTGTGGGATATTTTTTTTTTTTGTTTTTTTCCCCTCCAGTTTCCAGGGTTGTGTTTCTGGAAGGATGTGGGAGTAATCACAGTACTATGTACAGAGCTTTCTTTTGTATTAAAAAAAAATTACTCTTTCAATAAATGTTATCATTTTGTGCACAGATTTGGGATCTTGGCCATGCTTTGCAGGAGGGGATGACACACACCTTAGGGCCAATGAATGAGGATCAGAGACAGATTCCTGCACCAGTTTGTGTACTGCAGGGGGTAGGGGGCTTTCTGGGCATGATGTGGCAAAGAAGAGGCTCTTTGCAAAACAGTCTCTGTTGTGGTTTAACTGGAGCTAGCAATTGAAAACCACAAAAACTGCTCACTCCCCTTTCCCCCACCCCCCGAACAGGGGAAGAGAATAAACAGGGAAGGCAGAAACTTGTGGACTGAGAGAAACACAGTTTAATAGAATAATAAAATAATACTCATTTACTGCTACTACTACTGATATATATAAAATAAAAGATACTCAATGCAATTCCTCATGAATTCTGTCTGCACCAAGCAGCCAGTCCCAGGAAGCAGCACCTGGTCCCAAGCAGCCGATCCAGGCGAGGGAAGAGAGAAAAAGGCTGAAAGGTCCAGAGGCAAAACGGCAGGATGGGAAAAGGGTGGACTAAAACTCCCAAACAGAACTCCAGCGAAACAGAGCTGAACCAAAACAGGTCTCTGTCCCTGTCCATCCCTCTAGCTGGAAAGTCCTGACTCCTTAAATATGAAGCATGATGCTAATGGCATGGAATATTCTTATTGATCAGTCTGGATATCAGTCAAGCTCAGCCCCGTCTATGCCCCCTTTAATAGCTGCCTCACACCTGTGGGCAGAGAGCTCAGAAAAGACCTTGCTCTCAGACAACAACAATTAAAAGCATTAACTCTGTCCCAGGGTGTTCTCTTGTTCTCAAGCTAAATCCAAACAACAACCATGCTAGGTGCAAAAAAAGTTTTCTAACTGCATGAAGAAAATTAACTTGCTTTCAGTCAAATGAACGCAGTCTCTGTCTCCACTGCCTCCTGCACAGGTGAGATGTGATCAGTTGGACTTCTCCTCTGGGAGCCTCAGAGCTGGTGGGTGGCCCAGAAGGGGCCTGTGGTGGGCAGCAGGGCTTTCCCTTCTGAAAGCTCAGGGATGGCGGTGGTGAGCAGGACGTGGTGTTGAGTCATGAGAAACAAAAAACAGGAATGGGGACTTCGGGAAAATAATTGTTCTAATTCATGAGTGTTAATGGGGAGAAGCAGGATGACCTCAAGCAAAGGTTAAAATGGGTACATGCACAAAATAACAGCTGCCAAGAAGATAAGAAAACAGCAATGGTGCATATGGTATCAGCTTTTACGTAGTTGTGTGGCATTTAGGAAGTTATTTTCCATTTCATTAGTGCAAATATACTGTTTTTATCTCTACAGGTGATGAAGTGACTTGTAAAGGCAAAGCATGATATAACTAAATACCAGTTTGATCCTCTAGTTTAAAAAATGCATTGGGAATTAACGGGGAAGGAAAATGCCATGTTAATGGAAAACACAGAGATTTCAAGAGCATCCACAGGATTCCGGAAAGAGAGCATCAGTAGCATCTACAGAGGTTGCGCATACTAATTGAGAAATCAAGAGGCTGGCCTGGAAACACAAACATTTACAGTCCACCATTGGTGCCACAGTTTTAGAGGATGGTCCCCACAGATTAGTGCAGCACTGCACCGATATATCCAGCCTATAGTTAATTGCAATTACATTGCTTTTTAACATTTCTGATAGCTATTGTAAAACATGGAAATTGCCTAATCAGTTGTATTAGTACCAAGGACAGAAATGAGGTTGGGCACACACATGAAGCTGCTCCAGGATCAAATAAGAAAGCAGACTCTCATCCCTTTATCCTATGATTTTAATTTTTGTTTAAAACAAATTTTATCAGACTGATAGAAACCTGCTCCTACTGGATTGTAGCTGACTGCTGTCAGGCCTGTGAAGGAAGGGAAATACGGGCAAAGGAGAAGCATTTAGATTTTATGGTATGGGCATTACAGATCAGTATAACACCAAAGCAGGAGAGGAACTGGAAACGGGCCAAACTTGTGTGCACCTGGCTTCAGTTGCCTCTCTAGCGATGTTGAAAATAGCTGAGGGCAAGCATATTTCTCACTGAAGGAAGCCGAACAAGGTGGATGGAGAGTGGGGTGTGGGGCTAGAATTACAATAATGTAATTACAATAATTACAATAATTGCAATAATGTTGGTGCTGACATTGCATGCGTTTAGCCTTCCTTTAACCTACCCCACAACAGTCCTTAACAAAGTCCGTTAATCACCACAGAAACCATACCAACACACACTGAAACACGAACACCGTGAGCTGCTGCAGATGCAGTCTTCAGCTCCCAAATTCAATTTTTTTTCTAGTTTCTAGTAGTAGCTAGAAGAATCAGAAGATATTATCGTACAATTATAGAATGGTTTGGGTTGGAAGACACCTTAAAGATCATCTAGTTCCAACCTCCCTGACATGCATAGGGACACCTTCCACTAGATCAGATTCCTCAGAGTCACATCCAACCTGGCCTGGAACACTTCCAGGGATGGGGCATCTACAGCTTTTCTAGGCAACCTGTTCCAGTGCCTCACCAACCTCATAGTGAAGAATTTCTTCCTTATAGCTAACCTAAATCTATCCTCTTATAGTTTAAATCCACTATTCCTTGTCCTACCACTACATGCCCTTGTAAAGAGTTCCTGTCAGCTTTTTTTTCCTTAGCTACCAGAAGGCTGCAATAAGGTCTCCCCAGAGCCTTCTCTTCTCGAGGCTGAACAACCCCAACTCTCTCAGCCTGTCCTCATAGAGAGCTGTTCCATCCCTCTGATCATTTTTGTGGCCTCCTCTGACCCCTCTCCAACGGGTCCATGTCTGTGCTGTGCTGAGGGCTCCAGAGCTGGACGCAGGACTCCAGATGGGATCTCAGCAGAGCAGAGCAGAGGGGCGGAATCACCTCCCTCAACCTGCTGGCCACAATCCTTCTGGTGCAGCCCAGGATACTGCTGGCTGCAAGCGCACATTGCTGACTCATGTTGAGCTTCTCATCAACCAACACCCCAAGTCCTTCTCCTCAGGGCTGCTCTCAATCCAGTTTGTGCCCAGCCTGTATTTGTGCCTGGGGTTGCCCTGCAGGACCTTGCACTTGGCCTTGTTGAACCTCATGAGGTTTGTATGCACACAGATCTTGAACCTGTCCAGATCACTCTGGATGCACTTTAGCATATCCTCCACATTGCTCAGCTTGGTGTCATCAGCAAACTTGCTGAGGTGCACTCAGTCCCACTGTCCATGTCGCTGACAAAGATGTTAAAGAGCATCTGTCCCAGTACTGACCACTGAGGAGCACCACTTGTCCATTGGTCCAGTGGTGTCCACTTGGACATTGGGCCACTGACCCGACAGTTACTTCTTCGAGTTACTATCCTGATCAAATATCACATATAAAGTCTTGCAACAGAAACTTTCATCCCCTTTCTAAACAGCTGTCATCTTCTCTCTTCTGATTCAGGTTAAAGAATATGGCCACAAATATCCTTGGCAATGTTTTTGGTACTTCTGCTTATGTCCTTATTCTTCTTCCCATTTTGTAAATGAGTATCTTAAACCTACAGGTCGCAATTGCATGAAATGAAAAGCTGTCACACTAAGAATAAGGACAATGCTTTCTGAAGACACATAATTCATGTCAGTTGTTATTCTGTGTCATTCTGTGATGGGGACTGATATGAGTGGCAAAAAGAAGTAAATCAGGTACATCTTTAAACCGAGATATAGTTTTACTTTAGAGCAATAGAATACCTGTTTCTAACTCGTGTTTAGGTGTGTTTGCTCAAACTTTCCCACCCTCTCCCCGAGCTCTCGCGACTCTTGCTGCCACCTGTAGGGGGCGTGCTGCGCACGCCCGCGCGTGCCGGGGACCCGGAAGTGCGGGGCTGCGCAGGTTCCTCCGCTGCCGGCGGCAGAGGGAGAGGCCGGGCCGGAGTCTGGTTTGCGCCACCCCCGCCCCCGGGGCTGTGCAGGGTGCGGGAGAAGAACTGAAACGGCGTCGGGCGGGGACGGGGCCACCCGAGGGGGCGCCTCCGTTTCCCCGTGTCGGGGCGGATCTGGGGGCTGAGCCGCCTCCCCGTGCGCCGCGGCCGGACCCGCCGTTCCCTGCCCCGCTGCTGTGGCGCTGCGGCAGGCCTCGCTGCGGCTCCTGGGGCGGGGGCGGCGGACAGCGGAGAGCGAAGAGAGCAGGAGGAGGAGAGGGGCTTGCTGGTGGGTCTGGAACGGCCCGGGAGAAACCCCGGCTTTTCTGTGGATGCCGTTGCCGAGGTAGATCGGTTTTGCCGGCCCCGCTCGGTTCCGTGTGCAGGTGGGCCCTGGCCTGACCCACCTGGGGGTGGGATGGGATGGAACGGGATGCGCTGCCTGCCTGTGCCCAGGCCATGCTGGGCTGGGCTTTGGAACCCGGTGCTGTGGTGCTTTACTGATTGGGCATCGTAGCTAGCGTATCATTTGCCACAACTCTGAAATTTACTGTAGTGTGTGTGTTTAAGCATTTTGACAGTTTAGCTGTGGGTTGTTGTAGGTTCCAGTGTGCCTCGTTCGTTATGCACCTTGCAGCTACTTCTTCAGCTGCCCTAAATCCAAATTCTCATATACCTAGCTACAAATCCTTTTGGGCCCCTTCTGTTAGCTCTGCTCTAAAGAGCTTTTTTCATGCTAAATGCCATGATGTGGGGATAGGGTGAAGTTATCAAAATAATGCTTCACAGAGACTTTTTACTATGATTTTCGTTCTATGTGAACCTCTTGGGGCAGGATTTTATTTGTGCACTGTACAAGCACAGTTAGGGAAAATCTTTGGTTTATAGTGTGGCATCTAAACACTGTTACAAAGCACAGGAGAATAGCTTGGTCCTTTTATTACAAAGAGACTGCAAGAAGATTCCCAGCTGGCTTCTTGCAGGTTCCAAGGCAGGCACAATTGAAGGTAGGTATGAATTTCTCTGGAGTTCAGAACTGCACCTGAGGAACATCTTTAATGTGTCTATCGTCTTTGACAGTCTGTACCTTCTCGAGTTGTACATGCATTGACTATTTCTGATGTATGTTAGCTCCTTTTTTAAGAATGAGTTGTGTTAACAGCTGAACAGCACGTTGCTTCTCTGCTTCTTTTGCTGGTATGTGTCAGTGACAAGGGCCTGTTCATGTGTTCCAACTGTCACCTGCCTGAGCTCCTCTGAGAACCTTCTTATCAGACTCTGATCTGGCATCCTTTGTAGTAATGAAGTCAGACCATTGTGTGTGGTATTGTCTACAGCTGGCCAGCTGATTACTCACACTCAGGCAGCAAATTATTTCATGGTCCTCCTTGCATAGATGAAAGCAGAGACATATTATGGCTTCTTCGTAGTCATATGATACACGGAACAATCAGGCATCAGAGAGCAGCAGTCTTTTCATTTTGTTTAATTTACTAATTGATTAAACATCATAAAGGCAAAGAACATCTGAGAGGACGTCAAGGAGGAAATACTGAGTGGCTTTTGGATAGTGGCCTGATTTGATGTATATGAACCTGATCTGAGAGGCTGCTGGTTATTTTCTTCAGGGCCTGGTGACTTAAGTTAGGTCCAGCTCCACAGTGGGAGAGAGTGCCTACCTGAAGTCTGAAGTCTGGGTGAACTTGAAATCTGAACAGATATAAATGTTAAATAACAAGAGGAAAGACAGAAGTGCAAAAGCAGCAACTTGCCCAGGGTCACGTTGTGAACAGCAGCAGAGATGAGAGCAGGACCCAGAGCTCCTGTTGTTATTTGCTGTCTTGTAGGAGCATGGATGGGTCCATTTAGCCTTAGTTTTTTTTTGTGAAGAACCTCTTTCTATGTGTGCCAGTAGAGCTGGGAACAGGGTTTGTTTATGAAATACTGGCTTATTTTTTTGAAGTGGGGATATGAGCTTATGTAAAATGGGGTTTTCTTCAGAGCTTTATCCTGAGTCCGGGATTTCAGGGTCAAAAGCTGTGCCTCAGCCACTTCTACTGTCAAGCAACTGAGGTACTTGCTCACACTTTCCCTGGCATGCAGCTCAGAGAAGCTTGCCTCTACTTTCCCTCTGTCTCTGCAGGCACTTTTCCTGCCATGGTGAACAAGAAGCACAATGGCAACCTGCTTGTGCACCTGGGACCCAAGCTGCAGGCCTACCCACAGGAGCTGCTCCGGCAGCGGCGGGGCCATGGTGGCCAGCCTGAGTACCTGATCCAGTGGAGTATTGTCAGCTTGGAAGAGAGAGCAGTGGGAGGCAACGGTGCCTCCTGTGTAGAGACCAAGCCAGAGAACATCTCCATGTGGATGTCTGCAGAAGAGGTCTGTGCCAGCTGCCCAACGCTGCTGGGCAAGAGGAAGCTGGAAGGGCAGTGGGTGAAAGAGGAGAAGACAGACGGCCCGTTTGCTGCAGATGTCCCACTGGATGAAGCCTCGTTGCTGGAGATGAAGGCTGATGTCAGGAGCCTGGTGCAGCGAGCAAGGCGGCAGATGGGCGAGAGCGGGGCCCCCGAGTCCTTCATCCTCAACACCATTCATGTCCTGAGCGCGTACGCCAGCATTGGCTCGCTGGCGGGTGCCTTCAAGGAGACGGGAGCCCTGGACCTGCTGATGAAGATGCTGTGCCACAAGGAGAAGCAAATCCGCCACAGTGCCGGCAAGATGCTGAGGGCCCTGGCTTCGCATGATGCAGGTGGGGGCTGCTAGTGCTCAGTGCCACTGAGGAGGTGCTGCTGGGCAGCTGAGGGGTGCCGGTCCTTTTGTAGGTGTGGGCTGCTTGGGAGGCAGCGTGTCTCAGGGCTTGTTGGCAAAAGGGGAAGAATCAGGCTGGAGCTTCCAAGCGGCTTCTCAGTCATAGTTGTCTGGGGTGCTCTGAGACCATTAGGAGGACATATGCCAAGGGCCCTTGGCAGAGTGTTGGGGTGTCTCTGCTGCTTGCTGTCGGCTGGAATGGCTCTGGCCTGTTCTGGGAGGGGAGCCTTTCCTCTAGCCCCGGTGGGTAGAGCACTGGTCCTCACCCCATCCTCTCATTTGAGAGGAGTTGCTGTGGCCTGGAAGTGCCCGATGGGGCTTGGGTACACATGGGAGGGTGCTGGTGGTGGTGTGTCCCACAAGGTCTCGCTTTCCCTGTCCTGGTGCCCGAGTTCATGTGGCTCTGCAGTGGGGCAGATGGGAGGCTGAGTTGGATTAAAACTTCACTTTTTTTCTTCCCTGGAACCTTATTCTGGAGTCAGTTATTTGGGGTGGCTGCTTTTGGGGGGAATCCTGCAGCGTTAGGGTTGGAAAAAATGCAGTGATATTCAGTGGAGTAAAATTTTGCTAATCCAGATTAAAGGACAGAACATGGTTCTGGGTTACACTGAGCAGCAAAGCTGTTCCTTGCCTGTGAGTCTGTCTCATTCAATGGGGTGGGGGTCAGAGTTGTCTTTAGGGGCCTGAAGGGTTTCTCTTGTTGCAGGAAGCTGGGCCTATGTCTTGCTGTCCCTGAGCCAGCAGGATGGCATTGAGCAGCACATGGACTTTGACAGTCGCTACACCTTGCTGGAGCTGTTTGCTGAGACAACATCTTCTGAAGAGCACCACATGTCCTTTGAAGGGATTCACATTCCCCAGGTAGTGGCAGGCCCTGCCAGCTCGGGGCCTATGGGCTTCAGGGGTCAGGAGGGATGAGAGTGGGTGGCCAGAGCTGGGGTCCTTGTTTGGGACAGGAGTGCAGTTGTCAGTGGGCAGCTGAGCAGGACTGGGTATAGGGAGAGCTGGCACAGGATTTGGGCCTGGCTCAAGGCTGGGGGGTGGTGGGGAGGCAGGGGAAGAGCCTTGTCTCTGAGCCGGGAGATGATGTGGGGGCTGGAGATGCTCTGCAGGCTGGAGTCTGACAGCTGTGCTTGTTGCAGATCCCTGGGAAGCTGCTGTTCGTCCTGGTGAAACGCTACCTGTGTGTGACTTCTCTCCTGGACAAGCTCAGCAGTGACGTGGAGCAGGGAGGGCAGCAGCAGGACTGCACTGTGCCCAGCCTGCTCCCTGAGGAGAGGAGCCATGTGAAGCAGGAGTTTGAGTTCAGCATGGCCATGGCAAACCTCATCTTGGAGCTGGTGCATGTGATGGGCTGGGACCACGGCCACAAGCCAGAGCTGCTGCCTGGACAGGAGCTGCAGCCTTGCACCACCCGTTCCATCTTCCAGCACGGGGCCACATCCTGCACTGCTGCCCAAATGCCTGGGCTCAGTTCAAATCATGGTCCCCACAAAAAGCAGGGTCGTGCCTTCCTGACCCCATCAGACTTTGCAGACCGCAGTGGCTATGTGGAGTACTTACGAGCAAACCTCCTGCGTGGCATGCGGGTGCGCTTACTGGAGGACTGTGGTGATGTTAGAGCTGGGGAGGAAGGCAAGTGTCTTCAGAGCACTAATACGATGCACACAGTACAGGTAGGTCACTAGTAGAAGTAGTCTGGCTGGGATGGCAGAGGAGAGTGACGGGGGTGACTGGTGACTTCCTAATAATGTCTTCATGTGCAGGAAGTTGGACACTAGGCATATAATAATTAGGACAGTGTCTGCATCTTCCTGCAAAGAAGTTGCCTTTCGGAACTGGAAGTATAGGTCCTGAGGAAAGCTAGTCTGGTTTAATATGGGCTGTCCTGCTGAGATTTCTTAGCCCCTAAAACAGGTAGACATATTGTGCCTCCCAGGAACAGTCCCTAGCCCTGGTTTGATCTTGGGGGTGGTTTGTGAACAGGCTAGCCTGCACAGATGGGTAACAGAGCAAAAAGTGCTTAAAGGTCTTAAGTCTTGGTATGTGAGTGAGTGTACTTAAGACATCCTGTTGTCCTCAGTGGGCTGGACACAGCCTACATAGCTGTTTATTTTGATCTGTGAGTATATGCCATGATGTTTCCCTTTAAAAAGACCCTTTTGTTGAGTAGACCTTAAATGAGAACTGGTGTTGAAAAGAGCTGTTAGAGCTGCATATTTGCAGTTGAGTTGCAAAGTTTGTGCCAGAGTTCAGAAAAAAAGCCTCAGGATTTGAAGAGGGGAGGAATCACAGAATCATAGAATAGTTTGGGTTGGAAGGGACCTTCGAAGCTCATCTAGTCCAACCGCCCCCCGCAATGAGCAGGGACGTCTTCAACTAGATCAGGTTGCTCGGAGCCCCGTCCAGCCTGGCCTTGAATGTCTCCAGGGATGGGGCATCTACCGCCTCTCTAAGCAACCTGTGTCAGTGTTCTACCACCCTTGCTACAAAAAATGTCTTCGTCATGTCTAACCTGAATCTCCCCTCCATTAGTTTAAAACCATTACCCATTGTCCTATTGCAACAGGTTCTGCTAAAAAGTCTGTCCCCATCCTTCCTATAGGCCCCTGTCGTGGTTTGATCGCGGGGAGACAATCAAAAACTGCGGCAGATGTATTTTTCTTAACCCTCTTCCCCCTTCCCCCCCCTCCTTCCCCTTTTCAGTAAGGACAAGCGATTTTGAGATGAAAGGAAAAGGACAGAGAGAAGCGAGTTGGAAAATTTGAAAACATGTTTCTAATGCTGTNTTTCCACCTTTTCATATCCAGGATGTCGTGAATGGGATGGAATACTCCAATTGGTCAACTCGTGGTCACCTGACTCAGACCACTTCCTCTTGTTGCTTCCCCCAATGACCCAGGACAGCCCCTTTTAAGTACTGAAAGGCTGCTATAATGTCTCCCCGGAGCCTTCTCTTCTCGGGGCTGAACAACCCCAACTCTCTCAGCGTGTCCCCACAGCAGAGCTGTTCCAGCCCTCTGATCATTTCTGTGGCGTCCCCTTGATCCTCTCCAACAGGTCCATGTCTTTCCTGTACTGAGGGCTCCAGAGCTGGACACAGGACTCCAGGTGGGTCTCACCAGAGCAGAGCAGAGGGGCAGAAGCACCTCCGTCAACCTGCTGGCCATGTGCTTTCTGGGCTGCAAGCGCACATGGCCAGTTCATGTCCAGCCTTTCATCTACCAATATCCCCAAGTCCTTCTCCTCAGGGCTGCTCTCAATCCCTTCATCTCTCAGCCTGTATTGGTACTGGGGCTTGCCCTGACCCAGATGCAGGACCTTGCACTTGGCCTTGTTGAACCTCATGAGGTTCACATGGCCCCACTTCTTTAGCCTGTCCAGGTCTCTCTGGATGGTATCCTGTCCCTCAGACATGTCAACTGCACCACTCAGCTTGGCATAATCTGCAAACTTGCTGAGGGTGCACTCTGTCCTACTGTCTATGTTACTGATGAAGATATTAAACAGAACTGGTCTCAGTATGGACCTGTGCGGGACAGCACTTGTCACTGATCTCCATCTGGCCATTGAGCTGTTGACCACTACTCTCTGGATGCAACCATCCACCTAATTCCTTACCTACCCAATAGTCCCCCCATCAAATCCATCCTCTCTAATTTAGAGAGAAGGATATTGTGAGGGACCACGTGAAAGGCCTTACAGAAGTCCAGATAGATGATACCAGTAGCTTTTCCCTTGTCTATTGATGTAGTTGCTCCAGTGTAGAAGGCCACTAGATTGGCCAGGCAGGACTTGCCCTTGGTGAAGCCGTGCTGGCTGTCTTGGATCACCTCCCTGTCCTCCATGTGCCTTAGCACACCTCCTAGGAGGATCTGTTCCATGATCTTCCCAGGCACAGATGTCAAGCTGACAGGTTGTTAGTTCTCAGGGTCCTCCTTTCTACCCTTTTAAAAGTAGGTGCAATGTTTCCCTTTTTCCCTGATTGTCATGACTGCCTGTGCTTCCACCATTGTAAGCACATAGCACTTGCCACGGTGGGTTTGTGGGAGTGTAATATAGTCAATCTGCCAGGCCTCCCCATCGTCTCCCATACCACACAGGCTTTAACCACTTGGCTTGCTTGAGTGCAGCACATGTTTCACATTCATGGATAACCTGTGCAATAGTGTCCATGATCAAGTCCACCCCTCGATCACAAGCGCATCTATATGTTGCATCTTCGCCTTGATGACCTGAGGCATCATGAGCACATTGAGTTAGGTATAATTCACCTTTATGTTGGTAGTCCAAATCTACCTGAGCCACTTCAGTCTTGGTAGCTGTATCCACCTGCTGGTTGTTTTGCTGTTTTTCAGTGGACTGACTTATAGGCACATGGGCATCTACATGGTGCACTTTTACAGGCAGGTTCTCTAGTTGGGCAGCAATATCTCGCCACAATTCAGCAGCCCAGGTGGGTGTGCCTGTGTGCTGCCAGTTGCTCCTCTTCCTTTGCTGTAACCAGCCTCACAGGGCGTTTGCCACCATCCATGAATCAGTATAGAGATAAAGCACCGGCCACTTTTCTCATTCACCAATGTCTAAAGCCAGCTGGATGGCTTTCATCTCTGCAAATTGACTTGATTCACCTTGTCCCTCAGGGGCTTCTGTGACTTGTGTTGGACTTCACACAGCAGCTGTCCACCTGTGATGCTTTCCCACAATACGATAGGATCCACCTGCGAACAGGGCATATCGCTTCTCATTCTCTGGTAGCTTATTATACAGTGGGGCCTCTTCAGCATGTGTTGCCTTGTCTTCATCTGCTGATGATGTTCTGAAGTCTTTACTTTCTGTCCGGTCTGTAATACCTTCTGAGATCCCTGGGTGATTGGGATTCCCCATTGGAGCCCGTTGTGTGATCAGTGTGACCCACTCACTTCATGTAGCATTGGTTGCATGATGTGTAGAGGAGACCTTCCCTCTAAACATCCAGCCCAGCACCAGTAGTCAAGGTGTCAGGAGGAGCTGTGCTTCAGTACCAACCACTTCTGAAGCAGCTCAGGCCCCTTCATGTGCTGCCAATATCTCTTTTTTTCAGTTGGAGTATAGTTGGCCTTGGAACCTCTGTATGCCTGACTCTAAAAGCCTATGCGTCGACTTTGAGTCTCCTCTGGTGCTTTCTGCAAGAGACTTCAGACCATTATCTCTGGCTGCAATGTAGGGCATGTTTTTAACATCTAGTCCTGTTCAGACCGACCCAAGTGCTACTGCATGAACTATTGCCCTTTCAATTCATTCAAAGGCTTGTCGTTGTTAAGGGCCCCACTTGAAATTGTTCTTTTTTCTAGTCACTTGATGTAGAAGGCTCACAATCCTTCTGATTTTGAGAGGCGACTTGGACAAACTACAGAAAACATTTGCCTTCTTTGAGACATGCTTGTCAAGAGCCCCAAACCTGTCTGAGAGGATTGGTGAATGACCAAGGTGTAAAAGTACAACCAATACAAGGTAAAATCAGAGTAGGAAAACCAGTTTTCTTTACATTTGCATTCAGCAGGTCGTTTGTGCCTCAAGACCCTTTATATACAGCTCATCTACCTTGAGGCAGTGTTGGTTAAGTTCTTCCTTTGTGTGCTTTTACCAAGGCACCTGCTGCTGGGCACTTTTGAATGGGCATGCTTAACTAGATGTACTTCTGTCGCTGCTGCTGTGCTAGATGAGATCTGTAGTGGTTGCAGGCAAAGTTGGTATTTTTTTTTCAACAAAGATCCAGGTGTAACCAGGGGGACAAGTTAATAAAGGTGGTATACTTGAAAATTAATGTGTGTGTTGAAATCTGTATATGAATTAGGTGGTCTTCTTGAACAGTGCTTGCTATCTCCTTGCATTTGGTAAATGGGAGGACAAATGTATCATGAAGATTGAATGAGTGAGCAAATCTGATCATCTGGATCTGTTTCACCCACAGATTTTATGGCAGTCAACGGGTCGGACCTACTGGATGTGTTGGCACATGTTGGAGATCATTGGCTTTGGAGACCAGTGGGAAGATCCTGCTGCTCAGGAAAAAGAATGTAGTCTGATAGAGAGCTCTAATCTAGACACAGGTGAGACTATGTGCTGCATGTTTATATCTGGGTTACCTCTGAGTCTGCTCTGGTGTATCTTCAAGTGGTGAACTTTATATGGCTAAACATATAGTAACTGTCAGGTTGGATTTAGAAAGTACCGTGAGCTTTTAGTTTGTATGACCATGTAGAGCTGGTTAAGTAATTAAATGGTTTGTGGTTGCACGGAGTATTTTTGAATCCTAGACTTCTGTCATGATATAATAAACGTCATGATATAAAAAGCATAAAATTTGATTTAAACTGCAACTGTCAAAAATGTGTGTTTGAATTAACTGAACAAATCAAAATAAGAATGTAGGATCTCTCTGAGATGAAGCTGCTTTAGGCACCCTCAGATCCCCTTAAATAAATCATGTGGATTTTTAAAAGCATGAATGTGCCAACAATTTGTTTAACTTCATACCGCTCAGTTTTGGGGAAGGTGAGCAGTAAATGCACTGTTTTCATAAGACATCTGCAGAACCTCCTAGAATCCTTTGACCTTGCCCTTGTACTTGGAGAAGATAAAATGGAAAACCCAGACTTCAGATACCCCTTTCTAGTTGGGCATCTGATGTGACTCTGGCCATGGAAAACTGTCCTTTATCACGCCTGTGATCTTGTAGGACATCTTTTGAGTAGAGTAACTTGGACTTAACTGCTGCAAGAGACAGAATGTGCATGAGATCAGCAGCTAATTAGCCACTTCAGAATATTCTTATTGCCAGCTGAAAAGATGGCTTCTTTAGTGGCTTCTGTCTCTTGTAACTGAAGACTTAATGCACATCAGTTTGAAGTGGCTAAGTTAAAACAAATTGGTTAGACTTTGCTTTTTTTCCTTATCTCTGATTTTGGTAGAAGCATGGGCTCTGTTTCACTTCTGTGTAAAACTCTTTCCAGTCGTGATATCCCACATAGAAACTGAATTGAAAAAGTAGATGCTTTCTGCTATGTATCTTGTCAGCTGGATAAGTTAGCTCACACTGACTGACTGTTGGTAATCAGACATGTATGTTAGCTCTTGGCACGCTTGAGCATTTTGGAGTGAGTTTGGCCCTCTTCTGTTGAGTCTTGAGGTGGTGAATGTTGCCCACCTTGCACTGGCAGAGAGAACTGCAAGTTGTTGCTTGGCAGATATGAGCAAGTGTTCATTCAGCTCTTATTTCTAAATTACCTAGGGAATATCTAACCTACATAATGGATTTTTTTCCCTTCTCTTCATTTTTGATGCATTAGCTAAAACGAGTGTGATAACTGCAGTCTTGTTTTGTTTTTGCCTGTAAGTATTTGCCCTATTAGCAAGCAGGAGGCATTTGGAAAAGAGAGAAGCTCATGGCAGAATTAACTTCCAATCTATTGACTCGTCTGGCGTCTTGGAAGTGAGCCAGCAATGTGCACTTCCAGTCCAGAAGTACAATCGCATCTTGGGCCGTGTCAAAAGGACCGTGGCCAGCAGGTTGAGGGAGGTGATTCTGCCCCTCTGCTCTGCTCTGGTGAGACCCACCTGGAGTCCTGTGTCCAGCTCTGGAGCCTTCAGTACAGGAAAGACATGGACCTGTTGGAGAGGGGCCAGAGGAGGCCACAAAAATGATTGGATGGATGGAACACTTCTCTTGTGAGGACAGGCTGAGAGAGTTGGGGTTGTTCAGCCCCAAGAAGAGAAGGCTCCAGAGAGACCTTATTGTAGCCTTTGAGTACTGAAAATGGGCCTATAAAAAGTTGGAGACAGGCTTTTTAGCAGGACCTGTTGTGATAGGACAAGGGGTAATGGTTTTAAACTAATGGAGGGGAGATTCAGGTTAGACATGAGAAAAATTTTTTATAGCAAGGGTGGTGAAACACTGGCACAGGTTGCCCAGAGAGGTGGTTGATGCTCCATCCCTGGAGACATTCAAAGCCAGGCTGGACGGGGCTCTGAGCAACCTGATCTGTGTCCCTGCTCATTGCAGGGGGATTGGACTAGATAAGCTTTGAACGTCTCTTCCAAGCTATCCTATGATTCTGTCTTGGGCCAGCTCTGTTTCCCCTTCTGCAGCTGCGTGCTGGAAATGTGGATTCTGCAGGTGGTGGGTGT
>VWYH01005393.1:0-21258 GCA_013399365.1 Pampusana beccarii | reverse complement strand
CCATTCATCCCTTTCCCTTGACCAGTTGTCTTCAGTCAGTTGGGGGGAGCGTAATGGACAATCTTGGTCTTGGTTACTTGGTGGTAAAAGAAAACTGTGGCCTGCACTCTGCTGCCAAAGGAATTGAGAAAAACACATTAGCAACACCAGTTGTGGCATACCACTTGGTTGCCTTTGTCTCCAGTTCATATTGAAGTTGTAGCATGCTCAGCATAGCAGTACTTAGTGGCAGCGTGACTTCCTTCAGACCATGATAGCCTATTGTTAATCTCCACTTTCCATTAGACTTTTGCATTGGCCGTATGGGACTGTTAAAGGGAGAGTCTTGCTGACACTCCTTGGCTCTCCAGTTCATGAACCAACTGGAGATCAGGGATGGAGATCAGGGAGTCTCAGTGTGATATTGCTGCCAGTGCAGTGTTGTGGTAGCAATTGACTGTGGGAACAGCAGGATGTGCAGTTCCTGCTAAAGGGCCTTGGACAGATTATACAGAAGTATGTTTTTTATGAGCGTAAGAAGTGATATCTCAGGCCAGTGAGAATGATATCTTGGGTTGGAAAACAGCCCCATATGTATGATGTGTGAATGTCCTTGGGCCTGGTCTGTGAATGCATGGGAACGTAACTTAAACAAATATAACATGAGTGTCGTGTGTTTTTAATAAAAATTATTGGAAAATATCTTAAGTAACATCTTAGTCCAGGCCCGTATCTGTAAATCCTATAAATTGTCAATGGCTAATAAAGAGGGCCTGAGCCTGGCTCAGCTCTCTGCTCTGCCTGGCTCTGCACTCCTTCCTGAACAAGATCTCTGCCTGTGTGTGCATCTTTATCTGCATCCTGGTGTGCATTGTTCTCCATCGCCGGAATTGACACTTCTAGTTCTTTGACCATCAGCCACCCCATAACAGAAGGATCCTCTGAGAAAGCAGGAAGGGTGAACAGCTGTTTAATTTCCTCCGTCTCCAAGGCAGCTATACCAAAGACCACTGATACTCTTTTGAGTCCTTGAAAACCCTCTCCTGAGGTAGCCTATACCAAGGGTGCACAGAGTCTCTGGGCTAGTCACAATGGAGTGCTTTTGCCCAGTTAGGGCAAAGCCTTCAGCTTCCAATACAATTAGATGTTGGGATCCCCTTGTCACTGCAGAAATACAGATGGGCTCTGCCCCTTTATAGCTTGATTACATTACATTAAACTGCACTGGTGTCCACTAGAGCCTTATACTCCTGTAGGTCTCATGTGCTAGGCCATTGAACCTTCAAAGTCCAACAAACTCTGCTGTCTCTTCATTCCATCTGGCTGAAGGCATGGCCCTTCTAGTTTTGATCAGAGTATTCGTGACTCACTTCTTGTGTATCAGAAGTTCCATTCATAGGATCAGAACTAAGATCAGCCTTTCTACTCCATCTAGGGAGCTGCTCACTGGAAACTGGAAGAACATTTTTCCTGGAAAGAAACCCTTTTGTAATTGTTTTTCCTTGCAAATCACACACCCATGCCTCTAGGGTTGAGGTAGATTTTCAATCTCACTTCCTCAGATCTTCTCTGTGGTCACACTGGTAAAACCACAGGGTGGGCCATGCTGTGTAGCCACTATATTCTCTCTCTTGAACAGAGGAACATTTACTCCAAATAGCTGACACACTGGTCTGTACAGTTGCAAAGTGGGATGTTGTCGGGCCTTGGTTCAGAATTTCGGGCACAAGGTTTGAAATGATCCCAAGTGTGAGATTAAGGCGTGAACGAAGTCAGATGCCGCCAAACAATCTGTTTTATTTTTGTACCAGAAGACAGAGCAATAGAATAACTGGGAAAAATTTGGAGGAAAATTTAAGTATTCAATAGTCACCACCATGGATTCAGCACCATTTTCATCAGTCCTGTTGGTTCTACCAGTTCTCAGGTTTCAGGTCCTCAGTGGTGGGCAGCCACACAAAGGTCTTTTCATTAAGTTTTTTATTGCAGCTGGTGGTGGATGTTGCCTGGACAAACTGCCAACCTAATCCCAGATGTTGGTGGCTGATATGACTTGAGCTTTGCTTAAGCTTACACAAAGCTTACGCCTTTTCTGAGTTTACATAAGCTTTCTCCACAAACAGCAGCTCACAGTGATTAAGTATTTTCTGCCTGAACTCATTGTGGTAAAGCATTTACAGCAAACACAACAAGCAAGCACTGTGAGTAAGCATTTTCCTGCCTTGTTCCCCCAAACAAACCAGCTTTGAGACAATAATTCACATTATTTCACCAAGCAAGCTTTGAGACAATAATCACAGAACCATAGAATCATAGAATGTCCTGAGTTGGAAGGGACCCACAAGGATAATTGAGTCCAACTCCTGTCCCTGCATATGACAACCCCGCAGTTCACACCAGGTGTCCAAGGGTGTTGTCCAGTCTCTTCTTGAATACTGTCAGGCTTGGAGCCGTGACTACCTCCCTGGGGAGCCTGTACCAGTGTTCCACTACCCTCTGCATGAAGAATCTGTGACAACCTTGAAGAGCTTCCCCCCCACATCCTTAGCAGAACAAAAGACCTGGATTTTGTTACTTTGGGAGGATAAGATAGATGGTTGTGCAGGCAGGCATCTCCCTTATGTTTCCCAAGATGTTGTATTTGGCAGAAGAGATAGATAGTTACGGTGTCAGGCACCTTGTCAATTGCTGTGAAGGCCTCGTGGCCTAATTGGAATGAGATGAACCGTATGTCAGACAACTAATTATTAGAAGTAGCCATAAACCAACAGCTACCCCTGACAGGAAAGACAACTCGTGTCTGGTCAGTACTGCCCCACCTTGCAGCTACAGAATACATTCACTGTTCTCATTGCTGATGAGGAGCTGGGAGTGCTGCCAAATGGATCTTTCCTTGCAGCTGAGTCTGAGCCACTCAGGATCACTAGAAGGAAGTGGTGAGTAATAGTGGTAGGAGACTCTGCCACAAGTGATGAGAGTCCCCAACCTGATTTGCCATCAAGGAAGGCTTGCTGCTTACTGGCTTGTCCAGCTCTTACCTGTGGCTTCTCTTCTACATAGGCACAGATGGGGGTGACCTAGGAAGTGGCTACAGGGCTCTCTCTGTACCAGCCTGTGTCTGTATCAGTTACCCCTCTCCAGAAAAGAAATACATAAAGAAATCAGTTCACTTAGTGATGGAAAGTGATGACACAACCCCATCACAAGAACAGGAAGAGGAGGCAGAACCAGAGATAATCACTTGATCTCTGTCCCAGGTGAGCTGCAAGATATGCAAAAGGAATTCAGTCGCTGCGATGGCGAGCACCTTGTTGCTTGGCTGCTCTGATGCTTGGATAACGGTGCTGGTAGTGTGGAATTAGAAAGTAGGGAGCCTGAGCAACTAGGATCCCTGTCTAGAAAAGGGGGCATTGACAAAGCAATTGGAAGAAAGACAGAAACCCTCAGCCTCTGGAGGAGACATCTGTCAGGTGTGAAGGAAAGGTATCCTTTCAAGGAAGATGTTACAAGTCACCCAGGAAAGTGGACCAGCATGGAGCACGGTATCCAATGCTTGAGGGAATTACCTGTTCCGGAGGTGATTTATAATGATACCAATGATGACGATTTACCCACAACCCATGTGGTGGAAGTTCCTCCAGAGTGCACCATTATCCTATGCCAGCTCATTGCCAGTAAGGTCATGGAAAGAAGGCAAGGGACAAATGGTGGATGATTGGCTGGTGAGTTCCAGCGATACGAGGGACGTCCATCTTCCTCCCTATGGGCTTGCGTCTCAGCTACAGTGAAACTGCCAGACATGTTTCCTGAAAAATTAGCCCGAGAGTTCCAGTGTTTTGAAGACAAGTTCCGCTTCTCACCTGTACGCCCTAGGGTCTCAGCTACCTGGAATGAGAGTCTCTCTGATAAAGAGAGACAATACAGAGGGTATACTTAATGAGGCACCCTGTGGTTTTTCCTGCATGACCATGGAGAAAACATGAGGAGGTTGGGTGGAAACCTGCCTCAGTCCTAGAGGCATGAGTACATGGGTTGCAAGGAAAGACAACCACAAGAGGACATTATGCTAGGAAAAATGCTGCTCCGGTTTCCAGCGGATAGTACCCCAGACAGACTAGAAGAGCTGATCTTGCTTCTGACCCTCTTGAAAGGACTTCTGATTAATTATTCCGAAAAGGAACAATGAATGCTATGACCAGGACTAGAGAGGCCCTGCCTCCAGACAGGTAGAGGGGAGGGATAACTGGGTTTATTGGTCTGTGTGAATTCGATGGTCTGTTACATCAGATCCACAAAAGTACAAGGCTCTAGTGGACACCAGGGCCCAATGTACTCTAATTCCATCAAACTATGAAGGGGCAGAACCCATCAGCATTTCTGGAGTGACTGGTGGATCCCAAAAGTTGGCTGTATTAGACACTGAGGTCAGTTTGACTGGAAAGGACTGGCAAAAGCACCCCATTGTTACTGGCCCAGATGCTCTGTGCATCCTGAGTGTACACTACATCAGGAGAGAGTATTTTAAAGACCCAAAAAGGTATTGGTGTGCTTTGGGCATAGCAGCTGTGGAGACAGGGGACATTAACCGGTTGTCTAACTCGCCTAGTCTCTCAGAGGTCCTTCTGTTGTAGGACTGCTGAGGGCTGATGATGAGCAGGTGCCAATTGCTACCACGACAGTGCACCAGTGGCAATATCACACACTCTTTGATTCCCATCCATAAGTTGATACGGTCATGGTTATAGGAGACTCCCTTCTAAAGGGAAGAGAAGGCTCTATATGCAAGCCAGACCCACTTCTTAGGGAAGACTGCTGCCTCTCCAAGGCCAGGGTTGAAGACATGAATAGAAAACTTCCTGCCCTGGTTAGGTCCTCAGTTTATTAGCTCCTAATAATTTTTCAGTGATGAAACTGAAAAGGGAAAACGAAAGATGATCAAGAGAGACTTCAGGGCCTTGGGATGACTGGTCAAGGGATCAGGAGCACAAGTAGTGTTCTCTTCTGTCCTCACAGTTGCAGGGTATGATGAGGGAAGAAACAGGAAGACCCACCAAATCAACACCTGGCTGAGGGACTGGGGTCACCAGCAGAATTTTGAGGTTTTTGATCATGAGTGTCATTACATGACACCTGCCCTACTAGCAACAAATAGGACACACCTTTCTCAAAGGGCAAAAAGGATCCTGTGGCAGGAGTTAGCAGGGCTCACTAAAAGAGCTTTAAACTAGATTTGAAGGTGAAGGGGAGAAAACCAGGTGTGGCAGAGGAAAACCCAAAGGCAGCATGCCAGCATTTGAGGGAAGAGGTGCTAGCAAGGCCCTTTGGTCTGCTGTCCCAGTGGAGGTAGGGGATGGAGAGCATGTGGTAGAAGAGACATAAGGGTTATAGATGTGTTAGAAACCAAGGAAGCACCTGAGAATGGCCATAAAGGAGTCGGGGCTTCTCACCAGAAAAAGGTGGCAGGATCAATAGCAATGCTGAAGTGCATCTATATGGATGCACACAGCATGGGCAACAAACAGGAGGAGCTGGAAATCATCGTGCAGCAGAAAACCTATGATATAGTTGCCATCACAGAAACATGGTGAGATGACTCTCACAACTGGAGTGCTGCATTAGGTGGCTAAAAGCTCTTCAGAAAGGATAGGCAAGGAAAGAGAAGAGGTGGGGTAGCCAAGTATGTTACGTTTGATTGTCTGGAGCTTGATGAGGGTGATGATAGGGTTGAGTGCCTACTGGTAGGAATCAAGGAGAAGGGAAACAGGGCAGACATGAAGAGGCGGATGGAATATTTTGCAGGCAGCTGGGAGAAGTCTTTTGATTGCTAGCCCTTCTTCTTGTGAGAGACTTCAACCTACCAGATGTCTGCTGAAAATACAACACAGCAGTGAAGACACAGTTTAGGAGGCTCCTGGGGTGCATGGAAGACAACTTCCTGATACAGCTTCTTGAGTGAGCCAACTAGCGAAGGCACCCCACTGGACCTGTTGTTTGTGACTAGAGAAGGATTCATGGTTAATGTATTGGTTGGAGGTCGCCTTGGGCATAGTGACCATGAAATGATTGAGCTTTCTGGTTTTGGAGAAGGAGGGTGGTTAGCAGATCTGATAGCTTGGACTTCCGGAGGGCAAACTTTGATCTGTTTAGGAGGCTGGTTGGCAGAGTCCCTTGGGAGGCAGTCTTGAAAGACAAGGGAGTCCAGGAAGGTTGGTCTCTCTTCAAGAAGGAAATCATAGAGGCAAAGGAGCAGCCTTGTAGACCAAAAGCAGAAATTTATACTATGTATTTTTTCTGACAGTTTCTCTGTCTGACAAGTTTCCTCACCATTGAAACCCTGCAAAAAACAGACACTCCTAAATACCGTGGTTCAGATATAGAGATATCAGATATAGTTGTAAGCAATCACTTTCCAAGTTCTATTAGATGAAGAGAAGTTGATTTAGTTTTGAACTTGAAAGGCAGCATATGAGAAACACCACCACAGCCTCCCGAAAGGCCTGCAATATGAGAACTGTGGATTTTTAGCCTTGCTCAGCCACTGCAGAGAAAAGGCAAGCCAAAGAATTTCTGTTTTGGATAGTGTGGCAGATGCCCTCTAGGGCTGCACTCTGCCCCTCTCCTCCCCGCACCTCCCCAAAGCAACAGGAAGTTCTAGGCTGACCTACTACTGTGGTCATGCACACACCCCTTGATTGACAGACAATGCTTTTGACCAATGAAACACCTTGATTGAGATAAGTTTTTGGACCACTACTGTAAATTACCACAGAAGAATTTTGCGATCCTCTATACAACAACAGGCCTGCTGGGCCTGACAGGATTCACATTTCTCAATGGGGGAAAAATATTTTTACTCACAAGTTAGCAAGGCTGATTGAAAGACCTTTTGATTAGGTTCAAATGGGAAAAGGAATAAAATCAGTCTTATTAATTATAAGCTATGGGATCCCATGACAACATTTGAGGGATGGTATGCTAGTGAGGGCTTTCACTCTGCTCCATGAAGTGCTGAGTACACTGGAGCACTTTTGAAATGTTTGTGCATTAATGTATGCAGTGTGAGGAATAAAGAAGAGGAACGAGAGCTTTGGCTCAATCCCAGAGCTACAACATCATTGGTATAAGTGACACTTCGTGGGAATAGTCCTGTGACTGGAATGTTGTGATGGACAGTTGTAGGTTCTTCAGGAGAGACAGGCAAGGCAGGTGAGGTGAAAGAGTAACCCTGTATGTAAAGGAGGGGTTGGACTGTACAGCACTTGTACTTGGGGGTGATATTGTTGAGAGCACCTGGGCAAAGAATAGGGGTAAAATTAATAAAGTGGATGTTGTTGTGGGAGTCTACTCCCACACTACCCAGCCAGGATGGTGACACTGATGTTTTCTTATAAATACATCTTATTATTAATTCTTATAAAGAATTAATGGAAATCTCCAAATCAGTTGCCCTCGTCCTTATGGGCAGCTTCAACTTCACATATGTTAACTGGAACTAACATACAGCGAACACAAACATGTCCAGGAATTTCCTGAATAATACTGAAAATAACATTTTGACGCAGGTGCTAAGGGAACTGGCTAGGATAAGTGCCCTCCTAATTCTGTTGATTGTAAATAGATATGGTATTGTGGGTGATGAGATGATTGGTGGCTGCCTTGGCCACAGTGATCATTAAATGGTTGAGTTAAGTCTTTGGCCATGTTAAATGTTCTTGACCCTAGGTTTCCCGTAGCATAGTCTCAGACATCTGCGCATTAAAATAATCTAATTAAAATTTAAAAAATCGAAAGTTACAGCAAAGAAACAGTCCAGACTGAGTGCCTCTCAAGGAGAGGGACCCCAAGACTTGGGGCTTGGGCTTTTAAACCCTCGCAATCTCTGCACCGCCTCTTCATGAGTCCTTCACATGCTGCCCACATGCCTTTCAGTCCAATGGTAATTCTGTGTCTGGCTCTTCTTTGTTTCTTATTGGATTCTCTTTTCTTCATCCACTAGGCAGCTTTTTACCGTTCTTATCTTGATGGTTTGCAGGCTCTGCTGACAGTGTTGCCTTTTTGTCTCCTGGTACCGGTCTTCATGCCCCCCCACATCACCAAGCAAACTGGTTAAGATAAGTTCATGTTATGCAGCCTGGAATTCCAGCAGGCCTGACCACTCACACTAAGTTTGGCTACTCATGCTAAAGCAGGTTATTCAAACAAAAGAATGCAGCTGAAAGAGTAGAATACCATTTAAAAGTTAGTTTGATTAAAATTGTTCTGCAACAGCTGTGTGAGAAAATTGTCAGCAGAACTGCTGCACTGGATTTTGGAAAAGCAGATTTTAGGCTACTCAGGAAACTAGTTAGTAAGTGCCAGGGAAAGCCTACTGATAGTGGAGAACTGACATGGGCCTTGGTGAAACTTCCTTGTTGTTAAACTGGCATCAGGCAGAGAAAGAATACATGGCAGTTAAGCAAAGAAAGGAGCCCATGTGAGCATGTTTGTTAGAGTTGGCACAAGAGATATTTGCTCCATGGCAAAGATCATAGAGTCACAGAATCATAAAACCATAGAATGGCTGGTTGGAAGGAATCTTTAGAGATTATCTCTGCAAGGGAACGGATATCTTTCACTAGATCAGGTTGTTCAAAGCACTTTCCAACTTGACCTTGAACACTTCAACAGATGGGGCATTCAGATTTCTCTGGGCAACATGTTGCAGTGTCTCACCATCTTCATGGTAAAAATTTGTTCTGTATGTCTAATGTAAATCTAAATCTACCCTGTTTTAGTTTAAAATGTTTACCCCTTGTTCTGCCACTACAGGCCCTCATAAAAAGTCTCTCTCATAAGCTCCTTTTATATATTGGAAAGTGACAATAAGGTCTTTCAGGAGCCTTCTCTTCTCCAGGCTGAAAAACTCTGACTTCCTCAGCCTCTTTCCATAGGAGTGTTCTTCCACCCCTCTGATCATTTTTGTGGCCCTCCTCTGGACCCACTCTAACAGGTCCATGCCTTTCTTGTGCTGGAGGACACAGAGCTGTATGCACAGTCCAGGTGGGTTCCCATGAGAGCAGAGTAGAGGGGCAAAATCAGCTCACTTGACCTGTTGGCCACACTTCTTTTTAGGCATCCAAGGATATGATTGGATGACTGGGCTGCAAGCACATGTTGTCAGCTTGTATCTCATTTTTAACCTACTGATATCCAAGGTCTTTCTCCACAGGGCTGCTCCTAATCTGTTTATCCCCCATCCTGTATTGATATGGGAGATTGCCCCCAGCCAGGTGTAGGACCTTGCACTTGGCCTTGTTGAACTGCAAGACATTCACACGGACCCACTTCACAAGCCTCTTAAGGTCCTTCTGGATGGCATCCTTTTCCTCAGTCAGATCAACTGCACTACTCAGTTTGTTGTCATCCGCAAACTTGCTGAGGATACACTCAGTGGGAACTGCCCGTCTCATTAATAAAGATATTGAACCATTCTGGTCCCAATACAGGCCCATGAGGGACACCACTCATTATTAATCTCCATTTGGACATTAGGTGGCAGAGGTGTTTAAAATTGAGAGATGTCCAGAAGAGATGGCAGAGGTGTTTAAAACTTCTTTAGATTTTCCTAAAACTAACAGCTTTCGAACTATGGAACATATGATGAAGTGAACCTGTTCTGAGTAGATGGCTGAGAGTGGGGAAACAGTTAAGTGGGATGGTACATGTGCGTGCATCTGTCCACTTGCAGGTGAGCAGATGAGCTCATGGCAGGAACATGGGAGAGTAAATTCTTGGCAGCAGAAGAAAGAACGTGTTCTGGAATTTCATAGTCTGTCACCTCCAGACTGACAAAGCAAGGCAGGAGAGAGTGTTTGTAGATGACTCAGGTGACTCTCTTCTGCATAGCCAGACAAGTGAGAGGTGTCAGGGGAAAAGGCAAAGAACTAGAGAGGCGCAGAGACGGCTACATTTTTTCTATAATATTTTGTCTAGAGATGGGGAAAGTGAAAGGACTTGGTCTCTAAGGAAGCAGTAGCTAAGAACAGCTCAAAGAATGTAGCTAGCTGAGGAGAATGGAGCAAAGAGAGATACAAGGAAGTATTCCAAAGGTTCGTATATGCTTACTTTCTATTGGCTCTTTTGTCTGGGATTACTAAAATGTGAGGTAGCTAGGGCATTCTCGAATCCTGAATCAGAATCCACTATGTATTTAAAAGATTGCCCCCAGGAAAAAGGCTGTATTTGTTTCTGACAGTTAACAAACAACAGAGGTTAAAGCTCCTCCCCCTAGTGTGTAAATAATTTTAAATACAGATTTTGTTTACTGTAAGCAAGGAAAAATTTTACTTTCTTAATAGCCTTTATAATATGTATAAATATTTACGTTGCTATGTCTGTATGAGCAAAAGTCAAGCTTGTTAGAAGCTCAGCCCAATAGAGGGAGAATTTACAAGTTAGGGACACCAGGAATTCATACAGAACATACTGCTTACTGCTATATCCAGCTGCTGCTACAGTGTTAAATATTCTCTTGTCCTTGGTATTTTCTTGTCAAAACATCCCGAGACTGCCTTCATTACTAGAAGCACTTGTTTCTTCGTGCCATAGGTCAAATTCTACCGTAAGAAAAACCTTTGCAGCCCACTTAGGTTGTGAGTGAGAGAACAGATGTTGCAGAAGTCAGAGCAGCCCACACTTAAAAATGTAGCAGGACAGTTTAAAAACATCACCAGAAGCTGACCAAAAATAGTCTAATGGCTAGCACAGCTCTAAAAGAAGGAAAAGAGCTATTGTATAAATTAAGAGCAAATAAGTTCCCCCTACAGGCAAACTTAGAGGTAAGTCAGGTCTGTGAACACTTGTTAAGTAATTTAATTGCTCATTTATAAAGCATCAGAAGAAAAAAAAACAACATTAAGCCATCAGGTGATTTGTGCTGCTAGACCACATTACAATTCCCACATGGTGGCATTAAGATGGAGTTAAAGGGTGGAGTACATATTGGTAAACGTAATTTCACTGATGGTGTAATTCCCCAGAAATAACCATCAGAAACACATGGAAGAGAGTATTGTTCTTAAAATGAAATCTTAATATATGTAAACGCAGCTAAAGCCTTAACTCTGTTTTACAGTGACACTATGAGGGAGAAAAGGGGAAAAAAGCACTGAATTAAATGTGCCTTTAGCTTCGCTTGCAAAATCTACAATATTGAATGTGTTTCTTATAAACACATTGACTTTCTCTTCCCCTACAGCAAGAGAGAGGATCGACAACTTCCAGCTTTTCATTGCTGCTAGATTACAGACCGGACCCTCTCTCTGCTTTGGAGGACAGTTTATAAGATCTACAGGTCTTATGCAGGTGAATAACTCTTCTTATCAGTGCTGAGTCCTAATAATTGGCTCATGGGCATTCAGCATGAAGACACCTGTATTTCTAGGCTTAGGTACAATACTTTTGAGTCATGGGATTTTCAACAAGCACAGGAAATTACAGACAAGGAGCTACTGGTGTGCCTGAGGAGACTGAAAACTATGGTAGTGGAGGCGAGGAAAGAGCCTGGGAATGTGAGAATGCCATAGTGAAAGCAGGATCACAACCAGCTCTCTGCAGCTTTGTAGCACAGGCTACTGTTTGAGATTTTCTGGAGTCAAATAACCGAAGGGCTGAAATGAAGGGCAAACATAAGCTCAGTGAGCTGTTAATGGCCAAGTCGTTCTTTTGAAGAACAGTACTTGTGATATCCATCTGAATCAGCACAGATAGAGAGCCCCAGATGTTTTATTAAGCTGATCAAAACTATGAAAAGTGGCCAGCAGAAGAAGCCAGATGAAAAAAATAACTTTTCATGCCAAGAAGGGAAAGAACACACGTTTTCCTAAATGCTGTTAGTGCTTGTGTATTGTTGCTTTAGAGATTACAAGCATTTTGGTTCATATCTGTCATCTAACCAGGCTGCCACATACCCTGCATATGAAGAAGAATCGATGTCTAGTAGAGAGAAGTTACAACAAGATGGATTATCTCATCTTGTGAGATGTTTCACATACAAAGGGGAGATGCAGTGACAGAATGAATTCCACAAGTGGACGGTCCACCAATCAGCCCTCCACTGAGATTATATATGGAAAGTGGGAGGTTTTTATAGGGGATTAGAAAAATGGTTTCCTTTTCAGCACACCACCTCCTATGGCTCCACCACCCTTCATGAAAAAAAGTCTTAGCAGGTTAGCAGTGTCCAATGCACTCCAAGACTTTCCTTTTCTTGGGTAATGACTCAAACAGTATTACCTCTCCCTGGATGCATCCAGCTGCCATATCTCTAGTTCAAATACTGTCAGACAAAGTGAAGGCCTGTCCTTGGGAGACCTCCTACAAAACTAGACATGTTAGCAAAATCCAGTGAGTGGCAAATAAGTCACTTAGCAGCTTGTACACCTCCTGCCTGTCTGAATGAGCACTCTAGCATTTGGAAAGGATTGTGGGAACAGAAGCACAAGCCATTGGACCTTTTAGAGACAAAGAAGTATTTTCATTGCCACGATGAAACCTGAGCGAATTTCGACCCAGCAAATTTAGTCAGTTATCTGATTTTAATCATAGCTATGACATTCAGTTTTAATTTCTCCCAAAGCTACTTCTTCCTTCCTAGCCGAAACAGCTGGAACATACAGGTTTGCTTCTCTCCATGATCGGAGGTGTTTCAGACAATCATCACCTAGTAAAGCACCCTCCTGTGCCAGGATTTGTCAGTGAGGAAAAGCACTGAAAGGTCATAGATTCTCACATGGAACTTGTGATGCAGCCCTTTTTCCAGTGTCTCATCCAACAGCAGGCCTTGGAGATACCTTCAAATGAAGGTGATAGGTTGTGCCTTTGGAAAGATGGGAGCAGCCAAGTGTCCCATAGAGATAAGATTTCAAGATGCACATGTTTGCAGCTGCTTGCTGATGTGGATGTCTTCCAAATCAGGAGAGCATCTGTCATGTGTGCCCCGCTCTTTGAAATACCTAATGTACCTGCACACCCTTCAAGAAACCTTCAAAAAATTCTGGGTGGCAGGACCTCACCACTTGGATCTCTTGCCTCTAAATGCTTTGGAGAATTTGGTCTTCATCTTTCTGAATCATGGTTCTCATCTGCAGATGGTGTTAATAGCAGTCCACCTCGGGGGGAGGACTAAATTAATTAGCGTGAGAAAAAAAAACTGGTGGAATAGATCAGGTAAAACTCTCCTTAAATCAAACACAAAGCAAGTGCAAGAATTATGAACTCAAAAAACAGGTAAGTATAGGTCAGCATTTGAGCTTCAGTCTCACACAGAAATGCAATAAAAAGATGTGGGCACCATTCATTAAACAATACTGCTGTCTTATTTCGTTCATCTCAGCAGTGAAAAGAACTAATCACAATCAAAGCTGAGTTTTAAGAGGAAAAAAAACCCAACTCCAGTATGGGAACAGCAGGACATACAGCTCCAGCCACCTGGATGATAAAAGAAGATCAATACTAACATGACCATCTGGACAGTCAGGGGAGACTAATACTAACACTATTAAATCACAGCAATCAATCCAAACTATGCCGCCTTGACAGGTTACACAGGATTTTGTGTTTGTGAGGGGTGATAGTCCAGGCTGAGTGAGAATGACATCTCAGGCTGGAAGACCACCCCCAAGGATGTATGGCCATGTGAATGTTGGGCCTGGGCATGTAAATGAGTGGGTTGGAAGATATGCATAGAAACGTGACTGAAAACAATCGCAAGATGAGTGTGGTGTGTTTGGAATAACATAAATAAAATCCTGGTTTTTTGGTCCAGGCTCGTATGCCTAAAGCTATAAATTGACTAAGAGTTAATTAAAGAGAGCTTTGGTTGCTTGCTTTCTGCTCTGCTGGGCTCAGCTCAGCTGTGCTGTGCTCTGCTCTCGCTGGTAACAAGAACTCTGTGTCTGTTCATCTCTGTGTGTGTCGTCCTCAATCGCTGCACTCCAGTTGACAACTGCTGCCTTTTCCAAGACTAGGCCTCTCTTTGAATGCTGAGTATAAGGACATGTGCATTCATTGACCTTATCAAACTGTCTAGATTAAGGGAAGAGAATATTATAATTAGCTACTGAATATGCTGAAATAGGAGTGGGAGTAAATTGTGTGTGATCTGACATGGGTTTTTAACGTTTTGAGTTTCTGATTTCATTTTCATTTAACACATCAGAAATACAATTTGTCCTGCAAGCTGTGGTTTCAGCAATATAAATTAGCTAGCTTCAGGGCATGTGTGATTATCAAGAGATGCGTATAACCTTTGGAAGATGGGAAGGTTTTTGGCTGCTTCTGCCACTCCTTCTGTGATGTAATTATCTCTCTATAAGAGTATCTTTCATTATTAGTGCTATTCATTATTATTTTCACAGAGCTCAACCGTGAGAGTTCATGTAGAGAGAGTCACAGCCACAGGCACAAATCAATTTAAGCCAAATGAGAAAATTTAATTTATTCTTGGTGCCTCAACACAATAAAATTCATGTTGTATTAGAGATCATACAGATAATCAATACCTCTGCTTGAGAAAAAAAAAAAAATCGGCCATTATCAGTGCAGTCACCAAAGTGACAATTCCATCAGCAGTTGAAATTTTCACCTGAGCCATAATGGAAAAACTTCCTACTTCTCTAGAGGTGGGAGACTCCCCTAAGCCTTGAATCATTCTCAGCAAAATGGCCACTGCTAAAGAGGAGGAGGACAATTGTCTTCAAGTTTTGCTATGTGCTTTGGAGGATGAGTGGGATTCAGACAGTTTTCATAGATACACATCCTTCCTCAGGTCTGAAGCAGAATCAGTAAAAGTTGGAAGCAGTGCCACAAGTCAAACTCATAAATGAGAAGTGGAAACTTTTTGCAAAGTGTCCCTGGGACTCATCTCATGCAAGCCCTTCAAAATACAAGCCTGGTAGCAAAACCCCAGAAGTTAGCTATTCACAGAAGTGTGCAAACTCCATAGTGTCACAGGTGTCATGTCGCTATTTTTATTCATTACCCACTTTCGTTGAAACACCCAACATTCAACAGACCTTTACGTAAGGTCTGGCTCTTGAATTTCTTCTGTTTTAGCTAAAATCCCTAGCATGGATGAAAGAGTGCTGTGTAGGGTCCTGAGGTAGAAAGACAAAGATTTGATGAAGCCCGTGCAGTCTCCCGAAAGTTTTATTCTCTCAGGGCACACACAGGGTCTCAACGCCTAGAAGTAGAACACTTCAGCTAGTAAATATGTACATCTATGTCCTGTCATCCAGCAACCTTTCCCAGATAAATGTAATCTATTTGAAAGACGGTTGAGTTGCTTTTGTCCCGTTTCTTTTGTCTGCTAAGTAGATCATCTGTTTGTGCTGACTGTTGCATTGGGTGGAGGATTGTTTCTTACCTGTCTTCCAGAGGTCTCTGTGTGTTCCCTCAGTGGCAATTATTGATGCTCTAGAAGCATTCCTCATCAGAGTGAGAGATCCAAAGTCTCAACCAGTAATGTAACTACTTCCTGAGAGAAAAATAAATTGTTCTAGTCAGTGAATCAGCATCCAGAAAGGCTGGCTTCCCGCCAAACCAATGCCTTAATTCTATTCACTCACTAACACTCAGGCAACCCCAGTTCCGTACACAGCCTGTTCCTCTGGCAGAAGGTCACAAATTATACACTTCTTTTGTCCTTCTTGACCTGGAATTGATCCTGGCTACATTTCTTGTAACCTCTTGAAGGAGACATTGCTCTGGAAGCCATACAAACAGGATAAAATAGTACCAGGAGCCACAGCAACTGTTTGCTCCAAAAGTGTATGGTAGGAGTTCCCCTAAGGGCAAGGCTTTTGTTTTGTTTAAGGCACTCTAAGGAAGCCCAGCAAGTTACCTCAGAAAAAGACAGCACCTGCCCACAGAATGCTGCTTTCTGTCTCTGTTAATGAATAACTGACTTCTGAAGTCCAAGAAGGATTTCCACAAATCTCAACTCCAGCAAGCATCTACATTTCCTAGCTACTAGTTTGCATAATCTTAGGGAGCAGCAGTTGAGTGGCCCATGTTATGCAATTGCTGCCCTTGTGCACAAATTGAATGAACTAAGACAGATCCTAACGAAGTGTGATGTGCCATGAAAACAAATATGCTGGGCCTGGACTATATCACAGATCTTCCTCTGAGATCTTGAGATCAGACTGACATAAGTAACCTTTCTGGGAAGAAAAGCCAAAATATGGACTCAGTCTCCGGAGTTAAGACTTAGAATTAAAATAATCTTTGCCTTCTCTACTCCAGGCCCAGCAGACCCACAAAACTGGTAGTGCTTTCTCACATTAAGCGTTTTTCACTTGCAGCTACTGGGGTTGCAGCCAGTAGCAGTAGAGCTGATAGTAAGCAAATAATTAATTAACGTCAGCAAATTAAAATCTACCAATCTTCTGTGAAATCTGGTCACTGAATATTGACAAAAAATGTGCACTTGGACGTTTAAGAGTCTAAGAGTGCACTTCTAGCTGCACCAGTTATTTCTTCCTGTCATATGCAACTTAGAGAAGGTTTAGATTAAAAATAAATGCTGATTGCTATATTCAAATCTTTATGAATTTGTAACCTTCTACCCTCTTGAGAGAATCCAAGTCAGGATTGGAAGACTAATTTGAGAAATCACTCTGTGCTATTATACATGTAATTTTTTTTCACTTTCAATAAAAATGGAAAGAAAGGGTAAACATTTTGATGAAGCAATTTCTCAGAGGAGAAAAGAGCATTATTCGCAATCCACTGGGAGAGGAGAGCACATGAAAGAGCTGACACAAAACATTTCACTTATTATTGTCTTTATTTAATACACGGCAAATCGCATCCAATGCACTTGATTTTAGAGACAGTTGAAAGGCCTAGTAAACATCAGGGGAAAACAGAAAGATAAACAGAAATGTAAACTCAGGGATAACAAACTTGTGCCTACAGTCCGAGGTAGCATGGCTGATACTAATGCTGTGTCAGGGAAAGCAAACCAAGAGACAAATATGGTCCAACTTGCTTGACACGGTATGGTAACAACAGATAGCTGTATCATGCCCCTTGTTATGCTAGGATCTCTACAAACAGTGCCATGAGTTTAATGCCATAGATAAAGAAACATTTGACAAAAAGCCCTCCTGCCACTAGAAAATAATCCATATTTTCATAATTTTATTTACAGCCAGCACAAGATTCATCTCATACATAACACGTGCATGCACACACACACACATCTTTTGTGCCTCCAGGTTCCCTAAGGTGGGGTTAGGTAGCAAATAAAATTAAAATACTAGAGGCTGGGTGTCTTTTGTGTGGCACTCTCAGACCAGTGGGTTTTATTGTTTGCCAAGAGGCCCTTGCTAGGAGTTGCTGTGTTTAGTCAAAACCAAAAACAAGGACAATGATTTTAAAGATTTTAAACATTCATGATGCCATTTCTCCTCTGTCCCCTTCACATCCAAGCTTCCACTTGAGACGAATGGTTTTTAGCATGTTAAAAAAATAGTTCTTGAGTGAGAGGAGGTGAGAGGAAGTAGTCTTGAGTGGCAGAACTAAAAACTTGCCAAAGCGGTTTCTGTGGAAACTAGGTACCAAATATAAAGGCCTGATGCAAGAGCTGCTGAAGTCAGCAGAAACACTGCGCTGAGGCTGTTCAAGCATCCCACTAGTAGGAACCTATTCACTCAAGGTTAATTGCATTGAGCTGGACATAAAGAGCTTGATTTAAAATACAAGAGGAAAATGGAGTACGATTTTTATAGAATAATTATCTTTCATAAGACAATTACTTTTAAGATGCAAGGAGCAGATTGCTACCCTCAAAATACAGATATCAATTCAGAAACAAAGCACTTATGGCTCATCATTGTTGTGACTAATTAGACCAGAGACATTGGGATTTTCTAGCCTGCCAGCAGGGTGCAGCTTCTGTTTTTTTCTAAGAGAATAACCACTTCTGCTAAACTCCAAGGCTCCTTTTCTCCTGAGACAGAAAAAAAAAATCCATTATTAAAACAGTCAGAGCAGGTTTCTGGTAGCTACCTAGAGATGGAAGGCTACATAGAAATTAATGGGTATTTTCTGCCAATATATGAACCCATCAGAGAGAGAGTAAATTCCCATTACCTAGAGTAGTGCCTTCAAGATACATTTTTACTGTGCCTGATGGACAGTTTTGATACCAACTAGGGTTGCTGGTTGGCTTGATCTGGAGGCACAAGGCATAACATGGGGGAAAATCACTGCTTCCCAGAGAACAGAAGGGGGTGTGGGCTGAATTCTGCCCTTGGAAACAAGACAGCTTATGTTTATTTTTTTCTCCTTCAGTGAGACTCATTTGTGAATATTCTAGGCAAAAACATGTTTTTCAACAGACCCCAGTAGTCTGAAAAGCTTTCGCGCTTGGGATGATGGATTGTTCTGTTGTTCATTTTATTCAGATGACTTGGAGATCTAGCTTATTTCTAGATCCCATTGCCTGAATTTACTTTGAATGTGTCCAGCAGCTCAGATTATTCACTGTGGCCCACATCACTTTGTGAAAGTGCAGGTAGACATTACGTGGGGTAGCACCTGTATACCTGATTTGTAATGCTGGCAACAGGCTGATAACCTGTGTCCAATTAGTCACACACATCAACATAAGTTCTGACTATCTGTTGCCTCCTTAGAGATGGTTCGTTATGGTATGCCAACTCTACACAACGGAGAGCAATGCCTGTAGCTCTGATCGAAGCTGGGTTGCCCATATGGTGCAGTGCTTGAGTTCTGGAAGGAGCAATGCACTGCCTACTGTCCTGGAGACGGACAGGCTCAGCGTTTCTGCAGAGATAAGTACATGAGCCACTCTTTGTTACCATGTGCCCACCTGTTGTGCTTAAGCTAGAGAAGTATCTGCTACCGTACGGATGCAATTAACACTTCACTGATTGTTGTTTGACTTAAGTGGCCCTAAGTAGTAACTGCCTGGGGAATCAAGATGAATGTGTTTTTTGCATGAATGCAAAAAAATGGCCAATCATTTACCTAGTTTTCTGAGTAACAAGCTTTCCTTTAGTGGTCCAGACTTAATGATAGAAGACTTGTGACTCAGGAGGAGAACAGTGACACATAATTTGGGAAGGGACAGAATTTCTTAGTTACAATCATGCAGCTTCCTGTTCAGTATGGTCCAAACTAGATAGAAAGATAGTAATATCATAAGTGGCGTTACTGCTGGATTATGTACCCTGTGTTCTGTCTCTCTTCAGCCCCTATTCATTTGTCTGATTTGCCTTATGTTGGACTGTGATTTTGGTCACCAGAACACCAGCACATGAACATGGTGGTTCTATGTGTCTCCCCGAAACCTCTTTATTTTCTAGCAAGGTCAGTACAGTTAATTCAGCAGTCCTGCAGTGACGATTATCCTACAATGAGTCTATATGAGCTCATATCGTGTGACAGAATGGCAGCACTATTAATCGTTTAGTCAGTCAGACACAGGCTGTAACTCATCAGTAGACTTGCACAGGAGTAACTTCATTTCCATTACTATTGCTCATCCTTCAGGATTCCTTCTGCCAAGAATTTTCCCAGTATAAATATTTATGGCTGAGTTAATTTCCTGAAAACAAGCCATTGTAGCAGAAATGGTAACAGAAATATACGTCTAATGATGTAGCAGGCATCACAGAATCAGAGAATCATAGAATTCTTTTGGTTGGCAGAGACCCTCAAGATAATGGAGTCCAACCATTAACCTAACACTGGCACTAATCCATGTCCCTAAGAACAATGTCTTCTAAACACCTCCAGGGATGGTGACTCCACCACTTCCCTGGGCAGCCTGTTCCAATGCCTGACAACCCTTTCCATGAAGAAATTTTTCCTAATGCTCAATCTAAACCTCCCCTCACACAACTTGAGGCCATTTCCTCTGATCCTGTGACTTGCTACTTGGGAGAAGAGACCAACACTGTCCTTGCTACAACTTCCTTTCAGATGTAGATAGCAATAAGGTCTCCCCTCAGCCTCCTTCAGGCTAAACAGCCCCAGTTTGGTCAGCTGCTCCTCATAAGACTTGTTCTCTAGACCCTTCACCACCTCCATTGCCCTTCTCTGAGCTTGCTCCAGTATCTCAATGTCTTTCCTGTAGTGATGGGCCCCAAACTGAACACAATATTCGAGGTGAGGCCTCACCAGTGCTGAGTACAGGGAGATGATCACTTCCCTAGTCCCGCTGCTCACACTGTTTCTGATACAAGCCAGGATGCTGTTGGTCTTTTTGGCCACCTGAGCACACCACTGGCTCATGCTCAGCTTTCCAGCCACACTTCCCGGAGCCTGTAGTGTTGTACAGGGTTGTTGTGACCCAGGTGCAGGACCAACACATGGCCTTATTGAACCTCATACAACTGGCCTCAGGCCAGCTTCCAGATTGTCCAGATCCCTCTGCAGAGCCTTCCTACCTTTAAGCAGATCAACACTCCCACACAACTTGGTGTCATCCACAAACTACTAAAATCCCCTTGTCCAGATCGTTGATAAAGACATTAAACAGAACCGGCCCCAATGTCCTAGGGAACACCAATTGTGACCAGATGCTGAATGGCTTTGAGTCCATTCAGCACAAGTCTTTGGGCCGGGCCATCCAGCCAGTTCTTTGCCCAGATGTCGCAGGGGAGTAATTTAGGGTTCTGCTTGCTGCAGAATACTGTTTAGATTTCTTAAAGAGAAGCGCGGCTGTCGTGTATTGATAAGGATCATGGCCGAAAACATTGTGGCAAAACTAGTTCATCCAGCCACAGGAGATGACACATCCAGTTTAGGGTGAACTGCGATTTACGTATCAACGACAAGCTAAGGAGCCACATCCCAGGCCAGCTGGCTGATACTGGAGGGCACATAGCTCCATCTTCTGATATGCCCAGCTTGGCACACAAAGGGGAAAGGCTGGGACCAGTCAACCTGGCCCAAGACTTCTCGAGACTTGTCGATCTTTTGCAATCACCCCTTTCCCCGGACTTCTGCATGGCACAAAGGGGAAAAGCTGAGACCCTTCAACATGGCCCGGGACTTGTCGAGACTTGTCGATCTTTCATAATCACCCCTTCCCCCCAGACTTTCCTCCACTCAGAGAGCTGTAAAAAAGCTCATCTAAAACAGCACTGGTAGGGAACCCACCACCCTGAGGACTCTCTACCCACCAGCCTCAACATGGGAACTGGACCAGACACCAAAGGACGCTGCGTTCCTGAACTATAAACCCCAGCATCCTCATCGTGG
>VWYH01005392.1:0-10878 GCA_013399365.1 Pampusana beccarii | reverse complement strand
GTAGTGAAAGGCTGCAATAAGGCTTCTCTGGAGCCTTCTCTTCCAGGCTGAACAAGCCCAACTCAGTCTGTTCTCACAGGAGAGGTGTTCCATCCCTCTGATCATTTTTGTGTCCCTCTTCAGGACCTTCTCCAACAGGTTCATGTCTTTCCTGCACTGAGAGCTCCAGAGCTGGATGTAGGACTAAAGGTGGGGTCTCACCAGAGCACAGCAGATGGGGAGAATCACCTCAGTCAACCTGATGGACACACTCCTTTTGATGCGACCTGCAGGACACACTCCTTTTGACAGCCTTCTGGGTTGCAAGCGCAAATTGCCAGCTCATGTCCAATCTTTCACCCATCAGTACCCCCAAGGCCTTCCCTTACAGGGATGCTCTCAATCCCTTCATCCCCCAGCCTGTATTGAGGCCAGCAGTTGCCCAAACCCAGGTGCAAGATCTTGCACACGGCCTTGTTGAGCCTCATGAGGTTTGCATGGGCCTACTTCTCAAGTTTGTCCAGGTCCCTCTGGATGGCATCCCATCCCTCAGGCTTGTCAACTGCACCACTCAGCTTGGTGTCTTCCACAAACTTGTGGAGGGTGCACTCAATCCCAATGTCTATAGCACTGCTGAAGATATTAAACATATTAAACAGTACTGGTCCCAGTACAGGCCTCTGAGGGACACCACTTGTTACTGGTGTCCATCCAGACATTATGCCATTGACCACCGCTCTCCAGGTGCATCCATCCAGCCAGTTCCCCTCATCCACTGAAAACCCCACTCTTCAAATCCATACCTCTCCAGTTTAGAGACAAGAATGTTGTGTGGGACCGTGTCAATGGCTTTACAGAAGTCTAGATAGATGACATCTGTAGCCCTTCTTTTGTCCACTGATGCAGTTATTCCATCATAGAAAGACAATAGGTTGATCAGGCAGGACTTCCCTTTGGTGAAGCCATGCTGACTGCTTCGAATCACCTCCCTGTCCTCCATGTGCCTTAGCGTAGCTTCTAGGAGGATCTGTTCTGAGATCTTCCCCGGCACAGAGGTGAAGCTGACAGGTCAGTAGTTCCAATCTGTCATGTATTGATAAGGATCACGGTCAAAAACATTGTGGTGAAACTAGTTCATCCAGCCACAGGAGATGACGCATCCAGTTTAGGGTGAACTGTGATTTACATATCAATGATAAGCTAACAAGCCACAGCCCAGGCCGGCTGGCTGATACCAGAGGTGGGGGATGAGCCAGAGGGTACACAGCTCCATCTTCTGATATGCCCAGCTTGGCACACAAAGGGGAAAGGTTGAGGCTCTTCAACACGGCCCGGGACTTGCCGAGACTTGTTGGTCTTTCGCAATCACCCCTTCCCTCAAGACTTTCCTTTACTCAGAGAGCTATAAAAACAAGCTCACCTAAAACAGCACTGGTAGGGAACCCACCACCCTGAGGACCCTCCGCCCACCAGCCTTGCTGCAGGAACTGGACCAGACACCAGAGGACGCTGTGCTCCTGAACTACAAACCCCAGCATCCTCACCGTGGGACACTGGAGGCCATACATCATCACACAAGTCTCGTCGTCCACACTGTGGAGCTGTAAGAGTGGCTGGATCCCTCACCCCTTTTCTTCGTTTCTCTCTGCTCTTTCCTTCTCTCCTTTTTCTTCTATACCCCTATTTCTTTGTCTTTCTCTATCTCTTATACCTTAGTTTTCCGTTGCTCTCTACCACTCTCTTTCTCTCTTTCCTTTTGAACATATAAGAGTAACATTATCTTAAGCTCTGCTGTTGGATTCTTGTTAAGTTTTTTATTATAGCTACTAATGGTTGCCAATACATTGCTTGTAGAAGGACTTTTGCTGGTATACTTTTGCCAAACCACTATTTGCTGTAACTAGTATTCCAACACGTACTTTTTGTAAAACTCATAATAGAATTAGACCCCTGGAGTTATTGTCTGCCCTTCACTTCACATAACTGTGCAGAATTAACCCAGATTTAACTCACACCTGATCTCATCTATCGAGTCAGGGCGTGTGTTGCGTTCAGTGTTAACTCATCCCTCATCCCATCTGTTGGGACATGATACCATGGTCTTCCTTTCTACTGTTTTCAAAAATGGATTCAATTTTTCCCTTTTTCCAGTCACTAGGGACTTCACCTGACTGCCATGACTCCTCAAATATCATTGAGAGTGACTTGGCAACTGCATCAGCCAATTCCCTCAGGACTCTGGGATGCATCCCATCAGGTCCTCTGGACTTACGTATGTTCTGGTTCCTCAAGCGTCCACCAACCTGATCTTCACCTACAGTAGGAAGGACTTTGCTCCCCTTGTCCCTGTCTTGCAGTTCATCCACTTGAGATGTGTGGGAAGAGAGTCTGCCACTGAAGACTGAGGCAAAGAAGTGGTTGATTATCTCAGCCTTCTCTTCATCTCATGTTACCACTTTACCAGTCTTGCTTATTGGGGGAGTAAACTTTAATTCACCTTACTTTTCTGGTTGACATACCTGTAGAAGCCCTTTCTATTATTCTTTGTGTCCCTTGACAAATCCATCTCCAGCTGCGCCTTGGACTTCCAGACCCCATCTCTGCACAACTGGGCAGTGTTCCTATACTCTTCACAAAACACTTGTCCCTGATTCCACTTCCTGTGCCTTTCCACCTTTATTTTGAACAGCAGGTCTTGACTCAGCCATGCTGGCTTCTTGCCTTGCTTACCTGATTTCTTGTATCTGGGAATCGAGAGCTCTTGTGCTCGATGGAAAGCTTCCTTAAAGATCTGCCAGCTCTGTTCTACTCCCTTCTCCCTGAGGGCAGCTTCCCACAGGGTCTTGTTGACTATCTCCTTGGAGAGCTGGAAGTTGGCTTTCTTAAAATTCATGGTCCTGACCCACATTGCTCAGGACTGCAAACTCCATGAGTTCATGATCACTGCAATCCAGGCTGCCCCCAATCTAGATGTCACCAATTAGCTCACTTGCATTGGTAACCATCAGGTTGAGTATTGCATCTTCCCTGGTAAGGCTGTCTATTACCTGTCTTAGGAAGTTTTCCTCAGTGTACTCCAGGAGTCTCTTGGATTGCTTACAGGTTGTCACGTTACATTTCCAGCAGATATCAGGGTGGTTGAAGTCTGCCAGTAGGACAAGAGCCTGCGATCTTGATGACTCCTGTATCTGGAGTAAGAAGGCTTCATCAACAGTCTCTCTGGTTGGGTAGCCCATAGTAGACATCAATTAAAAGGCTTCCTTTGTTGTCTTGGTCTCTGATTCTTACCCATAAACCTTCAACCTGCTCGTGGCTATTCTTCAGAGACAGCTCTTCACACTCTGTCCATCTCTTGATGTAGAGGGCAACTCCTCCACCCTTCTTTCCTTCCTTTCTTCCTTACCTGTCCTTTCTGAACAGCCTGTAGCCGTTGATCATCAAACTCCAGTCATGGGATCCATCCCACCAAGTTTCAGTAATGGTCACTAGGTTGTAGAATTCTAGCAGCATGGTAGCTCCCAACTCCTCCTGTTTGTTGCCCGTGTTGGTATAGATGCACTTCAGCTGTGCTGTTGGCCACATCACATTCTTGGAGAAACACCTCTTAATTCCTTTGAAGTATTTCACTGGTGTTTCCCTGTTGGCTTCTATTATCTCAGGAGCTCCTGTCTCATCTCCATAAGACTTCAGGTATGTTCCAGTGAAGGCAACATGTCTGAGGGCCACCAGCTGAGTGTCTTCACTAGCACCCTGCCCCTCTGTCTTTGGCGTCTTATGTCACAGCTTGTCACAGGCAAGACTGATATCACCCCCTTCACTTATCATGCCTAGTTTAAAGCTCTGTCAATGAGCTCTGATAGATCATGTGCAAAGACCTTCTTCGTCCTTTAAGAAAAGAGAACCCAACTCAATGCCAGAAAACCTGGTACCTTATAGGCCATCCCATTATCACAAAACCTGAAACTCTGTCAGTTACACCAGCCATTGAGCCATGTATTAGTAGACTGGGTCCATCTGCTTCTTCTAATGTCACTGTCTGCAACTGGAAGGGCAGAGGAGAAAATCACCTGGCCTCCTAATTCCCCTACCAAATGTCCCAAGGCCCTGAAGTCTCTTTTGATCCCCCTCAGAGTACAGGTTGCAACTTCATCACCACCCACATGTAAGACCAGTAATGGGTAGTGGTCCAAGCGCTGTAACAAGCTAGGAATTTTCCTGAAGATGTCTTTAACCTGGGCCCTAGGAAGAGCACACTTTCCTAAGAGGAGGGTCTGTTTGGCATATTGGACCCTCTGTACCCCTCAGAAGGGAGTCACCTACAACTATAACCCTTCTTTTCTTCCTCATGGAGGCTGTTGTGGTACGGGGGGGAAGACCTCTCTGATCCTGTCAACACCTGTGGTGTAGCTGGACCTTCATTTTCCTCATCCATTGGCTGGTCTTCCACATCCAAAGCCTCATACCTGTTGTACAGAGGCACCTGAGAAGGTGACTTGGACAAGGGGCACTTTCACCTGCCACCCAGAGTGTGGATTTGTCTCCATTCACTCCTTTCCCTTGACGTACTGGTTTTAGTGTGTTTCCTGTCCAGTTCACAAAGGAAAGGTTGAAGACAGGTTACAGGACACTGATCTCAGTCAGATTAGTCCTTGATAGAAAAATAGTAAAAGCACAGGAAGAACAAATGCTCTCATCCAAATTTCAAGCTGCGGATCACTAGGGGTTCCACGAGTGAGAGTTTGGTTTCCTCCTCCTGTTCACTTACCAACCTTCCTAAATGAAAATACAAGCTACTCAAAAATTTGAATCCAGTCAAGTTAGCAATGAACAGCAGAAATACGTGGTAGCTACTGATTGCTAAACGAACCTGTTTAAATCCTTTCTGCTCAAAATTATTCTTGGACATCTAATGTTAGCTTTTAACATTTAAACATCTTCCTGCTTAGCCACCAGTTGACACATAATGTGTACAGGAAGACATTCCTGAAGGTAACACACGCAGTCTTAGTTTTGCTGATGGAGTCTGTCTGAGTTTCATAGCTCAACCCAAATCCTTAAAAAGCTGGTTAATCCTTCTTTTAAAAGCGCTTAACTTAAGCTTAAGCTACAGCTTCTTGCATTCATGAGTTTAAATCAGAACAGACCAGTGGAACAGTTTCTTGAAGAATTTTACAAAATAATAATTCCATAGTGCAAGACATAAAAAATCACAAAACTGATTTAAATTTAACAATGCAATTTCTAAGAACCTTCAAATTTGTGCAAATCTACTTACAACAGACTTTATTCATCACAATATTCAGTCAGTTTACCTCAGCGAAGCATCATAAATCTGAGTCTTTTCAACAATGTGCATAGCTGACCTTGCTTTGATCTACAGTTTTACTGCTTGTTGTTATCCATTTCATGTTTAAAACTTTTTCTTCAATCCATTTATTTCACCTTTCCCCCCCATCTTAACTCATTTCAGAAAATGGCTAAAGAATCTTTTTTTTTAATATCTGCAGAGATACAATTCATTAACATTCTTACCAATAATTTAATTTGAATTTTTAAGAAGGATTATTTGACAGAATCACGGAATGTTNAATGAAAAAAAAAAAAAAAATTACCTTTTAAACCTTCATCCAGTAAGAATAAAAACAGTGTGGCTGAAAGTTAATGTTTGTCTGGTACATCACGTAAGAGGAAAGAATGAAAGCAATTCCCAATCCCTCTTAGAGATGACTAAACCATTAAGAAAAACACAAACATCTCTCTGGCACATTAACAATAACTTGAAAGAATCATATTCTCTCATTGCTGTTTACTGAGAATTTCTTAAGAGTTTTAATGGATAGTTCTGCTTAAGCTTTCACTTTGCATTACGGTTTCAGGATAACCTATAGCAGTAAATACTGGTTGCACTAGTGTTCTTAGCATAACAGCTTCATAAGTGTACCACAGTAAAGTCACCACTAATTCTGGCAACAGAGCTTCAAGAGTGAGAGTTCCTGTAGAATTTAAAAATGGTCCCACATGCAGCCTTTCCACTACATGATTGCAATGTTTTTCTGCATCCTAGATAATTTTCTTTTCCACTTTTCCAGATATATGATAAATAATTTTTATCAATAAACAATTTACATATGCATTTTCATTGTTTTGCTTTAAGTAGTCTAATGGCAATTTATTATTTATACATTCAACTGCCTCAAACAGAGGAATATTGGTAATATTTCTTGCATTTTTTTTCCTAATGGTCTGTCAACTGTTAATGTGTTTCTTCTGTGTCTGTTAGTGTGATACTTCTGTGTGCTGCAATTGATTCCCCACGTCCCTTCTGCTGCAATGATGTAGAAACCGTCTTCTGTGAATCTGATAAATGCCAGGCACAGTCAGATGGCATACTATGAGCAAACCTACTAACTTTTTCTTCTGAGCTGGAAGCAGAGATCAAAGCTCTTACAGTTGGTTCATCTACAGCGTAGACTGCGAGGTTGTACAATGCACATGAGTTAGCTCTCAGGTAGTCAGTTGCAGTCCTTGAGGCTGACTTGGACAGTTAAGAAGTGTATGTGACTCTGTGACACTGCAATCCCTTGGACGCTGCAGTGGACACCTATTCACCTGCTGGTCTTGTGAATTCACAGGCTTATTGTTGCTTTCTTCCCAAGTTTTCTTCTGTTTTCTTTTCCATATCTCTCTTTTTGTGTTGTCATTTTACTTTAAAAACCTATTTTCTTTACCCTTTATAAAAAAGATGAGCAGTGACACCCTCACCACACTTGTGACAAACTTCTCACTTGAAACCTTTTACAAGGCTCTGAGACAAGGGAAGCAGTCAGTAATGATGCCTACTAAAATCCATTATGATAAGCTTACTGTCAGATTTCTGTGAGAAGCTACGTCAGCATTTCCTTTCAAATAAATTAGCAGATAATGGTGTAAAATACTGCGTGAGGCAACTACAAAGCCTGGAATCAAGGTATCTGACATTCAGAGTACAACTGTAATGCTAATATAGCATTTGTGCTACATCATAATTTTCTTGTGAACCTGAACCTGCAGTGGTTTGAGTTCAGGACTTCTGGATCAAATAAAACATGCAAATGGGTGGGAAACTGCTGGGATCATATTTATTACTTGTTCATTTGCCTCCACAACAACTTTCAGTAATGTGAAAAATCTTTCTGCCACTTTCAACATTTTAGAGGATTAAATCTTTTTTCTGAACTCCACAACAGTGTTGACTTGCACGTCTCTAGCATCAGCTGATGTGAAGCACAGGTGCTGTGTGACGTGACATAGTTTTGTAAGGTAAGGCTGACTTAAATTTTCTCTGCTCAGTATGCAGACCAGGATGCAGGTGAGCTACTACTTGCCCTTAGCACATCGTCCTTGTGGTCACTAGGACAGTTTTTCTTACAGGACTTAGGCTGAATACTACCTCTGAATGGTGTGGAAGAGGAATTAAATTTCTACTGTCAGTTCCCTTTTAAGCTTCTTAAGCACAAATAATCATGAATTAAACCTCTTTATCTGTGATATGAAAATGCTAACTGACATGCAAAGGCTATTCTAAGCCAGTTTAATTTGCAGGACACCTAATGGAATGTGGTGTTCTGAAAACAGACTTGAAATAACAGAAACTGCATCCCAAAGCCTTTTAAAAACAAAACAAAGCTGAACACACACACACACACACACACGCACACGCACACGCACATGCACACGCATACGCACACGCACACACAAATCAGTATATTTTTATATATATAACAGGTGTCCAGGTGCCAGAAGTCACGAGTTGCAAAGGATGCGTGTGGAGGAGAGGCCAGGGGCTGCCCACGCAAGACACAGCCAGTTCCAGATGGTTTCAGCTCCAAAATAGATCCACTGATCAGACAAAGCTGAGCCTATCAGCCATGCTGGTAGTGCCTCTGCAAAACATGTTTAATACAGTGTGAAAAATGTTGCACAGCAACTGTGAGAGAGAGGAGTCAGAAAACCAGAGAGAAACAGCCCTGTGGACACTAAAGTCAAAGCAGAAGAAAGGGAAGGGAGTGGTCCTGGTGCTGGAGCAGAGATTCCCCTGCAGCCCCCGGAGAAGACCATGGTGATCTAGGTTTTCCTTCATCTGTGTCTTTGTTTCTTACTATCTTACTCTATATTTTTTCACTTGCCAATAAATTAAACCAGTTTTCCGCAAGTTGAGTTTGCTTTGCCTATTACAGTAACTGGCAAGTGATTTTCCTTTTCCTCATCTTGGCCCACAAGGCTTTTCATTTTCTCCTACTCTCTTGCTGAGCAGTTTGGTGGGCACCTGGAAGCTAGCCATGGTGAACCCACCACAGTTGGGTATAAGCGGATCAAAGTAAGAACATCTTCCTAAGCAGAAAGGGAAGGGTTGGTTGGTTGTTTTTTTTTCCTGTTGTTGTTTTTACTGGTAAACCTTTTCTGCTATTACTGCATGAGTGTTTATTTTCCCCTAGCAGATGTAACAAAATGAAAGACTAAATATTATGCTGAGAACAAAAAGAGTTGGTATCAGTGATCTAAGCTCACTTCAGATTTGTGCAATTTTAATGTTGCACTATCAGTCAAATACGAGTATTTGTTCATCATTAACGTGGATAGTGAATTGAGTTTTCTGGTTCAGCAAGCTTTGATTTCAGTAACTAACTGTTTTCTGAAATAGTGTTCATTTGTTTTTAAGCCTTCCCCTTCTAGGTTTCAAAATTCTCATCAAGCCTGGTTATTTTGACTCAATGTCTATAAATACTCATTCTTAAGCGTGCATTATGGAAACCATTAATGATTTAAATATTAATAATTCCAAGAAAGCAAACAAAAACATGTGGTGATTGCTTTCATTCTGTCAGTGCTGATATAATAAATAATTCTTTCTTACTTTATAAACAACACAAACAAAACCTGAGAATTTCTATGGTTTTGGAAGTGTGCTTTCAACAAAACGCAGGACACTTTTTTTTTTAATGGAAACAAGTGAAGCCAAGAAGGCATTAGTATCTCTGAAAAGCACATAAATGTTAACATACTGGATCTAAGAAATTACAGTTAAGTCAGCACCCCATGCCTACTTATAGCAACCAATGAATGAGGAGGAAGGTATATAATACCTTTCCCAGCGACAATGAACTTTGTGACTTTCTGAACTGGAGCCTATATCTGGACTATTATCTGTAATAACACCCAGTAGATCTATTCTCCAATAATTTGTCTAATTACTTTGTGAATTCATTTACATTTCTTACTCCTGCAGCACCTGTGGCAAAGTCTTCCATTGCCTCCATAGATGCTGGGTTTGGAAGGAGAGGAAAATTTCTGTGCATTTGATCAATGTTTGCTGTCATGTAATGGTTTAGTGTTCTTCCTTCTTCCGCTGTGAGAAATAGTGAAAAAATCTATCTTCCTTACCCTTTCCAACACGATTTCAATATTTGTTAACTTCGTTTTTGTCTCTTAACTGACTCCGTAAGCTAAAGAATCCCAATTAATAGAATCATAGAATCATTTTGGTTGGAAGAGACCCTCAGGATCATCGAGTCCAAAAATAACCTAACCTAACTCTAGCACTAAACCGTGTCTCTAAAAATCTTGTCTAAATGCCTTTTAAACACCTCCAGGGATGGCAGACTCCACCACTTCCCTAGGCAGCCTGTTCCAATGCCTGACAACNAGACTTGTGCTCCAGTCCCCTCACCAGCTTCGTCACCCTCCTCTGCACTCTCTCTAGTATTTCAATGTCCTTCTTACGATGGTGGGCCCGAAACTGAACACAGGATTCAAGGTGCAGCCTCACCAGTGCTGAGTGCAGTGGCACTATCACTTTTGTAGTCCTGCTGGCCACACTATTCTTGATACAAGTCAGGATGCTGTTGGCCTTTTTGGCCACCTGGGCACACTGCTGGCTCATATTCAGCCTGCTGTCAATCAACACTCCCAGATCCCTCTCTGCGAGGCAGCTTTCCAGCCATTCTTCCCTGAGCCTGTAATGCTGCCTGGGGTTGTTATGACCTAAGTGCAGGACCCAGCACTTGGCCTTGTTGAACCTCATAAATTCACTAAGAATTTTTTTGTACAAAAGCAGTTCCATCTCTCTGGTCATCTTCTTTTCTTGTAACATGAAGTATGATCAAACGTTAGGGTGTCAGGAATTGCATTACGCTGAACATTTTTAACCTAATAGTTCTACTTATGTAGAGGAGCATATCTGCTTCATCAGTTTAACTGAAGATCTGGATTTGTGTTTAGTTTTTTATATTTTTTGTTTGTTTGTTTTTTAAATTCTGTACACTTGAATTGCTTTTCTCCTTTCATGTGTGTTAGGAGGCTGATTGAAATCCTCAAATGAGTTTGGAGTCTTCATTTACCAAATAAACCTATAATTGTACAAGGGTGCATGGAATTATAAAGTTAAGGGTAAAACTGTAGACTTTAGTGCTGTTTGCACTATCACCCTACATGAAGTCCTGTTGTCTACAGCACTGTTCTAATGAACATCCAGCTCTGTTGATTATTTTCTTCTCCTGTTATAAAAGAGATCCAGAGTACTAGTTATCTCCTGGTTTCACACGTCTTTCTCATTAAGGCAAGACAAAATATAGACCAGAGTAACCAAGAAGGTATTACATAGTTAAGAAGATGTAACAATTTTGTAATGTTTGCACCTTCCGGTTTGCTTCTGTAACATATCTGATTCTACTAATAACATACTTCACCAATACTTAAAAAAGAGGAAAAAAGTTTATGTGAAATTTTTTTGTAGTAGGAGAGTTTAAACTAGAGCAGAAGCTTCCTGTCCCATGGCTGTGAAGCTTCTTACCTCTCTGCCATATCTGTCCTTCTGCTGGAGCACCACTGAGTGTCCCACCATGAAAGGAGGTTGTAGCGTGG
>VWYH01005385.1:0-10717 GCA_013399365.1 Pampusana beccarii | reverse complement strand
CGAGATTCCAGCTAATTGTTGGTGTGTAATTAGGAAGATGAGTGCTGACCAGATCCTCTTCTGCAAAATGGAGGAACCGCTGTGGGCTGCAGAGAGATGGGGGATATTGGCTGGATGTCCCGGTGCAGCTCCCGTCCTCGCTCCATCCCGGAGCCTTCTTGGCTTTGGAGGGTGAGAAGAGTCAGGGGAGTCGGGTTATTCTCTTCGTGTGCCAGCTTCTAAATGCCAGAGATGTGGGGAAGTAAATCTCTCACAGGAGTATCATTTGTTCTCTTTTGTTTTGTGACATTTGGATGACAGTGTTTTTGAAATGGTCATTTCTGCTGTTACTACTGTGAGAAAGAGGTTAGTCTAAAATCAGTGCGTGAAAGTGCTAATAAATACAGTGTTTATGCACCATCAGCGAATAGATGACCATTTTGATTTCTTATTTCATTGTCGTTCTGCTAGAGCTGAACCTCCGTTGTTAAAGGGTTGTAAGAGAGAACCTATATATTTTTAGGCTTTTCTTAAGGTGGAAAACGTAGAATTCAGATGGTTTGCAGCTTTTCTCCAAAGTGTTGGTATAAATTGTCGTACTAAAACTAAAGGTTTAATGGAACTTTAAGAAATGTAAAAATAAAGCTAGTCCAGAAAATGTTTGCAGGATAATTTTGTGCGTGTGTGTTTTAAGCCTCGTTACTGGAGTAAGCTTCTGATATTTTCAAGATAGCAGTATTTATTCTTCAGAGTTTCATAGCTGGTTGGTTGGTTTATTTTTTAAATCTGTTCTCACAAAATAGTGCCAGGGAGGCAGAGTGCTCTCACTGCTTTTATAGCTGGGGAGTGTGGGGTGCAGGAGTGAAGGCCCTTGGCAAGGCCACGGTAGCCCTTGTGCTTGGATGCAGGGTTGGAGCTTTGGACCCGACCGGCTGCTGGGACCAGAGTCCCCCTGCCCTGCTGCCTCTGACATAGAAGCAAAGCACAATGGTGGTGTTGGAGCTGTTCAAAAGAAAATGATGATGCATTGACTGTAAAATACAATCGTGGTATCATTTTTATAGAAATGTGTGTAAACATGTAAAATATGCGCAAATGATATGTGAATATGTGCACTCATGTTTAAAAGTCCTTTGGAAAGAAACTCTTATTAATAGCAGGTCATACTGGAGTCAAAAGAAGTGAGATCTGCTTGCTAAGAAAATTCTGGAGAGGCACAGCAGCTGAGGCTGTGGCTGCAAATCACAGTGCGGAGGATGTTTTAGCAAGATCCCTTGCGCTGGCCAGCCCCTACTTTTAGGAATCCTTTTCTGGGGTTTTTCACCCCTGTGATGCTGTCTCATAGCACACACAAAATCTGGTCATCCAGTCTGGGAAAGCCCCAGGGAAGGAGATCGTGGATTGCATTTTGAATGCAGCGAGTAGGATTGTATCATCCACCTTTAAATATGCGTTGTCTTTTGTGTACTTGATGGCTTGGACAGTTGAAACTAAAAGCTTCCCTTGAAACAATGTATTGAGAGATTAAAGTTTTGAACAAGGGCTCTGGCAGGTAGTTCTGAAACACAAGTGTAGTTTAAAGCTGTTCTGAAACAGCTCTAATGACAGTAACATCATGTATTGCTGTCAGAGAAAAAACACAGTTTCTTCCTCTGTGGGGAGAGGGAAATAGCTGGTTAACAGCTAGAGACTTACCTCCTGAGATTTACCTTTTTAGATGAAGTGCTAAGGAAAAATGCATGGCTTTCTTTTCAAGTATATACTGTAAACTGTATTTATATAGTTGCTTTGCTGCCAGGGTTAATGAGGTGACTGGAGGCCAAGTAAATTTAACGTATTCATAGGTAATGATATTGAAAGCAAGGCCTGAAAAGGCTGGCTGGCTGGCAGCCAGTCTGGGGTCCTGTGTTTCTCACTGTTCAGCTCAGAGATAAGCTGTGAAGAGGAGCATCTGTGAAAGATAGGAGGCGAGGCAAAATTTTTTAGAATTGTAGCTTCGTATTTGCTTTCCGAACAACACCAGGAGCGCTGCTGCCTGTTTGGTAGTTTATTAGGGAGTGTGTTGCCTGTGAAGTTGTTGCAGCACCGGCAGCTGTGGTCTGCCAGGGCTGCATTTACCACTTGCCTCCCCTGGCTCATGGAAGCTGGTCTCTGACTTGACCTTGTGTTTATGCCAATCTTGAGTTGTGCAATAACACTTTTCAGCAAAAATATAAGTTTATTGTGAAATTAGATGTGGATTCTTACATAGACACCTGAAGGAAAACATAGGTGGGGTGAATTTTGTTAGTATTCATGTTAATCAAAGTTCATTTTTAGAGACTTTAAAGGGTGAGAAGCACACTGAAGTGGGCTTATGATGTTTCATGAAAACGGTGCCTGCTGCTCCATTTCTAGAATGTGTGCAGCTTTTAAATTAGAGGGATGGCAATATAGCCTTAGTAATAATTTCTGAGATGATGCTTTGTGTTTTTAATGTATGTTTTTATTTTGATTCATTCTAGCTTCACAGCTATGGCTTTAAGTAATCTTTCTGAATAAAGCAAATCTGGTTTGGTTACATCAACAGGGCATTTGAAGTCCACACAACTGCTAATCATTCTTCAATTTGTGCAATTAGAATAAAGCTCAGATCAGAAGTGGTAGAAATATGAGAGAGTCTGAAGCTGCTGTGCTGTCATCTGCCCTTGGCTTATGTGCTACAGAGGTGATTTTAGCCTGCTCCTGAGCCCGGGTGTATTTACATCAGCTTAATTAAGCACCAGCCCTCTCAGTGCTTTGCCTCCTAGTGCAGTCAGTGATCTTGATTCATGGGTTGGTCTGGAAGAAGATATAGCCATGGCATAAAGGATGGGGTGTTTTTTCTTGCCGGTACGTACTCATCACTGCTAAGTGCTTCCATTGATTACAGCAGTGTGAACACAGCTGAAAACAACATGTTTGGTGGTTTATAGGAACGCTTGTGCTACCGTTTATCAAGCCCTCACCATGTTGCTTGAGGACTTTATTTTGAAACAAAATTGGAAATGTCAGGCAAACATGTGCAAATGCTTGTTGCGGTTGCTGTTTGGAGGGGTTGCCTGCTGGCTCCCTGCAGTTATTTTGCAGCTGTAGGTACTGAGCATCCCTAGCGGGCAGGCTCTGATTGCTGCTGAGCTGTACTGGAACCAGTCTGCAGAAGCAGAGCAGGTACTGGCACAACTGGGCTGTCTGCGGTGGGTGGGTGAATGTGGGTGTAGACTGTGCTGCACTAGTTGTGTGAATGTCATGTCATGTTATCCCTAACTTTTAAACGTCAGGTGAAAAGCTTTGGCTAATGCTGCTTTAATAATTAATTGATATGAACAGGCCCATCTTAGAGCCATTTTCATTTTGTATGATATGATAGACTTTTGATTAATTACCCTAGCCTGTGGAGTTGTAATAGATTAGTGTCTTACTTAAGGGAAGGCAAGACTGTACTTTTCTTGTCATTGACCAAATAGTAATGGATCCGTTCGGGGATGCAGCCAGCTGTAGTGCGGGCATCCTCACAGACACACAGCTCCTCTACCATATGGCATGTGAAATGTGAGTCTGTTCTGAATGCCTCTGTTTCTCTTGTGTGTTTGGACTGGGCACACCACTGTAGGCACTGCTGGAATAGAAATGAATTCTTCTTGCACAGGTGCAATAAACTAACTTGGAAAGAGTTTGGTCCCTTCTTGACCATCTTGGCTAAACTGATGTTGCAAATGGCATCCTTTCAGCTGTCTTGAAACACACTTGGACATTGGCAAATGTGTGACAGTAAAGGGAGAGGAAATGCAGATGTAGGCAGTGATGTATAGGACCTCTGGGGCTAGACCTACTGCCAGTCAAATTGCCCATGTCAGCTTTCTGAATATGCTTGCTGCCTGAATTGGGGCAGGGCATGCTCTCAACAAGGTCTTAAATGCTGCAGCAATACCCCTTGGTACTGCAGCTGTTTAAACTAAATAACAAGTGTGTATTTTTATTGAGTTTAGTATGAAAATGAATGATACGGTGGCTCCTAGGGCACTCTTCTGATATAATATTGTATAGAAAAATGGTTTTTCTCTCCCCTGCTGTTTTGTTTGTTTGTTTGGTGGTTTTTGGGGTTTTTTTTGGTGAATGAGGAGAGTACAGACAGCCCTTTTCAAAACGTTGAGCTGAGATTGTAGTTTGATCTTGTGACTCCATCCACCTACTCTAGATAGTACTTGTCTGAGATAACTTAGCATTGCTTGGCATCTTTTCATCTACAGCACGCGTACGGCCATCCCCAAAATGCACCCGTTCCTCTGAAAACAAAGCAGAGTCAGAGGCAGAATCGGCAGAAAGCTTAAAAGTGTATTTTAAATGGGTTCTTTGATTGTTTTGTAAACTGTGTCCTCCACAGGTAAGGTAAGAGAGCCTGGCCTGTATGGAGCCTTTAAAGGCTTCTGGGGCAGGAGCGGTGGAGATGCTTTCAGCAGGGTTTGGGTCAAACACCTGAGTTCTTGTGGCAGCACCACGATAGAGCTGGGCTGGTTCTGACCGCTGTCGCCTCTCACCGTTCTTCAGCAGCATCAGTTGAGATGAAAGGGTTTGTTGTCTGATGCTTAAAGGACGTTTTTTATTCTCTCTGCCCCCTAGTATCAACTGCCGAGTGCGGAATGGTTCAGAAGGCTTTGTGTAGTTCAGGATTCAAAACCACTTGAATAAACTTGGGATTTAATAAACAAAAGACGGATGAGGTGGTTCGCTGTTTTTCCCTGTACATTTGCCTAAGGCTTTCAGCTGTCCAGAAAAATGACAAACTACATCAAACAGAACCAGTTATTGGTGGCAGGTTTGGTTTTTTTTTTAATGTTTCTTTTCAAGAAAGTTGCTATTAAGGTTTTTTTTTCCTAGCTCTGATACACTCTATTGGCAAAAAAAAGGCTAAAAAAATCCTGTTTGAAAAAGAGCGTAAAAAGTCTGTGATGATAATAATGAATTTACAAAGTCCCTCAAGATAGAAATCTTTCTGTATTAATACTAATTGGAAATGTTTCAAAGGTAACATTTAATAATATTTTAGCACCGTCCCCTGCAGTAGGATTTTGACCTTTTCGTTGCTCTGTGAGCCTGGGATGTTAATCGTGGAAATTGCACATGAGACATGAGGAATTTCTGAGATAATTTACCAAATTTTGCAAGTCCTTTCTTGTGGACAAAAATACCTAAAACTTGGACTTCTTTAATTTGTAGAGGAGCTCAAATTACAATAGTTGTACATGGTATATACCTTAACTCTCAGCTTGCTAACATTTCAGAGGTTGCTGACTGCTCTGAAAGCTTAGGAGGATATGGGTATGTGCATTTACAAACTCAGAAGGGTTAAGAAGGCTTGTAGTTAATCCAAAATACAAAAATGCTGCTGCAGCAGAATTGCTTCAAGCTCTTTTAAAAGTCCTTTCAAGTTAAGATGACATTGCTTTTGGTTTAATATAATGAATTCAGTAAAGCAAGAAGGCACTAGCTGTTCTGCTTGTTCCCACTCTCTAGTGAGGAAAGGGGGGCTTATAGGATTCTCGTTTGGCTAAATAAAGTTTGACTTGCGTGTAGCGTGATAAGCCCAAGTAGAACACTTTCAAAGATAAAGAACCAAGCATCTGCAGCTTTTGTGCCTCCAGTAACTTGCAAGAAACTCTCTAGGACAGTTGATGGAAAAGAGTTTGGGGATGGTGGGCTTTCCTAGGGCAGTTAGTTGGTCTGTTTGAAAAGAAATAATCAACTTTGCCTGGTTCATACAGCTGGCTCTCAGTAGTTAATTTGGTCTTGTTTCTAACGGCAGTTGCTGCCTATGAGTCTGCTGTGCCAGTAGTTTCAGTCAGCCTTCCTGGTGCATCCTCACTTCAGGCAGTGGTTTTATCAGCTTTTCTTTTCCTATCCGCACAGTGAAGAAAGAGAATCCGTCTGGCTGCTCTCACAGTGGCTGATGCTGCTCGGCAGCGAAGGCTCTCGAGGAGGTCACAGGCTTGGTAACGGTGTTTGCAGGGCTCTGGAAAGGTTACCCTGCTCCCAGCCACGTTACAGAGCTGGGATTGATCCTGCAGCGGTTCATCCGCCGTGACGCCCCCTCAGGACCTGGAGCACAGCCCTGCCGGGGCAGCCCTCCCGGGGAAGCTGCCAGGACAAGCGTGGGTCGAACTTCTGACCGTCTGTGGTGAGCTAATAACAAAAAGGAACTGCAGTGTATCGGAAACTCTGCTGTGTAATCAAGGGACGTGCTTGCTGGCAGAGAAATGTGCAGAGGGATGTTTGTATCTTGTAAAGCCCCGCTGTCCATTTTGGCCCTCTCCTGTTGCCTTTGCTCAGGGAGGGTTTCCATTTTCCAGAGGCTGTTTGTTCACTTCAGCTAGCAATATGAGTGAGTCTTAACCGGTTTTCGGTTAACTCTGTCAAGGAGGATACATATTTTTTATTTTATTTTGTATTTGTGAAAATTCCATCTGACAGTGCTGACTTCCTTAGCAGACGCCAGGTTGCAGGCCCAGGACACTCCGGTTTGGATGATGGCAGTTCGACTGGACTGCAAAGTTTTCTGAGGCCTCTTGAGCCTCGGTTGAAGAGCAAGCCCAGAATACTTTTGCACAGAGATCTCCACCACTGTGGTCCACCTGGTGTGAGGCTTTAGTTCTTCTGCAAGTGGGACAGATGTGACAGAGCGGTGGGGAATCTGTGGTGCCTTAAACAGCACTTTGCTGCTGGTGCCCTCGGTGTAACGTGGAAGGTTAATCTATCAGGAATTATCTCTGCAAGCTTGGAGGACAGAATAAGCTCTATTATGAACAGCAGTGTTTCATGAGGAATAACTATTCAAATTCCTCCATGTATTCTTTTTTAAAGGGCTGTAAACAAATGGTTTCTCATAAACCACCTGCATGCATAAAACATGTTTTCTATTGCCAGCATCTCCCAGAGTTGGATTGCTGGTTTAGCCCTGACAGTGCCCTAGGTACTTTGTTCTTCCGCTTAAAAAGCCAATCATTGATACTTTTCCAAATGTTTCCATGTCTTTAATGCTAGTTCAAAATATCTAACGCGTTGCTCCTGCAGGCAGAGAGGATACCAGCTGCACCGGGCGAGTTCCTGTTCTGTCGCCTCGCCTCCTGCAGTCAGGAAGGGCCCCTGTTCTTCCTAAGAGAGATTTGAGATTAATTTTCACTGAAAATTGGGGGGAAAAGTGGTAAAGAGAAAAACAGAAGACAGAGACATGAGTCTCTCAAAATGCCCTTTTCAGAAGCCTTCTCTTCCCTGTGAGAAAATTACTTTGTACATTGCATATGATTTGGACTGGATTTTTTTCCTCATACTTCAGCTCTCAAATAACTTCTCTTTTAAAAGGTTAAAATATAAAAATAAAATTTAAGTCCAACCTGTCAGCAAAGCGTAATACATTTTGAAGCAAAGCGTCTGGGCTTTGAATCCTTGCCAGCTGGCCCCTAAAATGCTGCTGGTGGGGTATTTCTCTGCTATAGCTACTTTTGAAACACTCAGTGGATGCTTACTGGGTAGAAGGACTTCACTTAACTAGCCAAGGGTGAGGGAGGAAGATTCTTCCACAAAGTTTCTGAGACAGCATCCAGGTCAGTGGGAAATGTTGTGAAATTTCTGACCTGCAATCTGTGGCTCTGTCTGTATCAGCTTCTCCTCCTGCTAGTAAGTAAATTTGAAGTGTTCCCCATGGCAAGATGAAATAATTTTTTTCGAGCAATAGGTGGGCTGCCTTTACTGCAGGGAGTTTTATGGCTTCTGTGTGAAAAAGAGAGACTGCTTCATTGCTCTGTCCTCAGCCCATCCTGTTTTGGGATCTTTGCTACCTGATGGGTGAGAGCACTTGCTTCTGCTGGAGCTGCTTCTGCCACCCCCACCAGTGACATAATGTTGGCACGTGTCACTTCAATGAGCTTTTTAATTGGTGATGTGTCTGCTGTGACAGGAGCAGAGCTGCCCGTTACCTGACAAGGATCCAGTGTTACAGCAAGTCCTGTACCGGGGGGTGGCACTTCCTGCGGTTTCTAAGATGTAGCGCTATGCAGAAATTGGGGAATGAGTGCATCCCAAAGACTGACTGGCCTCCCGTCTGCAGGGTGCACACTAGCAGCTCCTTTTGCAGGACTGTCCTGACCCTGTTGTCCTGAGCTTTTTTATATATAAAATAGCTTGTTAATTGCTGCTCATTTAGAATTATAATTGGGTGTTACAAGATGAGTTCTGTAATACTACAATTAAAATGTTATTAAAAAATTGTGGTTTTTTAATACTTCATAAATTGGTTAAAATTTAATTCAACATACACTGATTGCAAGCTCTCTGTGTATGTGCATAATTATTAAAACCCACAAGGATAAAACCAGAGCAGAGATCTCTCATAAAGGATGTACCAGTAAGAACAACTGTGTCCTTTGTATCGTGTTGCTGGGGAGAGGTTGAGTGATGCANGAAAGTTTGACTGATGCAGAATCCAGAGGCACCAGCTGAAGATCAAGCAACCAGGGATGCGATTTCCAGTGTCAGGTCCCTTCAACAAGCAAGGAAGGAAAGTCAGGGCTGTGGTTACCATCCTGGGGTATGAAAAGTGTGTCTCTGAGAGCAAGATACAACTGAAACAGTTTGGGGTTTGATTATTGCCTTTGTGAAATGCAGGGTGTCTTGCACTGAGAAAAGTTCTTGAGCAAGTGGCAGCAGATGCTTTGGGTGTTAGAAAATCCATTATATTCTGGGTCATGCATTACCAGATCAGGATGACCTTAGTTAATGCAATGCAGAGTGCTGTACTGATGCAAACGTAGTCTGGTGATTCAAGCTGATTTGAAACATATTGAGGGGGTAACTTTGTCATGCCGTCTGGTAGCCAGACTGAAACATGGAACCGGCACAAACACGGTGTTGTGTACTCGAGCTAATTCGGTAAAACTGCCCCTCTGCTCATGCCTGGCCCAGGTCCACTTTAACTAATGGGCTGGACACACGTCTAGAAGTGATGGACTTGAGCTGTGGTCTCTGAGCAAACGAGCTTTCAGAGGGAATGTCATCAAAACCACTTTGGTGCGTTGTTCTACAGGTAAGAAAAAGCCTGGATATCTGGTGGTATTGCATATCCAGAAGTAAATGCATAAAACTTGGAGCATGTTCATCAAATGTCGCGAAGGGCCTCAGAACCATCATTTATTGGCATCTGAGGAGCTACTCTGTGCTGCTGTTAATTTGAAATGTTTGGATTTGTTGAACAAGGTGCTGCATCTCATGTTGTTAGCTCCATGCCAGCATCAGTCGTATGGAGGAACATGGACTGTTCCTTTCCTTGGAGCTGTACTTAACCAGGTCCCGCTTAAGCTTTCCTTTGTTTTTTATCAAGCTAGGTAATGTCTTTCCCCTTTAAGATCTGTTCTGTTTTTCTGTGAGAAGCTTTTTGCTTTCAGGATTTTACGTTCTGGCAACTAACAAAATTAAAATAGCTTTCCTCCTAAGTACTGTAAAATGTACATTGAATCTGATTTCGATGGCTCCAAGTATGCATTTCAGCACACTAATGTACAAATGGATTGAAAAAACAGCTAGAAGTAATTTTCTTTCCTTAGGTTTTACTGAGTGGTATCCCAAGAAGCTGCACATTAGGTATTATCCTCTTTATATTTTACTCAAGGTCATGTAAAGGTTGTGGCCTGGAAGGAAAGAGTGGATAATTTCAGCAGTAAAGCTACGAAGTTGCTGCAGACAGCATATGGGATGTCTTATTTTTCAAAGGTCTTTCCATCTGCTATTGGCAGAAATCTCCATTATAAAAGGGCAGTTTTGTGTGAGGTACATACTTTTTTTCAGGTTGATCTTTTATTAGGATTCAGGTTTATCTTGTTTCAGACCATTCGCATGGGGCCATTCCCCTGGTAAAGAGAATGCATAGAAATTGTAAGATCTAACTGAGATGCAGAGAAAATCATCTCAAAGTTTGGGGAAGAAGGAATTTTTAAGATTGAATTATAGAAATCAAAAGCAAGGTACTGTCTTGTGGAAGCAGGAGTGTTGTGGCAGTGGCTTTTGTTTTCCTTTGAATACCTTACTTAAGGTTGAATTGCAAAACTTGAAGCTTCTAAAGCCATAGGATGTCATGGAGGAGAATTATACTGAAGGGGGAAGAATATCCTGTATCTGTATGTGCCGTGCTGAATGTAAGAACAGATCTCTCTTGCTGCCTCTTGAGTGTACAGATGCTAAAGCCATTGGAAGTAGCTACATAGCTGCCATGCTTTCAATACCCTTGGCTAGCAAAGCCTTTTCTGTAACAAAAAAAATTGCTGTGAACAATAGATACGTTTAGCATAGTTTTCATGGTGGATGAGGGTCCTTGGGAGGTAGAGAATCATACAAGGAGCAGCGAGGATTGTGCTGGGGTAGCGATGTGCCCAACTCACCTTAGAGGCAATGTTGTTTACTTTTGCTGCATGTTTTGGATTTCTTGCAGAGCCTGGGAGGGGCGATCGTTGCAGGCCCATTAAAATGTGCAGAATATTTTTTGCCTCACCTTTCTAGTCCGAAGCAGGTGAGGTTGCGCATCCTTCATAAGGTGGCAGAGAGCGTTGGATCCGCAGCCACATGGAGCAATCCTGTCGGCTGCCTCCGAGTTTTCAGCACTTGTGCGTGCTTCACACATGGGAGTTTACTTGCAGTGTGTACGCATGAAAACGTGATCGTGGAAGCAGGTTTTGGT
>VWYH01005384.1:0-16324 GCA_013399365.1 Pampusana beccarii | reverse complement strand
ACAAACTGGAACACAGGAGGTTCCACTTAAATATGAGAAGAAACTTCTTCACAGTGAGGGTAACAGAACACTGGAACAGGCTGCCCAGGGAGGTTGTGGAGTCTCCTTCTCTGGAGACATTCAAAACCCGCCTGGACACCTTCCTGTGTAACCTCATCTAGGTGTTCCTGCTCCAGCAGGTGGATTGGTCTAGATGATCTTTCAAGGTCTCTTCCAATCCCTAACATTCTGTGATTCTGTGATAAAGCTTCTTATAAGAAGAAAACTAACGTAATTTTACTGTATTTAAAAAAATGCTGTTATGGGAGATTACTAGACGTTCTCTTCCAGGTATTCTTGAAACCAAGGAAAGAGCGAGAGGGTAAAATTACCTGAACTATCTGTTAGGCTTTTCCAGTAGATTTTCTTATTCTAAGTTAGGACTTTATTCACATTTAAAAAATGGGGAGAATTCTAGAGCAGGGAAAAATGTGAAAATGTTTTCAAGTTTTGACACTTCCAGGGAAAAATCCAAATACTTGGAGATGACAAAATAGGTAAGTTCACAAAGATCTAAAAGCCACGATGACAACTGAGGCAGGGATATAAAAGAGTAGTTTAAAACCGTGCAATTAAGTCCTGCTTCTAAAATACAGACATAATCCAGCAACTACTAAAATTCAGAATGTAAATGTTTTGGAAGGCAAGTTGTGGAAGTTCAAAAGTATAGCTAGGATATTATTTTTGAGTCTGATTCAGGTAGGGTACTATGCTGAGGTGAAGTATAGGTCTAGCACCATCTAACAGGAGATGATGGTGAAGAAGGAAGTAACAAGAGTTTGGGGTTAGACAAGTGCTGTACTGCAAAATATGGTCAGTAGTTTTGAATTTTAAATATGAGCATTTAGTTATCTTTGTTCTTGCCACTGTTTTACAGATCTGACTTTTAGTTTCCCCAAACTTTTATAAAGAACATATGAGTCACAGAAATGGAAACAAAAGATTTTCTTAATACTTTGTCACATGAACAGTGCAAGTGAGGAAAAAAAGTGATAAACAGGATAAGAAAGCTCTTCTTTTTAGAACTGTAGAAAATAGCAAAGATACCTGCAGAATTAAAGACTTTTTTAGAAAAGCAGATAATAGTTACAGCTATGCTTCCAATGTGAATTAATTTGGCATTTTCTTCCTAATTCAGGGGCTTTTCCAGTACATTACTCCTGGTTAGAGAAGCTGCAGATTAAAACTAACAGGGCTTGATATATTTCACTGGTATGAAACAGAGGTCTCAAATAGCACATTAGTTGTTGTTTGGTTTTTTTTGGTTTTTTGTTAATTAAAAAATAAATTTTGCTCTTAAAATAAGGAATAGTATGGATAATACCATAGTAGCAGAAACATGAGGTTTTTTCATGAGGAGGAAGAACCCTAGAATTAAACTCTGAAAGAAGTACAGGCCACCTACCCATCTGCTTAGATCAGGATGAACATGCTGCATTTTGGCTGCATGCAGTTTTCTATTCTGCTGCATTGTGAAGCCTGCCAGTGATCTGTAGTTAAAGTATCATGTTCCATTACAGTGTTAATAGACTTCTGGAGTCTTGATCAGTGTTTTGCTGATGTGTTTCTGTGCAGTCTTCTTTTGGCTAGTCAGTGTTTGTGTGGGGGTGGGGGAGGTGCTCACTCTTGTAATTCAAGTGATAGCATTCTTTGCTGGGCCTCAGAATTATAGATTTGGGCTTTGTTGGCGATCTACCAGGGGCTGTATTTGCTGGAATTGGATTTTCTATTTAAAATACATTTAATTTCCACAACAGAGATATTTTGCATGCAGACCATTTTAAAGGGATGTTACACCTCTAGTCTAATTCCAGACAGAATACTTGGACCTTGCACTTTAAGAAATTGCAATGCATGTTTTGATACTTTGCATTATGCTTTATCCCTTGTCTATCAGACCTGCTCTAATAATGGAGATTCATTCCCTTCCTTTCTGCAATTAAGAAGTTAAACTACAGATAAAGTACACCAGCTCTGATAGGCAGGATGGTATGTACATAATGGTGCAGGGAATAAGAACTCTTTTTTTCCAAAGATAACTACTTGAAAGGCAGATTTTTTTTCTGAATGCGGCTTTAACTCTTTCCATTGCTGAGTTGCTTGGAATGTGGTGTCTTTCTCATCAAAATTATATTCCCGGGTATCACTGATGGTCTTTACTACCTCTGTCTCCCTTCAGTTGTTAAGACACATCTGCTAGCCAATAGACTAACTTTCCTCCCTTCTAAGTATTAGAAAATTTAAGAACCGCTGGATTAAGCATTCATTTAGGTCTCTCTTGAGATCTGTGCAGGAACGTTTGGTTGGAAATCCTGGTTTTTGTTGTCTGTCATACTCCATACTACCATAAAAGTTAGAGGGAATCATGCATCTTGAAAATGTAAAATAATGATATGAAGTCTTGTTGTTCTTAAATACTGTTAGCTATGGTGCAGTATTTAATTATAATGGCTTTGTAAAATAATGTGGAGGATGAGGCTTGTTCAGTTACTTGCTCATTTTGGAAAGTTTAGAAGTATACAGACCTCACTCTCTGAGTACCTTATCAAGGTTATAAATATGGTAACGTTTTATCAAGGACTAGTACTATTTCAGTGTGGGAGGCTGAAAAGCATAATACTCAGACCTGCTAGGGGGGTAATTATTTTTACAGACTTGGCAGACTCAGAAGTAGGGGGATTATATGGATACATACTCTTTGCTATATGGCCAGTGTGGTTTAGTATACATGAAAAATAATTATTTTCTCCCTTGCAGTAAACATCAAGGAATTTGACAGATTTGTTCTCTGTTATGTGAAACTGAACTTCAGTACGAATGCCTATAAATAAAGTAACAAAAGAATGTACAGTTTAAAGGAATAAATTATTGAATTTCAGATGCAAAAAATAGTTCCTGTTGAAATTATTCACAACATTTTATACATTATTGCTACTTTGTATTATTTATCTTATGAGTTATCATTAAATACTTTTGTGACCAAGGGAACAATTATTCTCTTACAGAACATGGAACAACTTGTTGAGGTTAACAACTCTTTGCAATTTTTACTTAATTTATTTTTAAAGGAAGGCATACCTTTAATTTTCCTTTGTCATGTATTCTAAGTTTAGAGGTGTAAAACAGTTTTCTTTTGCACTACCTATATTTGTATGTATCAATATTTTTTTTTCAAAAATCGCTGAAGCTGCTAGAGGACTTACTTCCTTCAAGTGATCTGCTTAAAAGAAACAAAAAATTTTAAAATGAGTGTTTTATGAGCAACTTTATGAAGGTGGTTATTTTCATCTGCGAGGCTGCAAAAATATATACATGTGGTTTATTTTAAACATATGAAGAAAAAATGATTGAATTTAAAGGATTGACCAGTGTGTAAAGTTCAGCATCTGAACATGTATTTTCAGAAGATATCTTTGGTATGATATCACACTGCTATAATATTTTAAAAATCAAGTTTTAAATTTTAAAAGTTTTGCTATCCAGAAATTTGATGAAACATTTTGCAAATTTTAGGAAGTGGATGTAGTTAATATCGGTTGCAAATCAAGCCAAATCACTTTGTGTCATTGCTTTCTTTCCTACCCATGTCATAAGCTACCAGCCTATTTTGAGAATAATTTGCTTCTGACATAGAAAGGCACAACCTCATTAGACATGCCTCCTTAGATGAGCTACTTCTTTTGTTTGTTTGTTTGTTTTGTTTTTTGTAAGACTGCATAGTTAGGGAATTAGTTCTGTGATACATGAAATATTTGTGTAATGTTCGTACTACTCTGTTAAAGTAGGACTATAGTGAAAGAATGAAGCATGAAACTATGACATCAGTTTAACATAATTTTTCCCTAATGTGTCTGTGAGATTTGGATCATTCCATTTTGTTCTTGTTTTTAATTAGAGAACATTTTTAGGTAGTACAAATAGTAGAGTTTTATATAGATAGAACATAGTATTAACAATGCAATACACATTTTTTAGGAGACGAGTGCTATGAATAGCATAATATTTCCGGTTCAATTTTGTTATTGTGCAAGAATGAGAAGGTTCTCATGTTATTGTAATATTAGCTAGCCTTCTACATGTGATCAAATTCCAGCAGATCACTTAAGAATTCGAAATGGATTAAGAAAGTTTAATGAAGTCTGCTTTGAAATAATCATCCTTAACTTAAAGAATGCTTAAAAAATTTGACCGAAATTTCTGTATATGTTTCTCTTAGTTGCTTATCAAAGAGAATGACTTTCAAATAGTGTTTGTTTCTTTTCAGCCTATTTCCTCTTTAATACAGCAGTAGATATAATGTTGATTTTAATTTCTTATGAAAGGAATAATTTGTTACAAAAATTGGATTGACTTAACTGCAGAATTGCATAGTGTTCAGGCACTGTTTATTACTTTCACTATAGACAATATAGTATTTTTGAAGTGGATAGTAGTTGATTTGCCATCCTTATATTTGAACATTTGAATTTATGGGTAATATGTGGAACATAGCCTTAATATCTAACTAAAGGTCTAACTACTATGTCCTATTAAATTTTTCCTCAGAATTAACACTTGATAATTGCTAGATAAGTGGCTGTAATTCTTGTTATTTCTTAAGGCTTGCATTTGTGTTTTGTTGGGTGGTGAGGATTTTTAAGTTGGCAGCTCTTTATCCATCTGTCTGCCCATATCCACTTTTAGTCTATAGAAGCTTGTATTTCCTTCCTGCTGCTGTTCCATCTGGTCAAACTGAAGCAAGGTGCAGCCACTAAAAGTTAGTGGTGATTGCTTTCCTTTATTAGTTTGTGCATTGCTTGAAATAATTGCCATCTACAAGGCCTACTACAATATAAATAGCTAAAAAATTACCCTACTTCTGATATGCTGTTAGTAACTGCTGTTTGAGTAAATAATTATAATACTAATAAAAAAGCAAATCTGTTAATGAAGGAGATCCAGGTGGAAAGAGTACTGAAAATCCTTGGTGGTTTAGGAATATTTCCACGTGTTCTGCATAGCTGCACTGTAAATCAATGATGTATAAACTGTTGGCTTGTACCTGAATTTATGCAGACAATGGCTAAGCTTAATTTGTGTGATTTTTTGCACTATCAATGTGTCATGGCATACATGTCTGGCAACTGATAAAAGAGTGAGACCACATCTGGAATATTGTGTCCAGTTCTGGGCCCCTCAGTTCAAGAAGGACAGGGAACTGCTTGAGAGAGTCCAGCGCAGAGCCACAAAGATGATTAAGGGAGTGGAGCATCTCCCTTATGAGGAAAGGCTGAGAGAGTTGGGTCTCTTTAGTTTGGAGGAGTCTGAGGGGTGACCTCATTAATGTTGATAAATATGTAAAGGGTGAGTGTCATGAGGATGGAGCCAGGCTCTTCTCAGTGACAACCAATGATAAGACAAGGGGCAATGGATACAAACTGGAACACAGGAGGTTCCATTTAAATTTGAGAAGAAACTTCTTCACGGTGAAAGTGACGGAGCACTGGAACAGGCTGCCCAAGGGGGTTATGGAGTCTCCTTCTCTGGAGACATTCAAAACCTGCCTGGACGCCTTCCTGTGTAACCTCATCTAGGTGTTCCTGCTCTGGCAGGGGGATTGGACTAGATGATCTTTTGAGGTTCCTTCCAATCCCTAGCATTCTTTGATTCTGTGTGATTCTGTGATTTTTGGGAAGGTTTTTTTATTTTTGAAATCAACTAACACCTCAAAAGTAACTTAAATTATGTACACTAATAGTTTGAGATTTAAATGTTAAAGTTTAATTTGCCCAGCTAACACAAGATTCTGACATGCATTAGTGCAAACACTTGTAGTTCTGAATCTTTTTCATCCTAGGCCACATCTAGATTTGCATTGGAATTGGCTCCCTCCAAAAGACATTTCTGGTGTTTCAGAGCTCTGCTGTGAGTGAGGTAGTATGGACTTGAATACACCCTAAACTGGCTACGTGAACTGGTGGCTCAGCCTACACCCAGATGGATCTGGTTTTAGCTTCATCACTGAGTGTTCCAGAAGTGCAGATGGACTGAGGAGCCAGTTGGTATTTACTTCTGGCTTGACAGCTGTAGTTGAGTTTTAACTAGGCTTTCTTCAGCACAGCAAGATTACTTATTATAATGTTTGTGTATTGGTAAGCTGGTTTTGTGTATTTGTCTGCTTTTCACCTCTTTCTCTCTTAGGAATTTAAAGGTCTCATGCTTCTCAATCTGTAGGTATGAACAGTTTTCCATAATATAGAAAGAAGGAATTACAGTTAATAAGCTACAGTTGACCAACCAAACTTTTAATCCACCTAAATTTGGAAAAATATCTGTTCCTGTGATTGGAAATTTGGTTGGTCTCTGTAGAAACTGTAGTGTGACCAGTTTATAGGTGAAGCTCCTGTCACTGACTTAACACTCCATTAGTGACAAAGATTGCCTAGGGTATTTGAGACTGAAAATCGCTTGCTATTAAGACCTGGTTTTAGTTTCTTGAGTCTTGATCTAACTGCTAATTTTAGGTGCCACTTTGTATGAGGTGTCTTCTTCGGCTTACTTTTTTTGTAAGTGATAGTAAAATAGTTGGCTGCTATTCAGAAATGTATTGGAAATAGAACATTTAGCAAGTTAAACTCACTGTATGTTAACCTAATGTTTTGTAGGTTGAGTTTGGGGGGTTTTGCTGTGGGTTGGGATTTTTTTTTTTTTTTTTTTAATGTTTGGAACTTGCACTTAAAACTGTTTGAGAGGACAAAATGTGATCACAGCTCCTGTACTACTATAATTGTAAAAAACTGTTAACCCTCAGTAATAATCTTTTGAAAATAGCTTTTTGCACATCTTTGGTATGAATTTGATTAGTGTGGTAGCTAAATTCTTATTATCCAGTGTGCTCAGTTTGAGACTCACTTTGTCTTGAATATCTACTGTCTGTTTACTGGAATTGAGAGCCATAAGCAAGTCTTGAAATGTGCTGTCAATTCTTTCTCTGATGGTTCACAAGCAAGTTTGAAGAAGCAGCAGCAGATTAATTTACATGTAAAGTTTCAAGAAGTGAAAGATTAGAAGAGGAAGTGAGGAGGGGATGGTTGGAATACTTACAGGGGAACAGAGGCAAAATGTTCTGTGCCCATTAGAATGCTTTCATCTAAATAGACCTTGAGTTTCTACATCCTTGTGCTGTATACTAAAACTTGCAAAACTCTTGGGTGCGCTTGTTCTTATCCTAGTGGTTTATCTACAGAACATAGATTATCAAGTAGTAGCTTGATTTTTAACTCAAAAGATAGGACAGAGGTTTGCAATGTAAATTTAAAGCATCTAGTTCTGCTAGTGACAAGTAGGTATTGAATTTAGAGGACATGATTTCACCAGGTATTTCTGAATGTTGCTTTTTTTTTTTTCTTTGAACTTTGACTTCATATCCCCTTACCAAGTTTCTCATTAAAAAGGAAATAATGCTGTGAAGTCAAAAGCTAGAAGATACCAAGATTATTTACATAAACTTAATTCAGATTCTTATAAGTGGAATGAGAATGAGGAACAAAATTTCTATTTCTGAAATGTATTTAACAAATAAGATTCTCTTTTTTGTTTCTTGTAGGTAGATATATACATGTACCAACTTCAAATATTTTTTGCATTTGAATTTAACCTATTTAAGACAATATGACAATACATTCTGGGCAGTAAGAATTTGTTAATGGAAAGCCTTTGTCTCCATCTTATTTTCAGTTTATTTCAATGCAGTGTTCAGCTTTTAAGACAAATCTCTGGCATGTTTTAGGGACTGATTTGAGTTATACTGGCTAAACGCTCTAATATAAAGAATGAACTGCACATTCTAGAGATCAAAGCCTGGGGGACGGGTAGAGTGCATTAAGAAAATGTACAAAAGCACATCCAAGCTGTTGAGATTGGGAGGCTGCATACCTACAAAAATGCACTTTTCCCAAACATCAGCTGAAGACTTCGAGACTACTGCTTTGTTCCTGTACCTACTTCAGTTCTGTTATAGATAGAAATACAACAGCGAAGCCCACTGCAAGTCACTGTCTTGTTGGCATAAGAAAAAAAGCCTGCCAAAAATGCAAATGAGGAAGTTTTAGGAAACTTTCTCTCTGAAATTTTTAAAAGCCAAATCAAATAACTGTGAATGTACAGAATCCTTGGAAAAAGGAGATCACACTTGAGAATGTGGAAACTTGCTGATGGTGTAACACAAGGGTGTCAAACTCATTTTCACTGGGAGCCACATCAGCCTTGCAGTTGCCTTCAAAGGGCTGAATGTAATTTTATAAATGTAGGACTAGTTACTCCTACACCTACTCCTACACCTTGCTGGTGTAACAGATATTGATGATCTGATGGCCAGTAAACCAGAATTTGCAACGTTAGTGGTATGAGACATTTTAATTGGGGGATGGGATTCTTACATGGGTGTGCTGTTAATTATTTTCTTGTTAATGTAGTGGGAGGCTGAAAAGTTCGTATGCATGAATCTGTAGTATATATGCAAAAGAAGCTAGGTTTAAATTGTGTAGTTTTGTGTCATGGTTGAGACAGACAAACAACACAGACAAAGTTCTTATGTACAAATAGCAGTCTAACTTTATTACAGCAGACATTTTCTTATATCCTCTTTATCAGCACGTGTCTTTTTGCTATTGGTTACAGGCTGCAATAACAACATATCATTCGTTAATTTTACTTCTGTCTCCATACTCTCAGTCAGGGGGTATATGGACCTGCTGTAGTCCCCCACAGTTTTGTAAGCAATCAACCACACAAGAGCCTTTGGGGTGGAGTTATTGATTGTCCGTCTTCCTGTCTACCCTAGTGAAATATTCATATATGATCTTAAGCAGAACTTTCTTCTGCTTAAAGCACAGTAGTTAAATATTTAACTGTGGTGTCCAATGTTTTATTTTTAATTTGCTGCAAATATGTTTTTCAGTCAGGTGGCAGTAGTGCTTACTGGAAATTTCACCACAGAGTGTGAGTGCCACCTGAATGCCTTTAGCACTACATTGTACATTCTCTTAATGAGAAATAATCTTAATGTAAATGATGAGACTTTAAAGACAAATAGCTGCATGTTGTGTGTTGAAGACATTGTTTGGGGTGGGTTTTGTGGCTGTTTGGTTTTTGGTTTTTTTTTTGGTTTTTNTTTTTTTTTGGTTTTTTTTTTTTTTGGTTTTTGTGGGTTTTTTTGGGGTTTTTTTTGGCTTTTGGGAATCCTGAGCAGAAGGGTTAATGTGGGACTTCAGGATAAAGACCCAATAAAGTACTAAGAATAGTTTGTATGTGTGTATACATAGACTTGACAAAATAAGCAGGTCCCTCAGAATATTCTGGCAGTCTCTGAGGCCCCAGCTGAGATGAAGGGCCTGTTGTGATGAGTTGTATTTGCCTTTATGTACAATTATTATTTTGGAACACTTTAATCAAACACTTTGGATGAAAGAGAGAGCAAGAGGTACAGTGTAGAGGTGAGCAAGGCCAATGTTGAGTTAGCATAGCTTTAATTTTTATACAGATGTTATATTTTTTATCATGGATGGACATAGGGAGGAAGGAAGGAAACTTAACAAGGGAAGAAGGGAAAATATAACCACTTAAGATAGCAAGCTTATGTTTCTGTTTTGAACTTGAAAGCAGATACAAAATTGCTCTTGTAGTAGAGAATTCTGGTTTAAGTTTTGAAAATCGAGACAGTGTCCTTAAAATCTGTTTAATTCTTCTGGATAATGTCAAGCATTTTGATTTGTATAACTGCCTGGTAGCCTTTATGTTTTAATCAGGTCTTGAATGTTTTAACTTGTCATTTAAGCCTTTCATAGTCTGTAGATATCAAAACAGATTTTCTTTTTATTTTTTTAACTATTAGCGTGGTGATATTTGGGTTATAATTTGATTATGAATTATGTAATTGTTTTTCTTCTTTTGCTAGGAAACACTGCATTACATGACTGTGCAGAATCTGGAAGTTTAGAGATCATGAAGATGCTTCTCAGGTATTGTGCTAAGATGGGAAAGGATGGCTATGGAATGACTCCCCTTCTGTCAGCCAGTGTGACAGGCCACACAAATATTGTGGACTTTCTGACCCAGCATGAACAGACTAGTAAGACAGAATGTATAAATGCTCTGGAACTTCTAGGAGCAACATTTGTGGACAAAAAGAGAGATCTGCTTGGTGCTTTGAAATACTGGAAGCGAACTGTGGAAATGAGATACAGTGATAGGACTAATATTCTGAACAAACTTGTGCCACAAACACTGATTATGGCCTATGATTATGCTAAAGAGGTAAACAGCTCAGAAGAGCTAGAAAATCTTATTGCAGACCCTGATGAGATGAGAATGCAAGCATTATTAATTAGAGAACATATTTTTGGTCCTTCTTACCCAGATACATCCTACTATATTAGATAGGTGCTGTCTATGCAGACTCTGGAAACTTTAAGTGATGCATCAACTTATGGAAATATGCTTTGGACATGCAGCAGAGCAATCTAGATCCACTGAGCCCTATGACAGCTAGCAGTTTACTATCATTTGCTGAACTCTTCTCCTTCATGCTGCAGGACAGGGCAAAAGGTCTGCTAGGCACTATTGTTACATTTGATGATCTCATGGGTATACTGTGCAAAAGTGTTGTTGAAATAGAGCGGGCCATGAAACAAATCCAGTGCCTTCCTGATCCAATACAGCTGGATAGAGCCGTTTCTATCATTGCATTGCATTTGCTTGTTGGAGAAAGTACCTTGCAGCTCAGAACAGGATCATTTTAAGAAACAGACTATTTACAAGTTTCTTAAGCTTCAGCCTAGAGGGAAGAATAAATTCAGTCCACTTCACCTTGCTGTTGACAAGAATACTACATGTGTAGGTCGCTACACAGTTTGTAAATTCCCCTCTCTACAAGTTACTGCTATCCTGGTGGAATGTGGTGCTGATGTAAATGTCAGAGACTCTGATAACAACAGTCCATTGCACATTGCTGCACTGAACAACCATCCAGACATCATGAATCTTCTTATCAAGTCAGGTTCACACTTTGATGCCACAAACTCGCATAAACAAACTGCTAGTGATTTGCTGGATGACAAGAAAATAGCAAAAAACTTAATCCAGCCTATAAATCATATTACATTGCAGTGTCTTGCTGCTCGTGTTAGAGTGAATCATAACATATGCTATGCAGGGCACATCCCTGAAAAACTAGAGAAATTTATTTTGCTCCATAGATAGTAGTGTGCAGTCCCAGAGTCCTGTTGTTATTGAAGCGTGACTTGGTGACAATGTTTTTCTTGAGCCCTGTTGTGAAATACCAGTATTTCCTTAGTTTGCTCCATCTTGCTCTTATTGGCTAAAGTGTTGTTAGTATTGCATCTGCAAAGTTGGTTAACTAATATTTGAATATGCCATATATTAGATTTTGTGGATTATTTAGAAATGTAGTACCATATTTAGACTCTTAAAATTGTTTGCTAAAGGCTTGTCTATTCTGATCTTATTTACCTGTTGGGTGTTTAGGACTAAGTTGGATATTTTCCACTGATGTCTTTTTACTACAAATTATGTGGTTTTCTTTGAGCATTTCTACTCTTACTCTATTCATTTTCTATGGACTTGTTAAACTGCAAGTTGTATAGACTTGTTAACATTTGCAACTACCATAAGTGCTTTTTATCTTCTCTATGCACTGACTTAAATGTGACTGTTGTGTGTGAACATATTTCTATGCAGCAGTTGGCCAATTTCAACTAAAATGACCATTTTGATTTGCAGTTTTGATTGGAGCTCTTTTTGAGAATGCTGCCTTCATAGCATGACATTTTGGAGGTACATATCGCCTTTCTGAACTGGGGTTTAATGTTTTTATTCTAGCTGTAACTGAGGTTGCTTTCCTCTTGATCCTCTGGAAATCTGCTAAATTTGTGAGAAGAAAATATCTCTTGTTCTCATGGTAATCCAGTTTTAATCTGGTAATCGTTCTCACATCATTCAGTTAGGGGAAGAGTCCTCATCATGTATAACTGACAGCTTCCCTTTTGCACTAATGTCTTGCTTGTGTTAGTTATGTGACTAGATGTAAAGTTTATTCAAAATTGAACCTCAAACTTAATGATACACTCTAATGAGAAATAGATGAAATGTATGCCATAGCTGAAATTTACAAACCAACTTATTTAGCTACAAAAGAAACTAAAGCATGTTAGCAGTGTGATGCTTATCAGTCCAGAAATATAGGCATCATCAGTATCATTATAAGACAGTAAATGGCTGTATGCCAGACCATTAGAAATTCTATAGCAGTCTCCTCTTCTTCATTTTAAACATCTTTATAAATGCATGTTTTTTCCATCTCTGTTATCTGTCAGCTGTAGTTAAAGAAAAAGCAGTTCTGTTGTGTATATAAAGCTCCTAATTAAACTTACCTATTTTTATAATATTTGCATAATAGCTTAACTTTTACAACAGAAAGGGCTCTTTTGACTTGATAAGAAATCTATAAAAAAATTTAATAAAGGAGACTGAGATTCAGGTATTTAATAAAACTCAGCACTTTACTGTTGATGAATAATGTTATAGAATTTAGTATGGCATATTAGCCCTGCAAATGTCTAAGTGAAATTAATTGGTGTCGTGTAGAATACAGTTTACCTGCAAATTTAGTATTCTAGCATATTGGATATTGTTGACATGATGTCTCATTTCAGTGATGGGCAGTAAATGGGTTTCTTGCTCCAGAAACTCAACAAGTTGATTTAGGCTTTTGTTGGTGTTAGAGCTATTTAAAAGCTAAATTAAGTAGATAAAGGGGAAAAAAAAAATTAGGAGAGTTTTTTTAAATTTGATGTTGGAATATTTTTCTTCTGTGAATTAAGTTGATGAAGAATGTTTTGAGAGTCAAAAGTGTGTGTGTGTATATATATATATGATTCATCCTTGCTTCTTGGCTGTTTCAGGTTTTCTCTTAGTGTACAGTGTGGAGCCAACGGGTTTAGCCATTATCAGGGAAAATACTGGGATACTTTTAAACAAAGATATGTTGAAAGTAGTGCTCTTTATATATTGTCACTTTCAAACTCTTAGTTTGAAACAACTTTCACCTGTTTGTCTCATGGCATACCTACATTGTATGAAATTGAGTATAAGGAAATCCTGTTTCTCTTGCAAATGTGCAGCAGTAAACTATTAAATTGGCTGAATTTTTTTCTGATTTGTAATGATTAAACTACATACGACCCAAGTTGTGAGTGTTGTCCCATAAGCAAGGTTCTTTATCTGGTGTGCAAGCAGCTGAATATACACACAGAGTCGAGATATTGTTTTATTATGAGATTGCGCAATGTCAGGTACTAGGTGGAAAACCACAAAGCTAGCACACATTCTTCACAGTACTTACATCATTTATATTTTTGGTTTAGTACCTCCCAACATTTCCACCCCCTTTCCAGGATTGGTTAGCAATTTACATATGGTTGCACAATAATTTTCTTGTACTACACATACTCATGGGTTGGAGTCTTCACTTGGGCAGGGCCTGTGGGCGTGATTTTTAGTATTATAATGAGCAAAGTTCATCTAAAGGGCACTCTTAAGAAATACGTTAAACAAACTCAACTAATTATGCATGTTCCAGGATGTTCAAACTGCAAGAACAGCAGCTTCTGATAAGGAGTTCATCAAATCTCTCTTATCTTTGTTTAAGGAGCAAACTGACCCAGTACTGGTCCACTGCTTGCATACCCCTAGGTTAGTAATTGCTGACATGATTCGTTCTTTTAATTGGTAACGACTACAGGAGCATAAGTAGTTTGGTTTTGCTTTCTTACTTTTGATATGCTTCTTTAATACTCTGTAATTCAGTGTAATCAACTGTGCTGGGTCGGCTGAGACAGGGTTAATTTCCACAGGTAGCTGATGGAATGACACAGCCAGGACAGGTGACCCAAAACTAGCCAAAGGAGTATTTGACACCGTATAAGGTCATGCTCATTTATAAAAGGTGAGCTGGCTAGGGGGAGAGTCTCTCTTTCTCGCTTCTGGGGAGCAAGGCAGTCCGGGAAGCTCTTGGTTCTCTCTGGACCACACAGTTTGGTGCTATTATGTTTCAAGCATGAGCTGCTGTCTGGGATGGGGGGGACGTTTCGGAATGAGCTGCAGTCGTGAATCCATAATTGCTGCTTTGGAAAAGGTGAACTGCAATACCAGGATTGCTACATGGCGAGAGATTGTGCTGTGTATCCATCGCTTGTTTATTTGTTTAGTTTTTCTTGTTTTGCTATTCAATTAAACTGTTCTTATCCCAACCCGTGAGTTTTGCCTTTTGTTTTCTGATTCTCCTCCCCATCCCACTGGGAGTGGGGTGAGCAAGTGGGATGTGGTTTTAGTTGCCAGCTGGGGATGGGGCTGGGGCTAAACTATGACAGTCTTTTTTGGTGAGCCAGGCATGAGAAGCGAAGGGTTGGGATAATGACATCTGACCAGAGCATGTTAAAATATGCATTTACTGTATTAGTTAAGTAGTTGCTCATCACGATGTTGCTTTGTTTTTCCACATGGCTCTGTTATATGAATTCTTACGTGCCATATGTATTCCCTGTGGTGCTGTTTATTACCTCTGGGAGAATGATTAGGCTTGTCATATTGCTGTCCTGTATAATATCAACTTATGAGATGGTAATATCTTTTCTTGCACATTTATGTTGGTATTTTTATATGGCATTGTCATTTTCATACCTCGGGCTCCATCTCTTGGAATTGATTAGTATGGGAAAGATGGGCGGGGGGGGGTGTTTTCCTCTGCTTTTTCACCTTCCTTTTCTCATTTGGCTTAGGTACAACAGTTTTTGAGAACTTTGAACACCCTGGGGATATTCAAGCTAGTATGCTTTTATTTCTGTGTCTCCTGAATGTGTCTCAGGCCATGTACAGGGTTACAAAACTCTTTTTTAAGAATATCACCCATAGATTTGCCCCAAGGCTGGATGGTCATGGGTGCCACGGCATCTGAGAGAACATGGGCAGGTATCTAGAGAATTTCTCACCTCCAATGGTTTGAAGTTTCACTCCTGAGCAACTACAGGACCCTGATGAAGTGACAGAATATTTAAAAGGAAGATGCTCTGGCTATTCCAAATTGTGCTGGGCCCTGGCCAGTATCTACCAAATGCTGCTCAGTATCATGCAACACCCCCAGGGGGAAGAGAGGGATAACAGACCAACAGGCACTGTGGCTACTCCCACCCTCATGCCAAAAGCTGCAGNGAAAAAAAAAATCAGTTTTCTTAGTGAGGGATGATGATGTTGAGATAACTGGGTCACTAGCTAGGAATTGGAGGGTAGGGAAGCCAAGCAGCTGGGATCCCTGTCTAGGGAAACAAGCATTGACAAGGTGATTGGGGAAAAAGACACAAACCCTCAGCCTCCAGAGGTGACTTCTGTCAGGTGTGAAGGAAAGGTATCCCTTCAAGGAAGATATTACCTGTCACCAAGGCAAGTGGACCACCATGGAGAGAGGTATCCAGTACTTGAGGGAATTAGCCGTGCTGGAGGTGATTTATAATGATCCAAATAACAAGGATTTACCCATAGATCTAGATGAAGTCCAATGCACACAACATATGTGGCGAAAGTTCCTGTGCAATGTACCACTGTCCTATGCCAGCTCATTGGCAGTAATGTCCTGGAAAGAAGGCAAGGAACAAACAGTGGATAAATTGTCTGGCCAGCTCTGGCAAAACCAAGGAAGTCTCCCTCCCTACGGGCCTGTATCTCAGTTGTGGATACGTTGTCAGACATGTTAGCTGAGAAACTGTTCTGAGAGTTCCAGCGTTTTGAAGATAAGTTCCACTCAACACCTGTACAGCTTAGAATCGCAGCTATTCGGAATGAGCATTTCTCAACTCAAGAGAGAGAATATAAAGGGTATACAAAACAGGGCACCCTGTGGTTTTTTTCTACATGACCATGGAGAAGACATGAGGAGGTGGGATGGAAAACCTACCTCAGTCCTAGAGGCATGGGTACATGAGTTGCAAGGCAAAACAACCACAAGAGGGGATTCTTCCAGGAAAAATGCTGGTCCAGTTTCCAGCAGACAGTTCCCCATACAGAGCAGAAGGGCTGATCTTGCTTCTGATCCTCTTGAAGGGGCTTCCGATTCATTTTTGCAAAAAGTGAGTAATGAATACTATGACCAGGACTAGAGGGGCCCTGCCTCCAGCCAGGTGGAGGAGAGAGATAACCAGGTTTATTGGACCATGTGGATTCGATGACCTGGAACGTC
>VWYH01005382.1:83482-102858 GCA_013399365.1 Pampusana beccarii | reverse complement strand
CAACATGGCTTCAGCAAGGGGAACTCATGCTTGACTAACCATAGAGACTTTTATGAGGACATAACCAGGTAGCTAGACGCTGGCAGAGTGGTGGATGTGGTCTATCTTGATTTCAGTAAAGCATTTGAAACAGTCTCCTACAGCATCCTCACTGCTAAACTGAGGAAGTGTGGTCTGGATGACTGGGTAGTGAGGTGGACTGTGAACTGGCTGAAGGAAGGAAGCCAGAGAGTTCTGGTCAACGGGGCAGAGTCTAGTTGGAGGCCTGTATCTAGTGGAGTGCCTCAAGGGTCAGTAATGCGACCAGTGCTATTCAATACATTCATCAGCGACTTGGATGAGGGAATAGAGTGCATTTTCAGCAAGTTTGCTGATGACACCAAACTGGGAGGAGTGTCTGACACACCAGAGGGCTGTGCTGCCATCCAGCAAGAAATGGACAGGCTGGAGAGTTGAGCGGCGAAAAATTTAATGAAATATAACAAGGGCAAGTGTAGAGTCTTACATCTGGGCAGGAACAACCCCAGGCTCCAGTATAAGTTGAGGAACGACGTGCTAGGGAGCAGTGTAGGGGAAAGGGACCTGGGGGTCCTGGTGGACAGCAGGGTGGCCATGAGCCAGCACTGTGCCCTTGTGGCCAAGAAGGCCAATGGCATCCTGGGGTGTATTAGAAGCGGGGTGGTTAGTAGATCGAGAGAGGTTCTCCTCACCCTCTACTCTGCCCTGGCGACACCACGTCTGGAATATTGTGTCCAGTTCTGGGCCCCTCAGTTTAAGAAGGACAGGGAACTGCTGGAGAGAGTCCAGCGCAGAGCCATGAAGATGATCAAGGGAGTGGAGCACCTCCCATATGAGGAAAAGCTGAGGGAGATGGATCTCTTTAGCTTGGAGAAGAGGAGACTGAGGGGTGACCTCATTAATGTTTATAAATATGTAAAGGGTGATTGTCACGAGGATGGAGACAGGTTCTTCTGGGTGACAACGAATGATAAGACAAGCGGCAATGGGTACAAACTGGAACAAAGGAGGTTCCATTTAAATTTGAGAAGAAACTTCTTCGTGGTGAGGGTGACAGAACACTGGAACAGGCTGCCCAGGGAGCTTGTGGAGTCTTCTTCTCTGGAGAATTTCAAAACCCATCTGGGCACCTTCCTGTGCAACCTCATCTAGGTGTTCCTGCTCCAGTGGGGGGATTGGACTAGATGACCTTTCAAGGTCCCTTACAATTCCTAACATTCTGTGATTCTGTGAGATATCAAAGGGAAAACCCCTTGGACCACTTACTCCATCAGGCTTATGCCCAAGAAACTTGGAGTGGAAGAGTGGAGTAGCGATGGATAGACTTGAACCCTGATACCAAGAGGTGTGGGAGGGAAGGCTGATGAGCTTGTAATTCAGTAGTAGTTGTTATTAATAACTTTTAATAATAATTCTTAGATTTAAACCTGTGCATTATAGTATGCAAAATTACGAATTGTAATTTATCAATAGTAATGTGTTTATTAGTTAATTAAGTTACTGATTTTAGAGTTGGTTTATTTGCTTCTCAATAGTGTGCTGCTTAATGAATAAATACTTTAGTCTCTTAGGTAGTTGCATCTCAAGCTCACAGTCTGAAGGGGTAGAATCAGACTCTGAAGTAAGAGCAGCTCCTTCACGGGGAAACCCAGCTACCTGTCAGTTCTGAATCACCTCTCAGTCCTTCAGTCATGAAGACAAATCATTTGGAATGTCTGGAGATAAAATATGAATTCCATAGAAGATAAAAGATGAACTATCCAGCACCAATTCAGGCACAAGGGAGAAGCGTATGTCTTTTGACAGCATTAGGTGTGGATCAACAAGATAAAAGATCTATCCCAGAAATAATCAGGACATCAAGGTTACGAAATGACCTGAGATAACAGATGTCATCTTTTAGAGCACTTCCAAACAAGGCTACACAAAGGAAAAAATGCAGTAAGCTGTACTCCCTTCTCCTTTATCACAGCAGGGCTTTTTTCAAGTTTTTGAAGGGCTGCTCACTAGTTATAGAGCAAAGTCTAGAGAAGACTTATCAGATGACGTATTATTAGATGGAGCAGGCAGTCATCTTCAGACAGTGAGGTGACAGACACACATAATTGTGATCTGGCCTAGCAAAACTAATGATAGCCCTATGGAGCTCTAGAAGCCAATTGAAATTCTGAAAGCTTGAAAAGAAAAAGGGAAGACCTTTTGTAACAACAGAAGTATGCTAGTTTCTTTCCAGTAGATCTAAGAAAAGAAAGAGGCTACAAGCTACTGAAGCATAAAACATGCTTCAAGAAAAAAGGAAAGAAAAGATCCTTTAGATACTGGTGATTCTTAAAAGAATGTATAGGGCAAGGATGCCAAGAGATTTGAGTACTGGATGGAGAATTAGTTGTAGAGGCTGTAGAACTGCTGAGTTCACCCTGTGAATTGTAAAGTCCTGGCACTCATACAGAGACAAATTAGTAAGTATGCTTGAAAAGATGGTGAAGGAAACTAGAGCATCCAAATGAAGAAGAACTAACTCTGCTAATCATTATCATCATTGTAGGGATCCTGTTGAAAGGATCCCATCTGCAATAGACTGAACATCTAATGAACAAGTAATAATTTCCCAGAATGCAGACTGAAAGGTAGGAGTTAAAAGTCAAAACCAGAAGCTGACTCCATAGAAGAAACTGATAAGTCATCCCTCACCTGTGAAGAAAACAGGATGGGGGGAATGCAAGCTAAAAAGATTGAAGCTTACCAGCTGCAGCATACAGTGTGATGTAGGAACATACTCCTGTACACTTTGCTTGGGGAAAATTAACTAGTTTAGGAGTTCTTGTGCTCTTGACAGAAAACTAGATGGCTTCTGCACAGGAGTTCTTCCTACTTCTACCTTCATGCACTGGTGTTGATTTTCAAAAATCCTGGAAAACTGTCAGAATTTCAAGAGATTAGAGGACTGTCAACATAATTATAATATTAGATTTGAAAAAGGAATGACCCAGGGCTCTGTATATTGACATCAGTAATGGAAGAATAATGAAAATTTTGCAAAATAGTGGAAGCTTAAATTAAATATGCTAACATAAAAGAATTAGAAGTTAAAATTTTAATGCAAATCAACATGTTTTCAGGCAATGTATGGTTTACAGACAAATCCCTCTCCTGTTGACAGGATTATAAATTTGGTTGTTATAGACGGTCATGTTGATAAATGCATTTGACATAGTATCACATTCCATTTTGATTTAAAAGCTGCCATTGTATGAAATAATGCAGTCTATACTCAGTCTCTTTTCAGCAGTTCACAAATTAACTCATTGATAAGTACCAAAATGAAAGCCATGAGTGGGGAGATAGCAGTGTGTTGTAGCAGCTATGAAGGGGCACAGTTGCTGTGGGATCAGGTTGTTGTGAGAGATCTCTGCAAGGTGAGCTGGAGGAAGCCTTGCCGGACCCCATCAACCCCCATTTGCTTGGGAGCTGCCTTTATATGCAGGTCTTTCCCTTAGTCCCTGACAGACCCATGATGTAGTTATGCTTGCCATGTCCCTTGTTGGTTCTTACCTTCTGACTTGACATTCTGGCTTGACCTCAGGCCTGCCTCATCCCCATGGACTTACCCAGCAATCATTGGGCTCTGTCTGGCCCTGGTACCATCACTGGACCTGGTCTGCTCTTCTTGCTGGGGTATACCATAAGGCTACTTCCCATGAGGGTGAGGGCACTGCCATGCCAGCTGTCTGGTCACCCCTGGCTCTCAGATCCCTGAACCCTGCATTGCAGCCAGTCCTGTTGCTCCCTGGCATGATGTACGAATTGTTGTTGACCAGTTTCTCTAGAGATTTGTTCTTGACATGGTGCTGTTCTGGAAACTAAAGCTGTTGTCCTGATTCTCTAAAATGGCACAGGTTCTATTGTCTCCTTTGCCTACAAAAAAAGTATGTGTTGCATTTCTGGTAAACATTTCTTTCAATTACACACCCTATCTAGGAGAAGAAAGAATGGGACTTGTTTTTTTGGGGGGTGTGTTACAGATATGCTTGATACTGTTATCTTTTATTGCAGCTATAATTAAAGGGGTTTCTTGTGGGCTGTGAGAAGGATGAAAACGTAAGAATAAAGGGAAAACATGAATAATATCTGGACAAGAACAATATAAATGAATAAACACATGAGAAAAAAAAAAAGAAAACCCAAAACACAAACAAAAACCTCACAACCTAGCTGTAGGCAGTAAGCTGTTTTAATGTCATGGGGAACATCTATGTAGGCACAGAAAAAAAAGGCAAGCAACTTTTCTCTGAAGAAGGAGGATACTGATGTCCCTTGCTCTCCAAAATACAGCTGCTGAGGTGGTCCCTGGCAGTGTAATAAAGGCTTAAACTCCCCCTGGAGGCAAACTGTACCACTTAATATTGTTATTCTCTGTCTCGTGTCTTTGGAGACACCAATCAATGAGGATTACTTTGATATTGTAAGCTCAGTATTATTGTACATTAATACACTAATGGTACTGTATCATCTTTTCATGTCCTCAGGCAGCACTGGGGAGCTAGAGCTATATAGAAATAAATTAGAAGTGAAATTTAGATGCGAAACTAAGCAGAAGGCAAAAACCTCCAAACAGGAGACAGAAGAAGCTAGCTACAAACAACAGACTGAGCAGAGGAAAAGCAAACCACCTACCTAACATTTAAAAGAATCTCAAAGGAGAGACATAGAATTAAGACTGCCAGTCCTACGTGTACTTTAAGGAGGTGTTAGGAGACCAAGGTGACAGGCTTAGTGGGAAGTCCTAAACAGAACTCTGTTTTATATTATTATTCCTTTTTTTTTTTTTTCTCCCTTGAAACAGCACATCAGTTTTAGAGAAACAGAAAAATAAACTGAAAAAAAGGGGAAAAAACAGAAAAAATAATCATTTGGAATAGGAAGACATTCGATATTCGTCCAGAGTCCAGGAACAAACTTTTTCGTAAGTAATTTTATTAGTACTGTCTTTGGCAGGCTTTTAGTAGTTGACAGGATAATTACCATACTAGTGGAGAACTGGAGCTGCTAATTGCTGACTGTGTCCTATTCTCTTTGATGACTCTAATGCCAACAGTAGTATGGAGGTTTCTGAGTGTAGGAATGACCACTGTATTTGGCTCTGTATAGGCACTGCCTCTGGTTATATTGAGGGGTTTCAAACCATGGGATCTAACCAAAACAAAACTTGGTTAGAGTCTTACGAACTTGGGAAGTCCTGTCAAGCAGCCCAGTCTCAAAATGATGTTACAACTGTATAAAGCAGAGTACAGGGTAACATGCATTTTCAAAAACGCACACAGGATAGTCATGTAGCTGTGTCTCAGCATATCAGCAGGGTCGCTTCGTGCATGGAAGCCGTGCAGAGATCAGTATCTTTTAAAAAAAAACCAAGAAAGATTTACTAGCTGACATTTATTCTTGAGTATAACTTCATCATTTTTTCCTCAGAAAGCCATTGAATTATGCGGTCCTGATGCTTACACTTTTCTGGCTTATTCTTAAAAAAGAGTCTGTCTTCCAGCAGTGTATGTACTGGATTTCTGCATCTGAGTGAGACCACAGAATACCCATTTTTCCTTCCAAATGGCACATGTTAGTAAGGAGACCTCAAATGCTGAGACGGGTTTGGAGATACACATGAACTGATTAGCTGGCTCATGCATATATATTGATTGGCCAAACTGCTGCTGCTGAACCAATGAGTTATACTGGCTGCTGTCTCTTCTCTACCTCACCTTGGGTTTCAAAAACCTCCAGAAACTCACTGTCTTTGAGACTTTTATGACGCTCTCAAATGCGATTGAAATTGGCCAATAGACCCAGGAACCATTGGAGGCAGAAAGAAGTGGAAATCAAGCAGGTACATAAATAGCGTATGTACATATTTAGTAATCCATCTTTCTAAAACTATGACATAGACTCTCAAAGTATAGGTGATGGAGAAGTATAACAAATCAGAGTTTAAATTTTCCAATTGAGCATTGGCAGTCCTGGCTTTCATAGTTTGCAATACACTACCTGTGTGATCAAGCTTCTCTGAGTCAGTCATAAAAGAAGTGGATTTCTCTGTTTCACAAAATATTATGAGGAAAAAAACATGCTGGCAACTTGGAGGAACTAATGTTGGTCACATATCACACAGAATCACAGAATATTAGGGATTGGAAAGGACCTCAAAAGACCATCTAGTCCAATCCCCCCGTTGGAGCAGGAACACCCAGATGAGGTTTCACAGGAAGGCGTCCAGGCCGGGTTTGAATGTCTGCAGAGAAGGAGACTCCACAACCTCCCTGGGCAGCCTGTTCCAGTGCTCTGGCACCCTCACTGTGAAGAAGTTTCTTCTCACATTTAAGTGGAACCTCTTGTGTTCCAGTTTGTACCCATTGCCCCTTGTCCTGTATATGTTGCATAGTGTGTATTTATATGACTGTGACTGGAAATTTTACCTATTGAAACACAGATACATCTGAGATAATTTAAATTAACTCGATTAAGTAGCAGTAGAGGTATAATTGTAAAATCATGCAACTACATGTGGGTGGCCACAGCCATGTAAATCTCCAGTTCACTGAAAAAACTTTGTGCTAACAAAACAGCATGCTGCTACTTGTACCTGAGTTACTAACTTACAATGCTGGATAAACACGTCAAACACAGACTGCATGCTGTTGTGCTTAAGTGCTTCCCTCTATTGCAATTATTTTCCAAATTTCAAAATTAGCAGCAGTAATTATTCCCCCTAAAGTCTCTTCTGAATGCACAAAGTGCACACTACTCAATTCGATATGGTTGCGTATGACCCACAGCAAAGTGGACCCTAAATGCCTCCTAGACATTTGAATGCTTCTGATCCATACATGCATAGCTGGAGTTGTTGTTACTGGCATCACTTGCAACAGCAGTTCACAAGCAAAAGGAAATTTGAAAGTCCTATTATTTAGAACATATTCAAAAGAAAATTTGTTCCAAATGAAAAAANAAAAAAAAAAAAAAAAAAAAAAAAAAGAAATTTCCTGAAGGAGGGGAAGGAAAACATACACAGTGCTTTAAAATTCCATGTTTTTAAGCCTCAAGAAAGAATAAACACTCCCTTATCTGTGCTAGTGCTCCTTCTAACCTGCTGTGGTTTTGATACATTAGTAATTTCTTTTGAAACAGAGACTCTGCAACTGAGGTTACAGTTTATTATAATACTCTAATAAGCAAAGTTTTCCAAATTTCAGTAGCAACTTTTAAAATATTATTCTAGTTTCTCAGTTATAAATTTTCTCTTCCTCAGTTAACCTCTTAGTGCTGCTGTGCCTTAACTTTTGGGAAACTTGAAGAAGTTCTGAGCCATTTGTCTATCAATCCCAACAAGCCGAGGCTGTGAACCATCTCCTCAGATGTACTGTCTCTGTTAGAAGGTTTATCAAGGGATACACAGAAACCATTAACCCTCTGAACAGGCTCCAACTGCCAACAGCAGATCAGTGAAGAAAACACTAGTAAAAAAACCTCAGCAAACCCACTGTAGTGAAATATCTTTTATATATATATATATTTTTTTTTTTCTGTTAGCCATCACTGTTCTGATCAGTTTAGTTTCTGCAATAGTGATGTAGCAAGCAACAGAAAGGATTGTTATAAATCAGCACTGAAGTTGTGCTAATGTGCTTAGAAGTCAGTGTGTTAAATCCACAACGGTGAATTTAAACACTGTCTGCTGACTTAGCTACTATTCTAGTTGAGAGATTGATGTTTCAAAAGCATTAATTGGGTCTTTGATTTAAAATCGATTTTATGCAAATGATATTTAAGATAAGCCAGCTGGATGTTTATGCTCTTCTTGCCCTTGAAATAAAGTATTATTAAGTTTAGTGAAAGACAGAATTTGTAGTATTGTTTTAAGATCATACTAAATATGAAAGAGATTTTTTTAAATCTTTCTCAATAAATATGCCATATGTTACACTATAATAGGAGCTAGAAACCTTGATATGGAAGTACAGTAACTTGATGTAACAGAGAGAGACAGGTAGAGGTCAGGTAGCATGTCAAACGCAAGTAAACTTCCCTAAGCTTGTCATCACAGGTGTGAGAAAACTGATGTGTTCATTTATATCACATTAACATCTGTTGCCACAGTCCTTAGAAAAAAAATAAAGTCAGTGTATGAAGCTGGGTGATTGTATGTGACAACTTAGAAAATATTTGTCAGCTTTAGTCATTGTCCTATACAGAGCATGAAATTTGCAGAACAGAAGTTGAAGTATCTCACGCTGCTGATTCTCGTCCTGTTTTTCACTGCAAGAAGCAGAAAAACAAAAAAGTTGGAGCAACAGCAGACAACAAAATAAAAAAAAAAAGACGACACATAAGATGTTTAAACCACATGGAAAGTGAGAGCTTGGAATTTTAGTGACACCATTGCTTTTTGATGTGTATGCTGGTGATGTTCAGGGTCACAAAGTTATCTCTCTTGTCTTCCTATTTATATTCTTAAGCTGTGGGGTTTACAACTTACATTTTAGGACCTGCTTTGCCCTGTACACGACTCTCTTTTTGCTATTCTTAGAACAGCTCGAGCTAGAATGCCCATTAGATAACAAAGTTATAGATAACATGGACTTTTAGTACCAGTGGAATTGAAAGCCATTTAGAGCTGGAATAGATGCTTATTTCACTCCAGCGGCAGACATGCTGGGGCTCTCAGTTTTGGTTTCTGAACCCTTGCCAGGGTAGTCAGAACTTATCACTGAGATATGATAAAATAATGGAAGAAAAAAAAAAAGGGGGGATGGGGGTGGGAAGGTGAGAGGAACAACTGACCTTGGCTAAACTGAACATGTTGGCTTGACAGATTTCTGAACACTGTTCAAAAAACTTTGTTTTATCCCAGTGTGGCTGCCCCTCCAGAGGACCTTTGTGTAAATTGGTGGTCATTCATTTAGAAACATTTCCAGACATTGACTCAGAAGTGCTGGCACTGAATGTGTCTAAACAAATGGGGTGACTGTGTGAAAGGCGAGAGGATGATGGTTTTCTTCTGCTGTAGGATACTTTGTGATGTGATAATGAGGTACTCTTTTTGTAACAGGCCATAGTACCATGTAGGTATGAGGATTTCACACACCAGCAAATTTCAAAGAACTGTTTTCAGTATTCCAGGAAATTAAGTGAGAGAACAAGGCTTTTTACTCAGTGTGCATTCTCTGCTCCCACACTGCACACCTCTAATGCAATTTACCAGTGAATTAAGCATAAGATGTGATTTATCCCACCAACCTAATATTTCATGTTAGTCAGTGGGGTGACTGCTTTTATGGCTTAGCTTTATAATGTCATTATAGTTGAGCACACTTCTGCCTTAGCAATATGCTTGAGGGGGTCTGTCTTTGATATGTGTGTGTAGCTCTTGCTAACTTCAAGGACCAAATTCTTCCTTGGTGCAAGCTCCCTCTTGTCAACAGAGCTAAAGCAGGGTTCCTTGGCTCTTATGACTAAGCTTTTGCTGTCACCTTTTATAAAAACAAAATATGTCAATGGGATATAAATTTGCGCAACTCCTGCTCACAGCATATATCAGTGGAAAATGGGGGGGTGGATTAGCTGCTTCCTATTTCAGCATGTCATGTTTTAAACTGCAAGTTTTGTCTTTTACATTAGTGTATGAAAGCTGTATTGAATTATATTGTACGATATAATCAATACTTGAACTGGCTTTTGATCTCCATGTTACTTGGATTTCACACAGGAAAACCACAATTAACGCAAAAGAGAAAGAACATTCAATACCTGTGACCTACTCTCACTGTGATTGTAGGCAAAGGGATTGTCTTGCTTTTTCTTTTTTTTTTTTTTTTTAATTTATTTTGTATTAAATTCTATAGAATCAGGGATTACCTGTAGTTGATCTTTTCCTGCAAATGACCCCACGTTCTTTTTTAGGGGCAAGAGTGGAAATGGCTCTTTTGATTTTCCTATTTACAAATCTGCCCAGATTTATCTTCACAACTATTACAGGCTACACCTAGACAGTCTGCAACTCTTTCTGATCTATCATGCACCATGACATTTTACATTGTTAGGTAAAGGCAATATATTTTGTAGATTACCATAATATTGTTGTGGTTGTGAACATGAATTCAGCACACTATTGACATTCAAGAAGGATGGAAAATTTCCACATTGTCCATGCACCAGTCATTTTTTCTAAACATTACTGTAGCCCTATCTCCTTTTATATGTGTTATAGTTTACTTTGTGAAAGCTCTCTATCCTATATTGGAATGGGATGAAAAATAACAGTGTGCTAGTCGTGAATTTCACACAGATCAGAATCCATCTATATGCATTTTGGAATTCCAATTTCAGGATGATATTTTGTTACTGAATCTTAAAGGGCTAAAGCACTTGCTTACAGAGTCTGATAAAACACATTAAAATAAAAGGTCACTTAATGTTTGTGAAATAATTATTTATGTTTATACAACTGCAATCAAATTACTGGGTCCTGGGGTTTATGAAAAAAAAAAAGCTACATCTTTCAAAAGGTTTTCTCTAATTTAGACACAGCTGTGAAGAGATCGAGGTGTCAGACAGGCTAACATCCTAATGCCTTATCAAAGGGGTGAGAATTTGAATCCTTGGGGAAAAAAAATTGCAGGTGCTATGGGAGACCAGATGCAATCTGAAGGGATTTGCTAGAAATTTTGTCATCCATGTTCTTTAGGAAGTCAGAATTGTTTATGACAGTATTTTCTGTTGACATTACATCGAGGAAATAACGCAAAAATATATTACTTTTATAAGTTGTAGGATGAGCACATTTAAATTGGAACCCATGGCATAGATACTATGAAACTACACAGCATTATTTTACACGGTTGCTTAACACTATGAAAAGAGCTTCTCATTAAAATATAAAAATAATGTCTTAGAAGGTCCTGTTAGATGAAAGAAAAGAGACTAGGAAGAAAGAAATGGTAGGTAGAAAGAACAAAAGAAGTAGGAAAAGTGGCAGGAAAGAAGTAAGGAAACAGGAATTAAAATATGAAGAGTGAAATGAAAAGACTTTTTCTTTCATGCTTCTTTATACAACACGTGGGAAAACTGCCATATGGAGACAAACTGGTTCTGCCTAGCTACTATTTCCAAACTCTTACTAACGACTGCCCAGGAATGAGGGAATTGTTCTTTACCTCCCACTCTTCCCATAAAGCTGGCCAGCATGGCTAAAATTGGTGGGGGGGGAGAAATATTCACAGTGAAGTGAAAGAGGAATATGCATAGAAGGGCTTAAAGTGGGCCAGAAGGACCATAGTGTGGCATTGCAACTGCAGAGTGATGCACTGTTCTTACCCAATAGTAATGAGAGTCTATAATTCATCCTGTTAGAGGTAGACAATGGTCACAAGAAAGACTGAGAGAATGCTAAAGAGAATTAAATACCAAATGTCAACAGTAAAGGGAAAATGGCAAAGGCAAAACATTAGGAACACCAATACATTTCATTTACAGAAATTCAGATGAACCTGAGAATAATATAATGTCAGACAGGAGAAAAACTAGGGTTTTTTTGAAAGAATAAAATTATGTGAACATATAAACTAGAAGCCTTGAAAAGCCGTATCTTCTCTTAATTTTCCAACCCTTTTACTGCATATTTTATTTTAAGAAATGACTGTGGGGCTTTTAAATACACATATATACTGCACAACATAACTTCAAATGGTCTCTGAAATCAGTAAGGAATTGTACGATATGTTGCCATTTTTTTACGTCTTTCAATTTCCAGCATCATTAGATTTTAACAAGAGCCTTAAATGCAAGGATAGCATTACAGGGCAGCATGGATGTCAAAGTCTCTGAATCTCAGGCATTCTTTCTATACAAACAAAGTAATCTTAAAAAAGACAACTCCAATAAATCCATCAATTAGGTTTGCACTCCTCTAGCAATCTTGGCTTTCCATATGCATTCTTCAATAGCAGTCAGTCTTACATCGCTCCAGGGATTACCAGAGGGAGGAAGAAGTACCCCAATATAGGGCAAAATCTTTCTTTTAAACTGGGTAAAGAGAGAAGAGTATGCTCTCTTTTCTGCATAGTGAGCACATTGCATTGTTTTGCATTCCTGCAGGTGTTTTGTGTGATTTCATTGGCAGCTTCAGGTCCTCAACCTGTAATCCCCTAATCTCTGTATTCCTGCTTGTCCAGAGCTAGAAGACTGCTACTTGTTTGTGAAGACTACACATTAGTCAAGACTTGTCACCACTGCGGGGAACATAGGGCCAGAGTGGCATTTGCTCTAAAATGTCTCCTTTCCTGGTAGCAATTTGGGAAGTTGGTTATGTAAAATCATGGCTGTATGTCTGAAGATGGCATTTATATTGGGCTGAATACTAGCCTTCCTACCTGATGGAAAAGGGAATTGAGATGTAGAAACATAGCTTAGAGGTGCAGGCACTCAGTGCGAGTTGGTGAATTCAGAGAAATCTAGAAATCCTAATTCCAGCTGAACTCAGTGGGAGTTTGAGGTATACACAAGGTGTTGACCAGAACCACCTAGTGTTGAGTTCTGACTTTAGTCTTTTTGCACAGTCTAGTTGCCACATCAGTGTTTTTTTCCATCACATTCTTCTATTTCCCCTTGTTTCTGTGCCGCACAAGTATTTACTTGCTCTGATCTCAGCATTAGTTTAGTTTTATTAAAACTATTTTGTCTAAAATCAGAGACTTTTCACAGAAGTTATAATTCTTGCTATAATGAAATTACTTCCAGTGACATTTTACCTGAAAGGGGATTTGACTTTAAGAGGATTGCATGATAATCAAGAGAAAATATCATCTCTCCAGATTAGCTTTGTCTTATGAATGCTAGAACTGCCGGACTGTGGCATTTGAAAAGTCAGGTAAGGTCAACATTTAGACGACTTGTTCCTTTGTTTCCGCTGTGAACATATACATGCTTTCAGACATTGTTTTGTCGGTATATTTTGCCCCCAGTATTGGCCTCTGCTGACGCCAATGTTGAAATTTGGCTCCTGCCTCATGGAGGACGGTGCAAAGCCCTTACTGAAGACACTTTTTAAAGAAGGCCAAGAAAACTGAATGTCCAGTTTTTACTGAGCCTCTGTTGGAGACAGGTCCTGATCTCCTCTGAGATATCCCAGCCTGACTGAAAGAGCTCTGATAAGCTAAAATCCTATTTCAAGAAAAGTTGCTCATCCACAGTGCTTGAATGCTGTGTTAATCTTTTCTTCCTGGACAGCATCTTCCTTAAGCTCATGCGAGATGTCTGTCTGAACTGGGGCCCAAAGGACAAGACAAGCAGCAAGTAAAACATGCAAACAGATAGGAGTGCATCAGAGGGCAGATGAACAAAAACAACAGGTGAAGCTCACTGCAAAACAGGTGATGTGCTGCAGTGACTGACTTCCCTGTATCAGATGGCAGCTTCAAGCACACATCTAGTAAAGGCACATAAATACTGTAGAAAGGAGAAGTCTCCCATCAGGGCCATACTCTTTCACATCACGCTGTGCTCTGTGGCGCTGCACCAGGTGCGGCACATATGCCTTTTTCTGCCCTTGCAGGCAGACAAGTTGTGTGTACAAGCACAGGCACGTCGCAAGAAGAGCCAGAGGCCACGAATGCAATTGTTAAAGGCAAGTTTATTTTAGTTACCTCTCTATTGGGGGATCTCCGAAGTAGCACCTAAGCTCCCAGGCAGAGGCAACACAGCGGGGACGCAGGCACTGTAGCGATTCAGCCCTGCTTGAAGATCGCTGGGCCTGCTGAGCTTGCCTGTATTTCAAGGCTAGCAGCAGGCACAGCCTCCCACTCTTTCTCACAACAAAGCAGGAATCTCAGACATAACACAGAGGTTCTACTCATCAAGCACACAAGGTCAGTAAAACAATTAGTGTGATGTATGTGCTTTTTCTACGGACAGGTGCAAGTCACTTTGAGCGTATTTACATTTAACTAAACTCCTTGCCAATCTTGCGCAACATTCCCATACACAAGTGAACCAGCATTTTCTTGCTCAGTCAAAGCAGATGAATTCTGCATGGAGATGGGTTAATGGCCACCAACAGCATCCTGGCTTGTATCAGGAATAGTGTGGCCAGCAGGACTAGGGAAGGGATCACCCCACTGTACTTGGCCCCTCACTACAGCAAAGACACTGAGGTGCTGGAGAGAGTTCGGAGAAGGGCAACAGAGCTGTTGAAGGGTCTAGGGCAGGGGTGTCAAACTCATTTTCACTGGGGGCCACATCAGCCTCGTGGTTGCCTTCAAAGGGCCGAATGTAATTTTAGGACTGTATAAATGTAACTATTCCTATATTTATACAGTCATAAATTACATTCGGCCCTTTGAAGGCAACCACGAGGCTGATGTGGCCCCCAGTGAAAATGAGTTTCACACCCCTGCTGTAGAGCACAAGTTTTACGAGAAGCAGCTGAGGGAGCTGGGGCTGTTCAGCCTGGAGAAAAGGAGACTGAGGGGAGACTTTCTCACTTTCTACAACTACCTGAAAGGAGGTTGTAGCATGGAGGGTGTTAGTCTCTTCTCCCAAGTTGTAAGTTATAGTATGAGAGGAAACAGCCTCAAGTTGCACCAGGGAAGGTTCAGATTGGATACTAGGAAAAAATTATTCACACAATGGGTTGTCAGGCATTGGAACAGGCTGCCCAGGGAAGTGGTGGAGTCACCATACCTGAAGGTTTTTAAAAGATATATGGATGTGGTTCATAGGAATATGGTTTTGTGCCAGAGTTAGGTTATGGTTGTAGCTGATGATCCTGGGGGTGTCTTCCAACCTAAGTCATTCTATGATTCTGTGTTTCTATGATCATTTCACCCTATGGGTATGCCCAGAGCTACCTGGTGACAGTGTAGAACTGTAGGTAAGCTGATGCTTAAGTAAAGTGATATCTTCTCACTTTGAAATGAAAAAGAAATAAAATATTCTTGACATTCTTATTTGTAAAGGAAAACTATGGACAAAGCCAGAATTGATGAGAAGACTTTATAATTTATTTTTGGCAGAGAATACTTGACCGTGGAGGATGAGACTATATGGGAAATTGTGGTGTGATTTTTTTTTTTTCATCATAGATTATAATAATGTTCTCAACCTTTTGACATCTTCCTGTTTTGTTTCATTGTTTGTTTTGTTTTGTTTTTTTTTTTTTTTTTTCTAAAACTCCTGAGTGCTGAGACTCACTGTTTGAAAAACAGTGGTGGATATAAATGTTAAACAACAATAATAAAAGTAAGAGGAATTTTTTTCTATTGACTTATGTATATTTATTATGTCAAGCAGTGAACTCCTTAATGTAATGACTTTTTAATTTAACCTTGTTGATTGTTTAGGCAGATGTAGAATTACACTGACTAGGTATAAGTGAATGAGTAAATTCTTGAGAACGTTTAAGAACAATTTACTTCCCTGGAAAGGCAATTTTATTTTTCAGTAACATTATTTGGATACAAATCACTACTGCAGTTTGAAGTCTAATCTTACAAATAAGAACACATGGGTGTTAAATCTGCTAAACCTTTACAACTGATGCTCAAAAAGCATGTCACAGTGAAGGTATGCTGTTGTTTTTTGATTGTGTGTTTGTTTTTTTCTCCACAGACACATAACTTAAAAGCTGCTCCTACGACACTAGATGGTAAACAGGAAATATAATAAATTATAACTAGGAGAAAACTAGACTAATTACATTCCCTTGCATCCTGTTAGGAAACCATTGTCCCAGATATAGTACCAGAAGCCAACAAACAATTTAAATATGGGAAATAAGATGATGGGTCAGATGTCTGTACCTAGCTATTCTGAAGAATTAGGTGGCTTGGCCTAGAAGATCTTTGTGTAGTAGAGAACAAATTGTACTAAATGCCAAGTGGATGTCCTGCATTGCTGTGAGCTATACGCTGTCAGGGAAATATCTGCTTCCAACACAATTGCTAGGTGTATGCTGCTGAGAACTGGTTTGTTGTCAGTCATAACAGACTTCAGTTCCACAGCTGTCTGGTCACCATTTTTATTAGACTACAAAGAATCTAGTGCGAGCAGCTGGTTTGTTTTGTTTTGTTTTTTGCCCTTTTGATAAAAAGAAAAAGCTTCCTGAAAACCAAAAATACTTGAAAGTCAGGTTTTGCTCTTATGATATTAGCTTTTGTAGAGACAACAAGAAAGAAAATGATTGACGGATGAATGTATCACACAGCAAATGTAAAAATTCTCCCACATCACTGCATCTGTTAGAGAATTTTGAAAATACTTTAGAAGTAATAATGGACTACATAAACATTTTGGAAACCAGTTCCCAAATTATGATGAAGTAGGGGACTGCAAGTAGGATTAAGGACTCTCCGACTAGATAGGAAATACTAATTACATGTGCTGATAGACACAATCCAACAGTATACTTAAAAGGTTCATGCTTTGCAATGATTTTTTTAAATTCTAAGGCAGGCCATTGGCAACCTGAGAATTTCAATCAAAAAAATCACAATCTTTTATGAAAAAAAAGTTCATTCTACCGCAATGTGTATAGAATGCAGTTGGAAAAAGTCATGGCATGGATATAGACGTGCCAATTTATTTGTTTTAACTTAACATAATTTTGCAATCTGTTTCAGAAGGATTTTATTCACCTTAATTTCTGAAATGAATGATGCCATTGCAGAACATCCCAGAGACTTCATTTTTAAGTATAACAGGATCACAGTCTTGAATGTGGACATTGGATGTAATAGCTATTTCTTTATAGTGCACCTGTTTGGCACAACAGTGCATTAGTCACTGTTGTTGTTTACTGAATCATTACTACCTTTTTCATGAGACAGAGGTATAACTTTTTCTGCCTCATCTGTTCTATGAAGGGTAATATAAATGGTACTACTTTGACCTTTTTAGTATTCTGTAATTTGATTCGCTTGCCATTCCTATCTTCTTCTGTTTGTAACCTCAGTAACCTGTGACTAGAATGGACACTCAGTCAAAACACAGAATACTGAAAAGGTCACAGAAGTAGAATTTACTGCATCTGCTTCTCAGGACACACTGAGCAGTAAAGTAGTGGTACCTGGTTCTGTTGTTTTTTTTTCCATGAAGACTAAAAAAGTGGCAATGCAGCATCCTCATGATAACACCTCTGACAGGAAAAGTTCTGCCTCTACCCCTATGCATGCTATAATGGTGAACAGAAATAAAGCCAGGACATGTACTGCTTCTTTAATTTCTTTCTGTTTAAAACAGCAATAAACTCAATAAAGCATAATTTCAAAGTTTACTGGCCTTTAAATTATTTCTCTTCTTCACTTCAGTTGACTGGATAAGTAAATGAGGTGGGAACTGTAGAGTCTATTAAAGCAAGTATGTCAGGATGGAAAAAATCATTGGGCAGCTAATGTAAAATGTTTGTAGCAAACAGAGCATTCCTACTAAAGGTTTTCAGTCTCATGTATTCATAGTTGTAATGCCTCATCTTATAAAGTCTTACATTTTGTGATTATATACAAAACATCTTTCTTTGAAGAAATACAGTTGGCGGCCTTTTTGTGTTTTCCTGTGTGAGCATGAATAGTTTATTTTCTTCAGTGTCACGCCCCCCCGCCCGCAATCCATGGTGTTGACTAAATTAAGATGTTTAACTCTACAGAAGTTCCAGCAGAGAAAAATTAGGCCTGAGAAATCTGCGTAACGAATGAACTGTGGCTAAGTAAATATTTGAGTCAACGATTCTCCATTTTTGTATGGTAAGCCCATAGACACTATAGCACTCTTTTATTAGCTGGGAAAAATGTGATAGTTTATTAGGTTTGAATTTGCAGATTGTGCATCTGGTATTTTTGATATTTCGGTTTTAGAAATAAAACAGTAAGTCCAGATGTTGATTTGATATACATTTAAATTAGTCAGCTGTGGTGTGGTGAATAAGGATTAGATGCTCTATGGTATTAGCTGCATATGGACATATGGACATGTTATTTTTAATGAGTGGATCCTTTTGAGTCTTTCTCAGTGCATCAATCAAGGCTGTGCTTCAAAGAGTAAACAAGGTATAAGTGCATGCCCAGGTTGTGTCTACAGCAGCTGACAGCACTTCTCTGCTTTCTGCAGGATATTTGCTAGTCCTTGTCCTCTGGTCATACAAACGTACCAGAGCACAACACGGTACCCTCCCAGCCTCTGCATTTGCATTTCCTTCCAAAAGAAGCATGTGGAAGGAGGGTTTCCACTGAGGTCTCATTCCCATACAAGGTGGGATGTGACCTGGAAAGCCAGTGAGGTGGCTAACTCCTGAGTAGAGGTAAGAACTAACTTGTTCCTACAACTTCATTACTTTGTGATAAACTATAGCTTTGAATAGATGCCAAACCTCAGAGTGTCTTGAAGTCAGTAAGAGTCTTCCTATCCACTTCAGCAATATTGGACCGGGTATCAGAGGGATGACAGTTGCTTTCATTTACTGAGATTGCTAGCAACACCAATTGAAACCCCAAGAAAACTTACTTGACAGGACATATGTGACCCTATTACTGCCTCTCCAAAAATACCAAGCATGGCAGCTTACTAACTCAGCTTTCAACCTGTCAAGCGTAGTGAAAATAATTGCTGTCTCCTCTTTCTATTTTAGGTTTATGTTAAATTGATTATTTATTGGCTTGAAGTCACACATGTTGTTTTTAAATACATGAAGGATATAATTTGACATTCTAAAACTAATTGATTGTATGCAAATAGAAGCATCTATAAAACAATATTTCTGATGTATGTGTATAAAGGAAAAGGGTGATGGCTATATCTAAATAGTAAACTAGTTGGTAATGTTTAATTAACTTTTTTTACGATGATAATTTATGTCTGAATTACAGTCCATTTGTTCCTCTGCCAGACAATCTCCTTCTAGACCTTTTGAATCTAGGGTTAAATCAGAATGTAATTTAACAGAGGTGTCAAGCAAATTAAAAGTTTAGTAAAAATCAGTACTGAAAAGAGGAAATTAGTATCCAATTGACAAAAGACACAACATCTACCTCTGCAAGGCTTGCTGACCATTTACCAATCAGCTGCTAAACATATGGCTTAGAAAGACATAAAGCACATCACAGGAGGATGCTATGGGGAATCTGTGAAACATTTATAACTTCTGTATGAGATGGTCATAGCTTTCCCATAGCTTGGAATATTGCAAATAGGGGCATGTTGTACAACATTCAAAAAAAAAAAAGAACAAAAACAACAAACCACAAGTTTCCTTAATTGTATTATTCAGGGAACAATCTTTCTTAGTGCCCACATCATATCTGTGTCTTTTTTTTTTTTTTTTT